>NW_019379741.1:523199-611221 GCF_000648655.2 Copidosoma floridanum
ATATCAATACTTAGTTTCATTATATTAAAATATAACCAAAGAAACTATGAATTAATACTTTCGGATGTAATTATAATTCTATTACTGTTTTTTAAAACCAGCAAAATATGATGGAAATTTTTACCTAAAATTATTAATTTGTTTTCAAAATGTACATCCTTATCACACCAATAACGCTATGTTCTGTCGACTATTTCTAATGCTTTTTTTGGGATCATTGAAGCCTCATCCTACATTTTTAAATCTACGTCTTTCAATTTTTTTCTTTCTGATTCCGATTCGAAGAATAAACTTTGAATCCAAATAAACTTAAATTTAAATCGCAAGATAAACGAAAGGTTCTGTGACTTGTCTTTCGTTTAGGAAGTAAAATTGAGGCGATACCAGTTCTCGCTATCGATAAAATTTTTTTACCAACCGAAATAAAGTAATATATTAGGGTTTTCTATAAGAATGTCTTTCCTAAACCACCGGGACCATTAATCAAGATAGTTCTGTTTTGTCCTTCACATATCGTTTTAAAAATGTTTGTTTGATCGGCATTCAATTTACCATACATATATTTAAACATTTCTGTGCAAAATGAAATTTCCATACGATTATTATTTTCTTCTAATTAAATAATTACAGAAATTGGTTAACTGAACGATTCACAAGTTTTATCTTCCAATTAAAAAATTTGATTTATGTATAAAAGAGCACGATTATGTTTATTATCGATAAAATCTTTACTAGAATGATCTGTATATTTGTCCCAAATCTTATCACCTTGTGTATTCTCTGAAATTAAGAGCCAAGCGACAAATTTCTAGAATGGATAAGGTAACATGACAGTACTAGCTTCTTAAAATATATCATCAATTTGTGAATCATAATTAATTAATCTCATAGCTATTGTTACATCTTTGATTTTTATATCGTTCTTTATTGCATGTTTTTCATTCATTAAACGATTTTGCTCTTTTAAATTTATTTAATACCAATTTAAAAAAGTTTCACTATCCTTAGGAGAAACAATGTTTAATCTTCCAATTGTAGTACTTTTTTTTCAAATTTCTTGTTTTCACCTAAATTTTAAGCTAATTATGAAAAGTATAGTACTCTGGAATAATAATATAATTTTTTGACTTTGCATTATCGTCAGTTTTGTTCAATTCAAACCAACCCGTCAGCGGTGGTTGCCAATTTTGTATTCTATCTTTAATTTTGTTTTGTTCAAAAACCAACTTCTGTTTATTTTTAATATGTATTGGTAAAATAATTTCATTATAACTTTTTTCATAAATCAGAAACTCCTGCAATCTCCATGCTGCCTACATTCCACTTAAGTATCTGATATTTACATAACTTTTAATTTCATCGAAAATGTCTTCGTCATTGTCATTAATTTTTTTCACTCTAGAATATGCTGTATTACTCCCCTTGTGTATGTAATTATAAATATATTTTATACTATGTATTAAGGCACAGTACTCAACATTTGTGACATTTGTATGTAATTAATAAAAATTTATTGTAAGGCGCCACCATTGAGTTGTTTACTGGAACTCGATATTTATTGTAAGATTTGTAAATGTGATTTTCAAAGATATTATTTTTTCTTTTTTTCTCGGGATAACCATTTTTTTTAAAGTTGTTGTTTCACGAGAGGTTTTGGGAATTTTTAACACATTTTGCACTACTATTATTTAAACAAACACTTTTTTCAGTATGAGGACCATGAAGCATGTGCTTAATGACTAACTTTGTAAGTTTTTTATTATTTAAATCTAATTCAGCACATATAATTTTATCTATATCCTAAGGCATCATTATTTTATCATCAGTATGTAATGTCATCGAAATGTGTGCATGTGGTAGTCCACATTTTTGAAATCGAATTCTGTAAACATATACTAAAACTTTGCCAAAAATATTTTTATATTTATTATCATCCAAAACTGATTATAATTTTGTGGGAAATATTTAAACTGTTACATAAGGTGTATTATTTGGCACAGTTCTTTTTAGAAAACTCTTTTCAACTTATTTTAATTATTTCCATTTCGGATTAAATGTTGCTATTATAATTAAATCTGGTCTACCACATTTTCTTATAACTGCCAGTGTCTTTTCCTTGTCTTATAATTTTTTTGCAATATTTGATGCACTATTTTTTATAACATCCAATAAACTGTCATAACATTCAATTGCCAATTTTTTTTTATTATTTCTTAAATAATTTAGTGTATTATGTTCCATCATAATATATGAATGCAAATGAAAATGGTTGAGTTAATCTGCCTCCATATAAAAGAGGATTGAAATTTTTCACATTAGGCCGATAGGATACTCTGAACACATAATACTGCAGCAATGCGAGTTTTCCATTATTTTTTTAATAGTTCCGTGAATAATTAGTACTCCATCCTAAATCGACTGATGAAAACATTATTGGGAATACCATTGGATCAATAAAATGAGATAATTTATTCAGATATTTTTTTTTGCATAATTTTCAGGTAAATCTTTAGGGTAAACATAAAGATCGAAATTCTCTAGTAATCCTGAGTCAGAAGCAATTATTGCACCACATTTGGCTGTTTGAGGGTTTGTTGTGTATACGTTTTTGCTGACCACTCTTTCTTTAAAAAATTATTTTGTAGTCAAGCAGTTTTTCTACATTGTCAAATGATGTCAATGTTTATAACTTTTTAATACGGGATTTTTTTTCACAATAATGGTCAAAGTTTTGACATGTTCTCTAATTAAATTTATATTTTTGAATGATTTAATTTGAATGAAACTGAATGATTCACAAGATTAAACTTTCAATTCGAAAGCTTAGTTCACTTGAAAGAACAGGATTATGTTTACTAGCTTCTTAGCTTACTAAATTGATCTTTATAATTTTTTCAAATTTTCTTCACCTTGTATATTCTCTAAAATTAAAAAAAAAAGCGAAAAATTTCAGAATTGATAAAATAACATAAACATGTCTTTAATTTATAATTCATGATTATTTTATCTCATTGACAAAAAATTTATTGGTCATTTAGGGGGTTGGCGCGCTGAGCACAGCTTGGCGCCTTACTTGGTCTACAGGACTTATAATTAAAGACTAAAAATAAAGTAATGAAACAAGACGTCCAATGACAGTTGGTCAATAATTTAAAATAACGTCCAATGGTGATACTGTCGTATTTTGTACTTATTAAAAAACAAAACGACGTTTTGGCCATTTGGACAATGTCCAGGCCCTCATCAAGTACAAAAGTCTATGAGTATTAAAAATTCTTTACAATACAAATTCTGGTAAATACAATAAACGCAAATTAAGTAAAGTGTATAACATACCATTAACTCTTACCAGAGGGATGTAAAATCGTAACGTAGTCAGAGTTTAAAGTTTAGTTGATTTTATACCCTGTACATATATAAATGACATAGTATACGCACATAAAACAATCAAATAAGAATCGCAAGCAGTTCCTTGTAAGACACACGTAAACAGTTCATGTTTTCCTAATACCATAAATGAAAGGGGCCCACAAATCATGTACATAAAGTTAGTCTCCTTTTTTAATTGACTTAATAAGAGACTTATAAGAATTTTTTAGTTTTTCTGTATTTTGTTGTCTATTAATATTATTATTGAAATAAAGTATATTAAACATTTTGGAAAAAGCTACTTTTTGTAATTTTGTTGTGTATCTAAAACTTTTATTTCATCAAAATGGAAGATGGGTGGAAATTCAATGCTTTGTTGTAAAAGCACAGATATATTTTTTTTTCTCTATGTCTCTTTTACGTTCTGCCATTCTTAATTTTACAGCTCTCGATGTTTGACCGACATAACAGCAGTTGCAATTTGGAAAAGAAATTTGGAAAAACTGTAAGTAGGTGAATTTAGTGTTGAGACAATGCTACGGACAGGAAAGTCTTTTTTTGTATTTTTATCTACGTAGCATTGAGATAAGTTTTCTTTTATGAATATCTTTGTAAAACTTATATTATCCATGAAAAATACCGTATTTATCTCACTTGCTTACAAAATTTTTTGTATCTTTAATTAGTTGCTTTAACAGATTATTTTCTAGCTGTAAATAATATTTATCATTACTTAATAATTCTTCTACTTGTGTAATGTAAGTTCCTTTGTTCATGACAACAGTGTTATTACGTTTGTTTGTTTGAGTAATTAAAACGTGTTTATTATTTTAAAGAAAGACTCATTTTTGCCTTAAATTGTCTTGGAGAATTTTATCATGAAAATGAAGACGAGTAGATACATTATGTCTGTTGTAACCAAAAATATTAAGAAGTTTTTTCTTTAATAGCCTTAAAATGTCCAGAATATTGTAATGAACCTAAAAAAAAAAAAAAAAAAAAAGTAAAGTAGTCGTAGTTAACCTCACTGTTCTCATTTTAAAATAAAATATTGAGGGGTTGGCGCACGAAGTACGCAGGGGGGGGGTGGATATACATATATATCTGTGTGTGTATATGTGTGAGTATGTATTTATGAGAGGTGACTTACGTAGAGAACCATATGCACAGGGGCGTAATTATTCGGACAAATTAGGAATTATGTGGACGTCTGTATAATTCTACCGTGTTGTTAAGATATATCTTTACTGCACGTAGAGTATGCGTAAGCTACTTTTTCTAAATATATATGTGCATAAAGTATTTTAAAAATAACTTCACAATCACTTACGCTAAAAGCTGCATATACTTGTACATATTGCTTACTACTTAGTACGTCAGTATGTCACTTTACTTTTTGATAGCGTGGTCAAACACCTATTAAGCACAATGGATCTTGTAGTCTACATTAAGTATTTCAAGGTGAAAAAAGACGTAGTAATGCCAAAAGAAGTTGTCGTTGTTACTTTGAACAATAGGTTTTCCGTGCATTAGGTATTTAGTTTCTGATCGCTTATGAAAATAAAGTAATGAGACTTACCGAAAAAAAGACTATTTATCCCGATAGCAATATGAACTCAACTTCTTTGAGTGTAAAGAACCTTTAAAAGAAATTTTTAACATTTAAAATTGTTTTTTTAAAATCCATGCAAAGTTTACATCAGAGATTATGAAAAATAGTCGGATTTACACAAAATCACAAATTGTGAAATAATCAATTTGAAATACGAGATAGACTCTCCACCTTTGAAAGCTTAAGTACCAAAGTCGAATTGCATGTGTCACGCCTTAAAGTTATGATTTTAAAAAATATCTATGCGCCATAAATAATGCTTACAATTAAAGTATTGGCAGTGTAAATATTATTTTAACAACAAATTGTAAAGACCAACGAGTATGGACAAAACTGACATTCTCAGAGCTTCCAGCCGTTAAAGGACTACCTGATTTATTTTCAACAAATCATACATTTTTGAAATCATTACATTTGAATCTTCTACTGTGTGAAAGTCATTATGGTTTTAAGTACCTTTATCTATGGAAAATTTATATAACTTTTTAAAAGAAGTATAGAGACGTTTGAGTCTTAACATTGTAGCTATGATTTTTACATATAATATAATCTGTATACAAATTCAAACTACAACAAATTCCATTCAAAGCGGAGCTCTGTGCAAACAGTACGTGATCATAACATATTATTAAAAAAAAAAAAAATTTCTAGTGAAGATACAACAGGTTTTTAGTACCCTAAATATCGGATAAAGTTTATTACTTAACTATTACAGTGATAAAAAAATAAAGCCTTGACTATTAAAAGAAAATCTTACGAACATCTACCCTTTCCGAAACGATAACTATGACAACCTTAACAGCCTGTTCCCTAAAGCAGATTTAAATACTAAGTAACCGGGAATATTCTGTCAAATATCTTGTTAGTGTATAAATTCTTTAATATATATTTTATATGCATTTAAGATTATGACATGAATCGATCAGCATGTTTATAAATTATATCATAAATTACAGTATCATAACCTTATGTACCATCTACATGGTAGATAGATAGCTTTAATGCGTAAAGAAAAGTATCTAGATCTAATACTTTTGTTCTAGAGTAAAGATCTAAGACTTTTAACAATACTCCTTTGTTGTCTGAAGTAATAGTTTTAAGAGTAACTGTAAAAAATTGTATGAGGATATATGTTCTTACTTGAGCTGAAAAAATAGCCTTTGATAGTCATTTATGAGGGAATATAACAAGTTTGTCATACATATTATCTCAAAAACAAAAAAATTCAACTATCTCCATTTAATTTGAATTGGAGATTTTTTAGCTCATTCAACTTGTCATAAGTAAATGGTAGAGGTTATGTACTGATCCGTTTTTTAAGCACCATCCAGACTTTTTTTTTTGCCACTGTACAGGTTGAACAATTATGTTTACCTCGTTACAATTATGCAGAGTACCGAAAATTCGTTGGGGTTCAAAACAAATTTATTTTATAAAGTGATTCGACATGGCCATCTACTGTTTGTACAGCAATCCGCTGTGCTTACTTAATAGACATATTAATAGTTATGACGGCTTGTTCCTATGTACAGTGCTGAAACACAAATGTAAGGAGACACATGCACCTAAGGTAAGTATAACCATCTACTGTTTACCTATAGACATCGTACGAAATTACGTTCAAACGTAGTAATTTTTACTATACTGAATAGCAATGCAGTGGAATGAGAAATTTTATTATATCACATAGGAAATTTTACTTTAGAATGTGGTACGTTTTAAAACGATTACAATAAAATTTACTATGTTGTGTAGCAAAAATTGTACAATCACAATGTTTAATATGTTAGACGTAGTAATTATTATTTTGCTGCAAAATAATTTGTGTAGGGCTAGTGCAGAATCAAAATTATTTAAAATATAATAAAAATTATTTCAAACGTAATAATTTTGCGTCATCAGGTGAGCGTATGTAGCTTAACTTTCCTAAAAATACAGTAATTTTTAGTACAGTTATAATACTTTTTTTGATATTACTTTTCTTAGTGTAGTGCATATTTCTTATATATGTATGGTTTATCCCAATGATTGCAGTAATAGTTCAGGCCAATAGTGGTGCTAATCAGGCCATAGTAGATAGTAAGCTAGCATTAGATGAGAGAAACGTGTATTTAAAAAAAACATACTCTCCGAAAGACGAGTTGCAAAGCCTTCCTGCCTGAATAAGGGCCTCCATACACGCCTGCTCCTTAAATTCCAATTCAGCTATACGGCGCTTTATGCATTTCTCAGTGTTAGCTAAAACTTCTAGCCTTGCAAGACACTCGAAGTCAGATGAACGCAGTGATACCATGCTGTCAGCCATCTCCAGCCCGCCTTGTGCATCCAAGAATAACTGGCTGTTACCTGTAATTTAAAAGTCGCAACTTTAATAATGTTCTCAGTTTTCAGAAGACAGAGCTAATTAGGTTTCGAAAAAAGTAAAGTCACTGATTTTTATAGCTTTTGTGTATTATGGTTAGATGCTCGAATATGTTATACTTGATAATGTAACATAGGGACGTGACTGCGTACGCTGTTTTATATTTTATGAGTAGGCTATTGTGGTTTCAAGCATCGTGAATTTTATGATTTTAATTAAGATTGTATAATACTTTAGCAAAAGTTCGTAATGGTTTTCGTAATCTGGCTAAGTTGACGCATTTAAGATGGCATGAAACGCTCTTGAAACTTCAAACTTGTATAACCTACGAGTCAACATAAGTAGAGTGCATGAAATCAGTATTGTAATAGCAGGTACCACAAATGTGTACAATTACTTTTCGTTGTCTTTTAAAGCAAAAATTTATACTAGTTCTTAATAAGTTTCTACTGGTAATATGATCTCCACCATAAGTACAAAGCTGCACTTAATATTCTTTTAAGTAATGATATTGCTCACAGCAACTTTAACTAAATTCTTGCATCACAAGTGCCTGATTATAAAAAAAAAATAAAGAAAAAAAGTACCTTTTTATGTTAAAACAAAAAAAAATACAAAAGAAACGTTTTTCACATTTTTTTATAAGTCAGTTAAGATAAACATTGATCTCAGTAAAAGATTTTATTACAGTTATAGTCATAACAGTAGTACAGGAAAAGTCAGTATAGAAATACTTCTTTTAAGTGGTTCTTTTATGACTTTCAAGGGATATGTACGGATTCAAAATTGATATTGATCTTTATTAATTCAAATTCAAACAATTCTTTAGAAATATTATTTAATAAATCAAATTGAGTACTTACACGAAATTTTTGATTACGATATCTAATACAAAATTTTGTAGAAATAGTTTAGTTGCCATAAGAGCATGTATTCAGAGTAAATTTTTCTTATATTATATTCTAGTATTCATATTCGTCAAATCAGTTTAAAATTTAAACGGATAGTATACTGTCACTTTCTAGAGAATCATTATTTCATAGTAATATTTAATTTTATTCATCACCATTTTGTAAAAGAACAACCATAAGCATATTCTGATTTTGGTAAGCAGCTGCAGAAATCTATATGTATATGTAAGGCCTTTAAATTTCATTTAACGCCCATAAATTTTTTTTTGGAATTCATATTTTTTTGTGTTTGTTCCTGCGAAAATATACTGCACAGACCTTCAAAGTTGTTCACTTCGAAAAGAGGAAGAGGTTCATCGAAATGATGGATATTAGAGAGAAGAGAAAAAGCATTTAAAAATAACTATATTATTATTTACTAAGAAAAAAATTCTGTCTTTAAATTAACGGTGGCAAAATGAAAACAAAAACTTGTGATTGTTTTTCAAGTTGTAAGAACAAAATTTTATGCTGGCAGGTATTACTAACGAGAAAATTGATAAAAACTAAAACGTGTCATGCAAACCTATGTTTGTCGTTGCAACAATTTTTCAAAAAAAGGACTGGTTGCATAGTACAGGCACAATGGCAGATGGAGACTCCCAAGAAAAAGAGGGCGCATATAAGGGGAGGAAGATGATAAAGCCGTAAAAAACCACGGATATTAAACAGAGTTCAGATGCTGTGACAGCAATACATATACACATTTTTATAATGTTTAAGGCTTGCTGTGTCGAACAATTTTATAAATCTGAGCTATTGAATGAAAGCTACCTTTTGGACTTTTGATTATAATTAAATTTGTGATATATGCTGTAATATTAAAACTGCATGTACAAAGCAACCTGTATTTACTTTTTTTAGTTACCAGGTTTTTTTATCTGGTTTTTACGACCCATTTTAAATTTTTAAGGCAACAGTAAATGAAAAATTGAAATAAGAATAAAGCTGTAGTCGTGCTTTCATTGCTAATGTTAACACATGATGTATTAAGGATGGATTTTCAATTAATCCATCTTTAAAATAACCCAGATTATTAAGTTTGCATACTTCTAGGGTGCCGATTTCCCTCATATTAGCATTCTCTATGTGGACGATGTTTTTTTTCTTATAGTACATGGTTTTGAAAGTTTGTCGTTAATAAGTATTTTTTTATTAATTTTTATTACTTGATGTAAAGGAAAAAAAATTCGATTAGCAGGATGTTTTTCAGTACATGAGATGCCATCTCTTTCTTGCCACGTCTAGATCGATTGATCCTCTGATTTAAGAAAGATCTTTACTCCTATTGATAAGTAACTAATTGAGACATTCCAATTAAAAAATTGGATCCACGAATGAAATGTGCATGTGACCTCCTATATACTTACCTGAAAAATACGCAATCTGATAAGTTCCTCACTGATACCGATTTCTCGATTTTGCATTAAAAAAATGTTAAATAAGACAAATTTTGAAAAACTTCTAGAGAGACAGTTTTATCCGTGGATAAAATAAATAGCTTTTTCAAACAAAACATCGTTGTATTTCATAAAAAAAAAATTTTTGTGAGTTGTCTGAAACTAGAATTACTGTTATAAGCCATGTATCATTAAACATTAGTGCTAAAACTTGGAAACATTTAATAAACTCCTAAGAAAAAGAGCAATTAGAAAAAAAGGGATTTGATTCTTGGGGCTAACAAAAATTTCAATAGGACAGGAATTAAAACCCATCAATAAAAGATAGAGACATTGTTGTAAATCTCTCACTTCCGCAAGAGGAACTTTGGCTGTGGCCTTTTTAATATCATCTATGTTCATGGGAGCTGCAGAATATCGACTGGCAACAATTTTTAAGACAAACAAATCGACAGTCTCTATTATAATTATTTTTGCTGGAAAATGACCCACATTTAACACCTTTATATTTTCAAGCAAAAAAAGGATCAATAAAATAAGACTTGGCAGTTGCACAACTTCGCTCATTACATCGTTCACAAATAGAGGCGGTCATCAAGCCATCGAAAGCTCCAGTGTCCAGAATAGGTGCTGCTAGTGCTTGCACCCCGCATTGTTCACTAGTAGAAGCGGTTGTCAAGCTACTATAAGCGCCAGTGCCCAGAGCAATGATGACGGGTAATCGTCAACAGTGAGCTCCAGCAGCTGTGCCTAATCACACAGTGTATCGTTTTGTACCAGCGATCCAAGGAATAGAGTAGTGAGTAAAATATAAGGATCTGTAGCTACTACAAACAAAAATTCGTCTCTTACTAACGAAAATAGAATATTTATTAACAGGATGTTACCAGCAAAACTTTTGTCAAAGTTCTTTGGAGATCCTCTCAATTCATAGCGCTTTAAGCAAGCCTTTGATACCTCGACCAATTCAGGGGGTGATTCCGACAAAAAAAAATATCACGTTTCTTTCAAAAGCACTTCTCGAAGCGCACGATGCAGTTAAGGTTGTATAGGACACCCCTTTTACGCTAGGGTGCATATTTCAAACAAAATTTTTTATCAAGTCTTTTAAATACTTAATGACAAAATTCCTAATAAATTAGAAACATATAGTGTGGCTAAATCAGGAAAAAGTTTTGTTTGAACAAACAGCTCAGTTATTTATAAGAATATAGCTTTTAAAAAAAATCTACTTAACGCTTGTTGACTTACATAATTGATTTCTGATTTCGATCCAGAACCTCTCATTCTCTTAAGACATTACTTATCCACAGTCATAAATTTTTTTTATTGTAAAAAATTGATTTTTCATAATAAAAAATAATCGCTTATAATAACCTTTCTACAAAGTAATTCTTTTGACATAAATGATTAATATTTCACAATCACAAAAAGTTACGATTGTAGATAATTAATTTTTCCAAAAAATGATAGGTTTTGTATCAAAATCAGAAAACAATTATATAAGTTAACAAGCGTTAAGTAAATTTTTTTAAATGGCTATATTGTTATAAATAATTGAGCAATTTGTTCAAACAAAAACTTTTCCTAATTTAGCCACATGTTTATAATTTATGAAAAAGTTAAGGAAAACAAACCATTACCAGAAATGGGGTCGAAAAAGATTTGCTTTAATCAATTCGAACCAAACAAGAAATGCTCTAATGAAAATAAAGTTGTTTAGTGCTCCGGAATATTTACATATAGCTCTGATATTGCTAAAAAAGTATTTTTAAAGATGCAGTAAAATGATATACGAATACATTTAATTTCCAATGAACTTAGTCATAATAAATCTGAATTTGAAAAAATTGAAAAATTTAAATTTATTGAGGCTGAAACGTTCATTAAAACATGTGTAACTAATGTACATCCAAACGAGGCATCTTCTTAGCCAACTAAAAAATCATATTTAACATGCTGGATGTAATTAAAAATGAGTTTTTGGAACATCGAGTAAATGCTTTACCAATTAGGCTATCAGAGAGGTTATGAGGCTTACATTCTTAGCTCAGAATTCTTTTTTTTTCGTATGTGGTCCGTACTTTAAGTAGAGTAACACGTGCTAGGGTTATTGGTAATTTAAAACAAGATTTTATTTATTAAAAAAAATGTAATATCCTCTAATTTATTGAATCACTGAGAAAGTTATTAGTAAACAATAATCCTTCATACGGACACAGCATGATTAGTCGACTGGCTTTACAGTTAAAACAAGCCTGGCCCTAGTTCATGTGTAAGAAGTAAGTTTTGAGATTCGTGTTCCTATCAAAAAGAGGTGAACTTTCCTCACAATCCTTACATTATCAGCATATCAATGAAATTGAGAATTCCATGATACAAAGAAAAGGCTATACATAATACATTTCGAGCATTTATTTGTATGTTAAAAGCTACGCTTATTCATTTGTAAAAAATTCCAAGAAATATGTTATCCCAAGAAAGTTAATAAACATTTTTAAAAAACAAAACAAAATAGAGCATTAGTCCAGTGTACAGAAGGTTCTGGTTTAAACCTCAGTCAGAGAAAGTTTCATCTTTCTTGATCTCAATTTTTATGATCACAAGAGTTGTGTTTTTCTAAATAAATCCACTCCCTGAATTTGTGAAAAGAATATCCAGCATCAAAAATAATTTTCAAGTATAAGTACCATGAAAATTCTGGCTCATTAGTTACAGTTATTATACCTACACTAATTACTCAGTTATCTAGAAAAAAGATTATTTAATCGATATCTACATGGTCTTTAAATGATTACTAGTAAGTTTTCAATGATTTCAAGAGTTAGAGGATGCTAGATATTTACTAATAATCATTACTTAATTCTGACTATAAGCACAAGCAAAGAAGTGAGTTATGAATCATGTAAAAGTGATGCAATCTTTGATGTTAATTGCTTCTATTGCAGAAGAAAAAAGCATTTGATTAGGGAATGTACAGATGTTAAGAAAGTTCAAACGCCACTCCAATAAAAAGTTGCAAAAGTCAATAACTTATGTTGCGGCTGTTTTTAAAGTAATCATACTCGTTGTAATTGTAATGATAATTTACTATGCAGACAACAAAGTCATAATCATTACACACCCATACATTTCGTACCAAAAAACAATCATAAAAAAAGTATTGAGAATCACACTTCGATATCTTTTGCATTAAAGATAAATATTTTTTAATTGGTAAACACGTCTTAATGACTCAAAACTAGGAACATTTTTTTCAACTAGGCCTGCTACTAATGATAAAAAAGAAAAATTAAATAAAAATTGGTTTTATCAAATGATAAATATCAATTTACTTAGATGAACATAAGACTCGTCACAGAGTTAAAATTAAAAGGCTCAAAAAAATTATACATGTTTTAGGTAGTGAGAGTGTTGCTGTAAAAATGGAAAAAAAGGGGAAGCGATTTGGGCAATTCTTCGCTAAAAAATGTATTTTAATTTAAAAAAATGTAAGCTCTCTAGTTTAGACTACTAACAAAGAGTTAACAAAACATCCAAGCAATAATACCAGTTATTTAATAATAATTTACTTTGAGCCCTTATAAAAATCCTTACAAGAAAACTTCACAAGATATAGGCCTTTGAAAATTCTCTGTTTGGCGTGGATATAGATATACTCATTGTTACGGAACAAACAAGGTCTTTATTAAAACGTTATTTCTTACTATTTATTTACTATTTCTTCGAGCGTCTCGTCACCATAGGTTAAACAGTTGCCGGTTGTGTGGGTCATGTCAAGGTTATTGGAAACATTATCGGGGGCATACATGTCTCTGTAAGTGTCCAGAGATACGGAGTAGGAACGCGTTCTGTGAAATTTTAGAGGCTTTCCTCGTTCGATAACCCTAAAGCGCTCGTCGAATTTTTAATTTGTTTTTTCTGTTTCCATGACTTACCTTTGTTTGCTGTGTATTCATTTTCTCTTTGTTTAAATTTAACCTTAAGAAAAAAAAGGGCAGTTAGCAGTTCAAACTCTCCATGATTGGAAGCCAATATTGTATATTTTCTAAAGTAAACCACTACGTGAACATAAGGAGTTGTGTTATTACGTTTGTGATTTAACACTCCTTATGTATGTGACGTCATAATAATACATGCGAAAAACAGTGATCTTGATTTTTTACTATAACTCGAATGAAAATAAATATTTTTCCTTAAAACTTATAGGAATATTTAGTTTTAGTATTATGTAGACAAGGTTAAATTTTAAGAAAATTTAATGTAACTGTTTATACGTTTTGTAAGGTTATATGTATGTTTGATATGAGCTTCATAATGTCATGTATTTGCTTGAGATGAAAAAATGGGCTATGAATGAACCGATGGCACGAAAAAATCTCAAGAAAAGAGTTGGAGATTTAGAATTTCTTACAGATGAAAATTATGTACATAAAACATTAGGCATTTCTTGGAATCCATGCACGTATGAATTTTTATTTTCTGCAAATTCGATTAAGTTGGTAGAAAAAAATTACAAAAAGGTTAATTTTATCTGACGTAGCTAAAACTTTTAACCCTTTTGGTTTTTGGACTCGGTCACTCTCATATCCAAAACATTATTGCAATTATGTTGGAAAGATAAACTTGCTTGGGATGAATCGGTGCCTCAAGCTCTATACATTTCTTGGGAAACTTCCTCAAATCAACTTAAGTTGTTAAACAACTTAAAAATTCCTCAGTACTTGTTTATCGACAATAGTATAAATATGATATTCATGGGTTCTCTGATGCCAGCAAGTTGGGGTATAGAGCTTGTATATACGCGTGCAGCGTACGATTCCTTAATTAGAGTTAGGCGGTGCACTTACACTCGCTCGCTTGTGTAAAAATATAAACTAGGCTTTTATTTGTCGCACTAGCAGAAATATCTTCTGGACAGATTTAACTATTGTTTTGCAGTGGTTAAAAAAAGATCCAAGTGTTTTGAAGGTGCTTAAAGAGAATCGTACCACAGAAATTCAGCAGCTAACGAAGGAATTCGAATGGCAGTACGTACGCTCAGAAAATAATTCTACTGACGCGCTTTCTGCTGATAGTTGCCCCAAAAGATTTTAAATAATAAAACATGGCTTGAAGACCCTTCGTGGCTCTTGCAACCAGAGTCAAACTGGCCGAGCTCTATCAATTTGCTAAACGTTGAATGACCAAAATTAAGGATGGTTGTTAGTATAACTTCTTTTGAACCTTGAAAAGAATGTTTTGAGTCTTTCATTTTGCGTGTATCATTATATCCCTGATTAATGACAATAGAAGCACATTGCTTACAATTCAACAAAAATAATAATTATAAAAACGAATTGGAAGTCTCCTTAATAATAGCTGAAGTTAATGGAGCAGAAAAATCTTTCATAAAACTAATTCAGCAACTTAATTTTAAGAAAGATGTGAATCGTTTGTCTCATTACGCCGAAAAAAAGAGTCCCAGAATTGGAGCTTTGAGTCCCTTCCTTGATAAAGACGGAGTATTGCGAGTCAGGATCGAATAAATAGAGCTGTTATGAGTTTTCATCAAAGACAT
This sequence comes from Copidosoma floridanum, assembly GCF_000648655.2. Next base: position 538,453 of record NW_019379741.1, read on the forward strand.
CCAATTTTACTTCCCACCCTAAATTATGTGACCGATCTTTTAATCCAGTATTATCATGAAAAATTCTATCACACCGGCATACATTCAACATTATATAATAAATGACAAAAATATTGGTTCATCGACGGTAAAAATCAAGTCAGAATTATTTGCCGCCGTTGCGTTAAGTGTGGACGTTTCAATGCTAAGCCGATAGATTATAAAATGTCAGACCTGCCTGAATCACACGTAAGTTTTGCACATACCTTTTTTCATACGGGAGTCAATTTCTTTGGGCTCTGGTTCACTAAAGAGAGAAAGCACCGAAGTAGGGAAAAAATCAAGGTATACGGATATATATCTGTATGCATGGTCACAAAGGCTGTCCGTACAGAATTAGTAAGTGACCTCACCACTTATGCCTTCTTAGCTGCGTTCACGCGGCTTATTAGCTGTAGGGGTACGCCAGCTTACATGTACTATGACAATGGAACAAACTTTGTCGGAGCAAACAGCAAACTTCACGAGCTACCGTTGTTATTAGAATCTAAGAATTATAGATCCCAGCTCTCTAAATTCGCATTTAGCCAAAATATTATGTGGCTCTTCAATCCGCCCCTCTCACCCCACTTTAGTGGGTTGTGGAAAGCGACAGTTAAATCGTGTAAGGACATTTGAAGAGACTAATCGGAGATTGCTTGTTTACGTTTAAAGTCCTTGTCACCCTTTTAATAAAATTGCTGCGATCGTGAACTCGCGACCAATGTGCCCTATGTCATCAGACGCAAACGACCCAATAGCTTTGACGCCAGGTCATTTTCTTATTGGTCATCCTTTTACAATGCAGCCGGAAGATGGTTTTACTTCTGTTGCAGATAACCGGCTGACTTGTTGAGAAGAAATAGCAAAACTCAAACAAGAGTTTTGGAAATGTTGGCTAGTGGAATACTTGTCTGAATTACAAAAAAGGCAGAAGTGAATCAAGCCGAACTTCAACGTCGAAAAAGATAGTATCGTTCTTTTGATCGATAAAAACCAACCGTGTATGCAGTGGTAGATGGGGCGAGTGTTGTACATCCTAGCGACAATGGTGCCGTATGTGTGGCAACTGTAAACATACGCAAGGCTCGTACAAGAGAAATACAAAAACTCTCTGTCGATGACTACCACAAGATTTTAACATAACCAAGTCTCACAGCACTGAACTTGAAGTTCTTAACCTCAAAATCGATTTATTAAATTTATTTGAATTTAATCTTTATTGACTTACGTAAACACTATCATTCATTTGTATGATTGTAATTCATTATTTTAATCAAGATCTTAAAAAAAAAAAAAAATTAATCTAGCATTGATCGACGATGAAAGTAAAATTCATTTGTAAGAATGTTGCTCGCCTTCACTTCCAACGTAGGGAGGATATGTAGCGGCCCTAAGCCCATTTAATAAAATAAAATTTCAAAACATAAGTAAAATAAAACACAGCGTGGGAATGAATTCTTACATAAACGACAATTATATGCCGCGCCTACGTTGAGTAAGTCAGTCTGTTCAGTTACTGTTAAGGCTGGCCCTCTCGTGGCCTAGGCTGGTGTTATCTTATTCTTTGAGTTAGTCGTCTCGTAGCGCTGTGAGAGAGAGCACGCGTAGTGTTCTCAGCCTCTCACGGCTCGTCCTTGTACGTCGTGTATATATAGTCATACTGTAAGCGTAGACTACCTGGTACGCCTGGCGTTCTGTCCTCAATACTTTAATAAAGCTACAGGGCTTGAATGCCACAATAAGTAGCTTGGTAGTCGGAGGGTTTTTTAGTGCTTCTTAATGATTACCTTTGTTACGACTTTTTTTTTATAGGTGGGGCCCCAACATGCTTGTTAGCATGTATTTAATGTAGTTCATTTAACAACAACGAATAACTTCTTTCTTTCTTGGATTGCTTACTTGTAGCGTGCACATCTTCTTTGTAAAGTGTTTAATAAGTCGATAGTTGTTCCAATAAATGAAAGTGCTATATATGTCCTTAATAAAAATTTGTATTTATATAATTTCGAACATTGACTGAGAACTCTAGGAGAGACTTTAAAACATAAGGATTTCCGACAATACATAAGTCTTCTAAGAACACCGTTCGAACATTATAATCTAAGATGAAAACAAGATGGGAAAGTAGCTGTAGAAAAGAATCAAGATTTTTGGAAAAAAACAAAAGTCGGCTAAACAAACCGATCCAATTGGGAACAGATGTTAAAAAAAACTCTACAGCAATGGGTAGACCAACTGCAGATTTTAAAACTATGTCTAATAGAATCCAATGAAGATAAACTTAAAGTTTACATGAGACAGTAAGTACCTATGATCTTACATATTCGGCTCATCGTGCAGGGGATAACATATTTACAGCTGAGTAAGCGCTCTCTATATTTGTCGAGTTTCAGCTATCTCAAAATAGGTATCAACAGTTGCGCAATGCCAGCTGCTTAAAGAAAAGTAAAAAATTTTTCCATCTAACAAGGAGGTACGTAAAGCAAAAATAAATTGTTATCTGACATGTGGTATTTTGTTATTGCGACAAAAACAAAAGCAGAAATAAAGTTCAGCCATTGCTTAACTATATTGTTTTTCACGTATTGCACACTTAGATGGATGTTCTTAAAAACTTACAAGAAGAAGATCTGAAAAGTTTATACATACGTATAGACATACCCTGTAGAAACAAAAATTCAGTGATAGTAGTGTATGAGACAAGAGTGTATTTTTAACGTCGATTGTTTCATTGCAATTATGATATAACAACGAAGAAACTGATAAAACCATAGTCGTTTAAAAAAATCCTCACCCATCTCCTCCACGGTTTTGTAAACCCATAAAAATTGAATACGTATGGGAGAACCAAGACGTTATAAATGCAGATGCGAATAGTATGAGGAAGCAGTTCAATGAACTTGTACTTTATTAGACTGCAGTTGATGAAAAAGTTGTTGTTGTAAAATATTAAGTAGAGTTTTATATGATTAATGGCAAAGTATGTAATGCTCTTACGAGTATATCTTCTGTTCAACGTTGCTGTTTATGTAGAGCAATGGCTAAAGGTTTTAATAATGTTAATTTAATAGTTTTCAAGCCTTTAATAGTTTCAGCCTGTTATTAATCAGTTCTTAAATGTTTTCATGTCATCGTTACATTAATGAATTTGATGCTTTAAATGTTAATTAATTATAGCTAAAAAAATAGATATAAGAAAATGGCAAGCTCAAAGTAGCGAAGATAAAAAAAAGTAAAAAAAAAAATATCCCAGATAATTTTATAAGTAAGCTAGAAATAATTGTTGATATAGCTAAGCTATGTATGGCATGACTAATAGCAATAATACTGCTCAACGATTTTTTGGAAACAGTAATGTTTTTACAGTTATACCTGGACTTGACATTGATTTGATTCACCAATTTCATGTAAGATTACAAGCTATATTATCAGGCTATGATACTGATACTTAAATAATTCAGTAGTATAATTAAGATATTGCTAAAAAATTTAGAGGGTTATACAAAAAGTACTGTATGCCTACAACTTTTTATAAGCTCTTACTACATAGAACTAATATAATTTCTCACTCACTATTACTGATAGGACAAATGTTCGAAGAAGCCCAGGAATCGTGCAACAAATATTTAAAAAAATTTAGAGAGGATTTTTGATGGAAATTTTCACAGACCAAAATAATGCAAGAAATTTTTTTCTCGATTTTTGGTTACATCAGAGCCATTTATATCAAGTTGTCAACTGTAACCAGCTAAAAAGCTGAGATCTTTATTGTAACGTCGAAGATGTCATAAGAATAATTTTTATATTTAGTCCTAAGCTTCCGCTCAATAGCCTGGGGACATGACAGGAAGAATTAAAGACAGAGCACTGGGGTGTAAGCAGGGTAGATGATTGTAGACAGGTTAGCTAGCTACTTGGTCATCGGCATTTATACTAAGTGGCATACAGCGTAACGTTATTTAATTTTTGAAATAAAAGCTAGTTGCATAGCCGTTGGCATTTACACTACTGGCATACAACGTAGCATGACTTGATTGATTGAAATAATGGCAGTAGCTTGGCCGTCAGCATTTACACCAACTGGCACAAAACTAAGAGTTGTTTTACTTAAAACATTTTTTTTTTTTTTTATATAAAAATCTTTTTTTCACCGCCTGCTTGGCTACCAAAATCCAGATTCAACGGCACGCAATAGTGGATTTAACGCGAAAAACTATGGGGGATGTGTAAAAATAAGCTTTGAAAGTAATATTACTTACTTTTATTATCGTCAAAAAAATAGATAAAAAGTGGCTCTCGAGGCAAGATCCTGGTGGCCGGATATAATGCAAGTTGACACGATGGACCAGATTCTCCAAATCCCGTATAGACTCTGAACAGGTTCTCCAGGTCATGTGTACAAGTCTGGCTACTGCTCTAGGTATATTACCAAGCTGGCCTAACCATCAACCGAATTTCTTTTGACTAAGCTCCTCGTAAAGAAAGCTATGGGCTCATGTAGGTGAAAACTTTGCCTCCTTATCATCGCCACTATGGCCAAAGACGACGAGACGTTCATAGGTTCTTAGAACAAGTCTGCATCATCTCGTGGCAGAGAGAGGGAAAGATTTTCTATGTTTTCCGTCTCCCTTTACATGTGCTGTTTTGGTTTCGGGGTGATGCTTACTCGCTAAAAAATTTTGCATGGCGACGATACTGGTCCCAGTGTTCGCTTATCAAAAATAGGTCACACGTGATTTTTCAGCTTGGTGGCCCTGGGTATAATAAGTGTTGAGGAAAGGAACTGATATAAGTGTAGCATGCCGTTGTTAAGTCTTATTGCATGAATGCTGGCCAATATATAAATCAAACATCCTGACTCTAGCGTCGGCTTATTTATAAATGGTTAGGACAGGGAAGAAAAGGATAGAAAGGAATTATTAAGTTTCATCGAACGATGTAAATAAATCTGCTAACGCATAAGGAGGGAAAAAGATGGAGAATAGTTTTTAGGTCTTTATCTTACTCGGTCTCTCCTTATACGTGTGTCACGAAGCATTGGCTCCGGTGCTTGGTATATGTGTGAGCATGTGACGATTAGGTTGCAACGAAAGCGCAGTCTTGTGAGGAGGAGAGAAAAAAATGTACGTAGAGCTTAGTCTCAATATACCACCCCCCCCTTCTAAGACTGTTGCTAGGACTTCGAACAAAGAACTGAGAACAGTTCTCTGTCTGAAAATACATAGTCATTAAATCTTACTGCAATGGTTCCTAATAACTACTACATAATAGTTATGGCTAAGTAGACAATAAAAAAGTTTATTACTAGTTGAATATTGTAAGGTGAGCTGTTTAATCTTGAATTTAATTCTATTGGTAATGCAGTTGTGATGCTTTAATGGTTGTTAGCAAGAACTTACATCGAGCTATTAATAGTTTGAATGAGAGGGGAAAAAAATTAAGTATTTTTAAAATATATTTTAGTTGTATTCTCTTCTATCACCCTCCTTCTACAACTGGTACTAAGGCTTTCGATGATGACCTGGGAACACTCCACTGGCTACATTGCTTCAGAAGAAGGATGGTACATAATGGTATATAACTTATAACGTAATGTTAGTAGATAAAAGATCATAATTTTTTTTATCAACTAAATATTAGTGACATTGTTACTAAATAACGGTTTAAGCTATATTTGTTAAAATACGTTGAATCTATTATAATGCAGATACATATGCTTATAACTTAGCAGATTACAATTGATTGTGTACTTAGTTAATTATCGAATTTTAAAAACCTCCTTGAATAAAAACAGTTATAGGATTTTAAGGAGTAAAGTCCAACTATGTACATATATTTTAGTGAGGTATATTCAGTACTAAACAGCAAAAAATTGGTTATCTTTTCGTTCGTTAATAATTGGAATGGTTTGATCAGCTGGGATGCTTAAAGTTATAGCTTGCGTAATGGTTGGAGAGGATGGGGTATTTCCTTAGCTTTGCAATGCATCCCTGGTAACATGGGAGTGTATATAATTTGTGGGTAGTATGGGATCTCTTCTTGCATCGTTGATCTTTCTTATTATATTGACGTTGAATTCTGGTAAGAATTTTGTGAAAATTGGAATTCTTTATCCTCTCAGTGAAACTGAGTTTCGTTTTAAGGTCTGCAACGGTTATTACTAGTTTCTTCACCAAGAAAAAGTAGCAAATTATTTAAGCTGTTCCATATAGCTCTAAGCATTTGTACAGGCCATCTACAAGTTTGATGTAGTAGATAACTATTTATCATCGCATCTGCTAGCGTTTTCACAAATTGAAACAGGATGTATGATGCTACGAAACTGGTACTTGCAGTTCCAAAACCAGTTAATCCATCCCAGATTCGTTTCCATGTTTAATTTGCTAGCTTACATACAAAACTAATAATATAATCTTGATACGTAGGCAGATGATCCTCGTTCGTCGATGGTACAGAAGATGGTTATCTGGCAAGTCTTCCAAACACAACTTTATACGGCGTATAATTGGTGCTTTTTTGTATGCAGGTGTTGTAGTCAAGGATAGCAAGCTCTACCCGTTGGTCCTCATCACTTTCGCTATTAGCGTATTACTTAAGATATTCGCCAGTGAATGAAGCGATCTCTTTAGTGATCCGTTTGACTGGGGGTGAAAAGCTTTTGTTCTTATCTTCTTAATTTTAAAGCGTTTTGCAACATTTTTCATTAGTTTGCTTAAAAAACTTTTCCCTTGATCTGTCAAAATGACCTTGAGTGCTCCCAGAATTCAGAAAAAACGTCGTATAAACGTGTCAGCAATCGTGGAAGTTGTTGCATTCTTTAACGGTACTGAAATGCAAAATTTCGACAGCTGATTTTGCATTGATAAGATCTACCCATTTACTTCTCGAGTCTTAAATAGGTGTCTGGAAATATCGAGTGCTACCTTCTTAAATACGGTACTAGGCATGTCTGCTATTAGCATTAGCTACTTAGTTTTTAATCTTACTAGTTATTTTAATTGGCATTCTATTCATTGCTAAATACGTCGTTGTATATCATCCTTTAGTCATTCCCAGTAGTACTCTTGGTGTATGTGGCCAAAAGTTTTGAAGACACCTCTGTGTTCCTTAATGGGTTATTTATGAAGGTTGTAAAATTTTTAGCTCTATCTTTATATTCTACATGTTATAGAGAATTTTTACATACTATGATCTTGATATCAGAGATTAGGGGGGGATTGCCAGCGCCTATGATAGAGAGTGTGTCGCTTTTTTTCTACTGATTTGAGCGCCCCGTCGTGGCAAATCAGCCGAACTATACGCACGTTTCAGCAGCGGAGGAGAAGACCAAATTGTGCGTACGATAGGTACCTAGTAGAGGGGCAAGAAATATGTGCGAATACACGGGTATAGCTATATATGCTTTGTATTCTAGCTGCCTCGGCTCTCAGCTCCCGGCTCTCGCAGCTCGCAGCTCTCACATCCATGCGTATACCTATATCTTTTCCTGATGTGATGTTCCCTCAAAAACGGTTTTGAATGTTGGACAGTTATTATATGTCCGGTCATATATTACTCAATAAATGTGTATTAAATACTTGTACAGCTAAATACTGAGTTTTCCTCGTATAAAATAAAAAATTGAGTAATAAAAACGTAAGCCCCGACATTTAATGTAACTTCTTGAAACTTGATCTCTATAAAATAATCATTTTTATAACTTGAATAATTTATGTTTTTATAGATTTATAAAAATTTAGCACATTAAAAATATCAGAATAATACACACACGCTTCACTTTGATTTTTAAGTTTATTCAATAGAGAATGACTTTTTCTGTAATTCAAATNACTTTTTTTCGATAATAGTATTTAATTTTGAAGTATTTGTTGCGTAACGACTACGCTTTGTAAATTCATTCCTTGTAAAGTTGGGTGATTTTGTTAGGTATGTAAATTTTTTAATAAATATATAATATCAATAGTAGGGAACATGCTGATTACCATTTCATCCTTTTTTAGATGGCTATAAAACTATTATTGATGAAGTTGAAAATCATCTAAAAGGAATTTAATAGTACTCAGTTATTTGACACTATTTTAACAAAGTAGTTATGATCTCACTTCGATGAGGATCACACCTTTTACAACCTAATTAATAATTGTGTAAAACTTATTCAAACAATCAATTAAACTATTAAAAACCAGGAAAATTTTTAAAAACACTTTTTATCAAATGATTTTTCATTGCTATTCCAAGTTAAACACGAGTTTATTGATAAAACGCTCAGTTAACTGGAGAGCAAAGTATGGCATCGCTTAACATAAAGGAAACCATAAAAACATGAGTAAAATAAAAGGCAAGGTATTAAATATTGAGGACTTAAAAATTTTTTTTCTATTTTAGAACTAAATTTTGCCTATTATATAGATATAACTTATGTTGTACAAGTTCTTAGACTAATTTTGATGATTCAGATCAAAAAATTGTTCTTAAATCCATACGACATTTACCAAAAAAATTAAATTTATAGTACCTTATAAATTTTTCAGAGCCATAATTGTGACCACTTATTAATCGTCTATATTTTGTTTAAAAAATTTTGAATCTAATAAAAGGGTAGTCTGAGTATGTCTCATGGTGTATACATGTCATAAAATGTATGTAAAAAAACGTTTTGCGGGAAAAGTGGGTTTTTTTTGTCAATGAGCACTGTACTCAAAATGCTCTCAAAATTTTATGCTTTGATCAAACTTGTCTGATTGTAAACCCTCAGCTGAGACATTCAGCCCAAAACTAACAACAAAATTTCGGCCTATTTAGGTCACAACTACTTAAGTTAACCTTAAAACTTGATAACATGTATATGCGTGCACGTTCACAGACAGAGTTCTATTTCTTGTCAAAATTCAACTTTTTTGTACTGTATGTTTTGCAGCAGATAGCAATCAATGCAGACGCTTTATAATGTAAAATAAACATAAAAACAGTCAAAAGAGATTTTGTATTTGTTACAGAAATAAATTTAAATTCTACAACAACGTATTGAATACAAATTTTGTAGAGCTTATAAAAAAGAAACTTTTGAAAGTAATTTTTTTTTTTTATAAATATCTTCTGATCGATTTAATCGCCAGTAATCGTTTTTAAATGGCTGAAAAATCGTTTTACACCATTTAATTAAAAAAAAGCAATGATGTTTTTTTGTGTTTATGTTCTAGAAGCAAAACTTAAATAAGACTGCCACCTAAACAATGAAATATAATGCGTTCAACAAACGTGATATTTAGATATCTTTAGTATAAAAAGTACTAGTTTGATTCTTGGAATAAATAAAAGTGATAATATTCATAATATAAATAATAATAACAATAAAATGTGACTTGAAACATATTGATGTGCTTACATACACATTCACACACGCTTATTATATGCATCAATTAATGGGCATTTTTGTGAGATAAATGTAAATTGAGTATTAATTAAAAAAAAAGTATTATTACGTTTCAAAAAAGTTAGATTTTGACGAGAAATAGAACTCTGTCTGTGAACGTGCACGCATATACATGTTATCAAGTTTTAAGGTTAACTTAAGTAGTTGTGACCTAAATAGGCCGAAATTTTGTTGTTCGATTTGAGCTGAATGTCTCAGCTGAGGGTTTACAATCAGACAAGTTTGATCAAAGCGTACAATTTTGAGAGCATTTTTAGTGCAGTGCTCATAGACAAAAAAAACCCAGTTTTCCCGCAATACGTTTTTTCACATACATTTTATAACATGTATACACCATGAGACATACTCAGACTACCCTTTTGTTAGATTCAAAATTTTTTAAACAAAATATAGACGATTAATAAGTGGTCACAATTATGGCTCTGAAAAATTTATAAGGTACTATGAATTTAATTTTTTTGGTAAATGCCGTATGGATTTAAGAACAATTTTTTGATTTGAATCATCAAAATTAGTCTAAGAACTTGTACAACATAAGTTATATCTATATAATAGGCAAAATTTAGTTCTAAAATAGGAAAAAAATTTTTAAGTCCTCAATATTTAATACCTTGCCTTTTATTTTACTAATGTTTTCATGGTTTCCTTTATGTTAAGCGATGCCATACTTTGCTCTCCAGTTAACTGAGCGTTTTATCAATAAACTCGTGTTTAACTTGGAATAGCAATGAAAAATCATTTGATAAAAAGTGTTTTCAAAAATTTTCCTGGTTTCTAATAGTTTAATTAATTGTTTGAATAAGTTTTACACAATTATTAATTAGGTTGTAAAAGGTGTGATCCTCATCGAAGTGAGATCATAACCATTTTGTTAGAATAGTGTAAAATAACTTAGTACTATTAAATTACTTTTGGTTGATTTTTAACTTCATCAATAATAGTTTTATAGCCATCTAAAAAAGGATGAAATGGTAATTAGCATTTTCCCCACTAATGATATTATATTTTTATTAAAAAATTTAAATATCTAACAAAATCACCCAACTTTACAAGGAATGAATTTACAAAGCGTAGTCGGTAAGCAACATAAACATGAGAATTAAATACTATTATCAAAAAAAAGTTTTGTACTACCATAAAAAAAAATCGTAAAAAAAAAAAAATTCTGCTGCGAGCGAGATTTGAACCCCAGAATGCTCAAAGCAAAATTACACAATGCGGTACTTAGTTACCTTGACTACCAACGCACTCTTTTCTTTAGCACTTACAGTGACACATGTTTATCGTGAAGCTCCAGGGTTTAAGCTTAAGTATTAGTTTATTTTTTCTTTATATTGATAATTGTGTTAAAGTTTGGCCTACAAGTAGAATTATTTTTCTAAATATTTTCACAATTACTTATTCTTATTAGAAAAGTTACATGTGTTGAAGAATGATATTTTAATTACAGAAAAAGTCATTCTCTATTGAATAAACTTAAAAATCAAAGTAAAGCGTGTGTGTATTATTCTGATATTTTTAATGTGCTAAATTTTTATAAATCTATAAAAACATAAATTATTCAAGTTGTAAAAATGATTATTTTATAAATATCAAGTTTCAAGAAGTTACATTAAATATCGGGGCTTACGTTTTTATTACTCAATTTTTTATTTTATACGAGGAAAACTCAGTATTTAGCTGTACAAGTATTTAATACACATTTAATGAATAATATATGACCGGACATATAATAACTGTCCAACATTCAAAACCGCTTTTGAGGGAACATCACATCAGGAATAGATATAGGTATACGCATGGATGTGAGAGCTGCGAGCTGCGAGAGCCGGGAGCTGAGAGCCGAGGCAGCTAGAATACAAAGCATATATAGCTATACCCGTGTATTCGCACATATTCCTTCCCCCTCTACTAGGTACCTATCGTACGCACAATTTGGTCTTCTCCTCCGCTGCTGAAACGTGCGTATAGTTCGGCTGATTTGCCGCGACGGGGCACTCAAAACAGTGAAAAAAAAGCGACACACTCTCAACCATAGGTGCTGGCAATCTCCCTCCTCATCTCTGCTTGATATTACTCTTTTTAAATGGCCCTTTAAGCATACTATATATTTCTGCTCAATTTAAATAACGTATGTTTATACTTTTAGAAATACTTATGATAGTTGAATTTTTCTCTGTCAAAACAAGTCGCAATTTTTTAAAAGAATCTTATATCTGGGTTCGTATTATAATTTGCGATACTTGCTCTTTATCTGTAAGAAAGACAGCTAATTAATATCTTTAATTTGTTAATTTTTTAATTTTAATGCTTCCTATTTCTAATTGTTGGCCAGCTAGTATATTATTAGCTTTTAATAATCTACGCCCACCTTCGTTTGTATAGTGGGGCACCTGTCGTATGGACGAAATATATAACATCATCTAATATTTGCTCTAATAAATCTTTTGTTTCAGCGCTATTGCTAACACCGTGTATAATGTCTGTTATTTTGTTACCAGTGATAGTAGAGTCCTTTTTGGTAGTAGCTTATCATTGTCAAGGTTAAAATCTTCGCTTTACTTCCTTGATTGACATTATCTTCAGATGATTTGGGATACGTGAGATTGTTTTATTTTTTCTTGATCTTTAAGGAAGTTAGTTATTTAGTAAAATCTTGCGTTGTGTCGTTCAAGCAATTCATAGGCTTGTTTCCTTTCAAGTTCATTTAGGTTACTTCGATCAATATTTTTTTTTAGCTGAGCTATTTAAGACTCAGAGATAGTTTGCGCAGGTTTGCTGTTATCTTCTTGTATAAAATACACATTTACTGAATTGCTTGGTATATCAAGTTCATCAAAAGTCTGAACTATAGAGTTTATGTACGTTTTCCTTTCATTAGGAGAAAATTCGTTGATTATATCTCCGTTACTTAAAAGGTCTTTGATACCATCGTCTTTTAGCTCTAAGAGCTATTCTGATTGTAATTCGCAGGTATCAATCTCATCACTCGTTGACTCATTTGAATCGCTATAACCGATCTCGGATTCTTGTTGCCTTTTTAACTATACATGTATATGTCTTACTGAAAGGAAAATTTTTCCTTTATTGATTACCAATATTTTATTTGAAAAATTAAGTCTAGACTTCAATTTAGTGAGAAAATCTGAGCCGAGGATCCCTTTGAATGGTAGTTTGGAGTCGTCATTAACTACTCAAAAGCTTACATAAGTACGTCCTGGATTAATAGTAGTCGAGCCGAGAATTTTCTTATGAATTTCCCCGATTCCCATTATAAGTTCAGTATTACCTTTGTATATTTTTTAACTTTTTGGAGCAAGTCGATATTTTATTATGCTGATTTCTGATCCAGTATCTACTAACAGTTGTTTTTTAGGTCTATACAGGTTGAAGTATAAAAATTCGCCGTGAGTCTCTTTAATATACAAGTGACACGTAGAGATTAGATTATACCCGAAATTTCATTTCAAATCGATATCTTGTCCTGGGAGTTTCAAGAATTTGTACTTAAAGTTCATTTCAAACTTTGTATCTTGTAAAAATCTCATTTTCAAAATTCCATCATGCGGTATTGCAAATGATTGCTTAACCATACAAAAATATATCTTCTCCCCAAATAATTTTAAAACAATTTTCTAACCTAGGAAATAGTTTCATTTATTATTCCATGAAATTTTACTACGTTTTTATAGTCCATGTCAATCGCATTAGGGTAGCTTCAAACTTTGATTAGGATTTAGGTTTTCATGAGATCCAGAATCTATCGTGAGGCTTATTGGATTTTCACCTAAGTGAAAACTAACGCAAGATATGTATCAATTTTTATATATCATACCGAGAATATGAATTCGTCGAGCAAGCGGTTTAGATCTACTGAGCGCATTGAGTTGTTCAGCGCCCCTAATGTTGTGTTCATAACCTGAGAGGCCGAATCATTTCCCTGGTTTTCTTGTCTTTTACGCTTATTGCATTTTTTCTCCCTACATTCTTGTATCGTGTGACCTGTGTTTTTGCTACCACGTCACAGTATATCGTTTTTTCTTTATACCAGGCTCTTATTTTAATCCTTGATTGCGTAAAGCTCGTTGTACCTTGAGTATCTCCTCCGCTTGAATAGCTCTTGTTAGTACGTAATTTATTTCTATATTGGCAATAGTGCTTAGCTTGGTTTCAATTTCAGATTTGAGTCCGTTTCTAAAGAACTCTACAGTACTTTGCTGAAGAACCGCAGTGAATGCTGCAGGTGGGGTTGCTCTGTCCTTTAACCACTTAGCTTCTAAAATTCGTTAATGTATACTTCTAATTCTGTTAGCCTAGGTTATCACAGACTCATTATCTCTTTAGAATTTATTGCCCAATCCTCTTTGTATTTGGAGTATGGTTTTAACGGACGCGTAATTAGTTTTTACGTGATTTTTGAGGGTGTCGATATTTTCGAAGACTACTCCATGTCTAGCTGAACGTGTTTCTCCAACTAGCTTGCTTCTCAACAGCAGGTTCAGATTGGCTTCGTCTGCAGTGCTTACTGTTTTATTAGCTTCGTAACAGCCTTAAAAAAATACACTCAATGGTATATTTTCTCCGTCGAACTCGGGTACCACCTTTAAGGCGCCCTTCAATGTAACAGTTTGAGCTGCCATATTTTTTACTAAAGGAGTTGCAGGTCTACGTACAGGTGGCTCTACTAGTGGGGGTGAGATCCTTACCTTTTTTACTTCAATAGCAGTATTATCAAGAGTATTTTTGCTGTCTTCTCTTGCGGTAGAGTGGAAAGTATTCGCTTCACGTATTTTTTCGTCTAATTCACTATTGCTAATGTCTAACGATTGAATGCTCGAACTTTGATCAAATAATTTATTTTAATTATCTTATTATTCGCTTTCGTTAGTACGTAAATTTGGGTAAGGAGGCGAGGCTGATATTGTGCGAATTTATCGACTTCACCTCAGAGTATTTTACTTTGTAAAGTTCTTTGTCGTGTAATACGTTTACTGATACATAATACATGGTAATGAGAGTGCGTAAAGTGTAACGGATTCTAATTCTAGCCTCAATTTCTCCTCTCAAGATGTTTTCAGCTTTTTCATATGAACATTGACATCCTTAAATGAGGAAGTTTGATTGACAGTGAACGTATGGCAGTTCCAAAGTAGTCCAGCGTATTTTTGCAATAAATTGTTTTTCAAAAAGTAGAAAAGAAGTTCGTGTATAACGTTTCCGATTTATTCGCTACAAAAACCGACAAAGCCGAAGTGGAAATATAATAGCCAGAATACAGATTGAACCAAAGATAATGAATCATTATTGTTTAATAGTGATGCAACGATTTTTAAATCATATTCAATATTTATGGGCCAATTGCAGAAAGTAACCAGAATAACACTGGTCACGTCATTATCGTAATATTTTATAATGCACCTTTTGTATGAAATGGTATTTAAAATTCTTGATCTACATCCATTTTTGTAGTAAAAATATACTCTTGCTTTGTACCCTATGATGTTAAATGCTTTAGCTTAATTTATGGCTGCCAAATAGTGCAAACTAAAAGTGGCCATCGCAAATGCTGTAAGGCTGGTATTTACCCTTGACATAATTCACAAGTTTGAGTGCTATTTAGTCTATATGCAGTTGTGTGAATCAATCTCTTAGTTCGTCAAAATTGGTATCATTTCTATTACTTAGATTTTTTGCTAATACTCAGTATATGGTTCTGATATTATTTTGCAGAGCTTTTATTTCATCGCACAGTAAGGCGACAGTAGCCCAGTGGTCTTTGTCAAAGGTGTCTTAAATATCGAACGTTTCTTTAAATTTTTTAAGTTTGTCAACGTGCATAAAAATTAACACTGAATTTATGCAAGTTTGTTGCTCTACCTGCTCAATTAAGATTTCCAATTCTATGATATCGTCGATTTTTAGCATAACTATGTAACCGAAGAATCAATTGAGGTTAGTATATTTGTATGTACTTGATTATGAATCATTATCACAAAGATAATGAATCATTATTGTTTAATAGTAATGTAGTGATTTCTATTTTTATTGACCCTTCGTCTGGACCTTGACGGTATTTGACCTTAAGATGGTAGTTTCCAATCTTCGTTCGGGCGTCGCTTGCAGTTATTTCTTTTCTCTTTCTCTTTGGTTCTTTTTCCAGTACAGCTCTAATATAGGGCCTGCCTTTATTCTTTTACTACGTTAGCTATTTGGGTATGGGCTTGGTTACCTTTTATCCTTACGAGAATAAGTATGTCTAAGCTATCGAATATTTCTCGCCCCAATAATATCTAGGACGTATACAGACATGCATTGTGCCGCGTGTAATTGAGCAAGTTAGTCAGGCGCAGGTAGATTTGGGTTAGGAAACGGTGCTACTATGGTTACAAGTATGGGTCCGTGATGACAAGGCTGCCATATTTTGTAATTATAATTATTAAATTTTGATTAGTTTGAGTTAAAAGAGTGTTCTGGACCACCTTTTAATTTTAAATTAACTTATTTATTATTACTTCTTTTTGTAATAACCGTATTTCTTCAAAAATAGTCTCCTGGTTTATCTGCTATCCAACTCTTCATTAAAAATAAAATGAAATGATAAAAAAAAATTATTGATCCCAAAAAAGGTGTAATATTTGTCTTTATACTCGAATCTTAGCAACTTATTATTAGGGTGAGGTGCTAATTGGAGCGTACAAGTTTCAAACTTAAACTCCTAAGGGAGGCATAACGTAGAGCTGGCCAGCCCACGCAATTTAATGGACACCAACCAAGCTTACTCGATACGCTTCTGCGCAAATGAAGGCATTAGAGTCACATCGCTTCAGAATCAAATCTAATAGCCTGCTTGCACGCCTGATTAAAAGAAAAACAAAAGCTGTATGTTATAATTAATTTAGAAAAAAAAATTACTTTAGTTCCTTTTTTTCACTTTTTAATACAAGAGATGTATTCATTTACTTTACTGATTTCTAACAATTCTTTTAAATAAGACCTTTCCCTTACTATTATAGCTATTTTTAAATTACATTCAAATGACTTTGGAAGTTTATTTTAACTTTTGTTAGTTTTTTTTATTTTTTATTCGCACTCAAATTTGTACTCGTGCTCACATTTCACTTGCCTGGTGTCACTGGGCGCTCTGGTTGATTATGAGTGGGTACTGGTTCGCACCTCAACTGCTGTAGGCAATCAGGTGGAGATGATTGCTGCTGCGATATCGCTTCTATTTCACGATCAGCAGCTGTCACTGTTTCCAGATAGTCAGGGTCGTAAGCGTTGGAATCGTGTGGCATCCCCTTCAACGATGGTTTAAACATTACTCTTACATGCAACGTGATGGGTAAAATAAAGTTGCTGATGATTTTGGGCCGAGAAGGTTATTTATTGCAGTTATTTGATTTCGCTGCAACACTCTCTTTTTTTGGCCAAAGCGGTACTGGTAAATCCGAGTTCCTCTCAGATGGTTCTTAAGATTCTCCTCACTTTGGGTGGGCCCCAAGTGACTTCCTGTTCCGTTTGTTGAGGTTCCACCTTTGTTGCTTCTTAATACACCGTATTAGCTATTCGTTTCTTATCTGCTTCAGACGGTGCCTGTTCAACTCGCCTTTTAGAAGCTTCGGTGAGTTGATGGCTCACTTAATGAAAATTGAAGGGAGAGAAGGAAAAAAATTTGAATTAAAATACATACATACAACAAAAATAAAAGGGACCAACTAATCAATTTTTCTTCGCCTTAATCCTTTGTATAGATGTATAAAAATAATTTGTTTGGAAACGTCATCGCTCCTGTAACCCTAATACTAGCTGTTCCTTTTGCTCCATAGCCTGGGGACATAACAGCAAGGGTTGAAGACGGAGCCCTAGGATGGGAACAGGGTAGACAATTGTAGACAGGTTAGCTAGCTACTTTGCATAGGCATTTGCATCAACTGGCACTCATCGCAGCGTTATTAGATTTTTCAAATAAAGGCTATTTGCTTAGTCGTCGACGTTTACACCAACTGGCACACAACTTGGCGTTGTTTTCTTTAAAATTTTTTTTTTTTTATATATTGAAATTTTCCTTTCACGAACTGCTTGCCCACTAATATCTGGATTGAAAGGCCCGCAATAGTGAGTCTTACGCGACAAACTCTGGGGAATGTGTAAGAACTAACTTTGAAAATAATAGTACTTACTTTTATTTCCACCAAAAAAAGGGATACAAAGTGGCTCTTAAGGCAAGATCCAGGTGACCAGATATAATTTAAGTTGACACGATGGACCGGATTCTTCAGGTCCCGTATGGACTCCGATCAGGTTCTTCAGGTCGTATGTCTCTAATCTAGCTACTGCTCTAGGTATACACCCAAGCTGGCCTGACCATCAAACGAATTTCTTTGGACTGAGCTCTTTCTAAAGGAAGCCATGGGATTATATAGCCAAAAATCTTGCCTCCATATTATCGCCACTATGGCCAGAGTCAACGAGACATATATAGGTTCTTAGAACAAGTCTGCATCATCTCGTGGCAGAGAGAGGGAAAGATTTTCTATGTTTCCCGTCTCCCTTTACATGTGCTGTTTTGGTTTCGGGGTGATGCTTAGTTGCTAAAAAATATTGTATGGCAACGATACTGGTCCCAGTGTTCGCTTATCGAAAATAGGTTACACGTGATTTTTCAGCTTGGTGGCCCTGGGTATTGTAAGTGTTACGAAAAAAAAGCGATTAAAGTGTATCATGCTGTTATCAAATCTCTTTGCGTGAACGCTGTCCAATATATGAATCAAACATCTTGGCTCAAGCGTCGGCTTGTTAACGAATAATTAAGGCAGAGAAGCACTTTTTTGGTTATAATTTTTGACTAATTTTCTAATTTTTTTTTAATTTTAAAGTGAAATTATTTGTGAAACATCTGTGAAAGCTGAATTTTGGTTTTCAATTCAAACCTTTTCGTACCTAACTTCAAAAGTTAAGTAATCATAATACTCGCTGATTCAAACATGAATATCACTTATTGCATGTCCTATTAAGCAAAAAAATTGTAAAATATCATGGATATAGTACATAGTTAATATAATTTTATTTTCAAAATATTAAAAAAAAGTTAATATGGCGAATAAAGTTTTAAAAAATTCATGAATCCTCACAAAAATTGTTACTGGGGGGTCGCTGATTAATAACCTGTCATTGAAATTCGCATATTTTTAGATGGCTGATCCAATATGGTGGACGAAAATTAAGAAATTTCTGTAATTTTGGCCAATATTCTTATTTGGGGTTCTTGGGATAGCTAATAATCGATTTGTCATTTAAGTTTATAAATCCATGACGGCTGATCCACTCTGGTAGACTAAAATTAAAAAATTCTTAGTGAAATAAAAAAGTGCTTTTTAGGATGAAGTTTCTAAAGATTAAAATTTTTGACTGATTTAAATTTTTTATTTTTTTATTTTTNTTTTAAGATATCTGTCAAGCTTATTTTACATTATTCCTCAACTTTAACTGTAGGTAACCTTAAAAGTAAAAAATTAGTTGTATTATCTCAATTTTATTATAAAATCTTTTCGAAAAAATATTTTAAGATTAATCATAACAAATTCAACAAACTTCTATATAGAAGCACTAATGCAAATCTAATATGGTTGACTAAAATGAAATAAATTGCTTTAATCTTAGTTAAAAATTGTACTTGAGGATTTTTGGGGTTACTGATTACAAATTTATTATCTAAATCTGAAATTTCCAGATGATAGATCTAATATGGTGGACCAAATCTTACACTGTGCTTAAATCACAAGAAAACATTTTACTCAGGGGTTGTGGCATCGCTGATAACGAATTTGTAATCTGAATCTGTAAATTGAAGATAGTGTATTTGATATTGTAGACTAAGAACATGCTATGATCTAGCTTTTAAAAGTTTTAGGTAAAATTAGTTGTGCAGTCATAAAAAATAACAAACATCATTTTTCTACGTTATTATTTATTTGCAAAATAACGTTTTAAGACTAACTTGCAATGTATTAATCAAAGACTTCTAACATTACTTGGAAAATGAGAAAGTTACACTTACTAAAGGATAAAAGGTAACTAAATAGCTAAAGCATTTAAAGAAGTTTAATGAAAATGATGTACTGCAATTTTTAGGCTATTTTATCTCAGATAAATTCATAGCAAGTAATACAAGAATGGGAATGTCTATTATCACTTGTTAGCTACGGTAGTAAATGAAATGGACATGTCTTCTCTTCTTTTGTTAACAGTTTTGCAGCACCAACGTTTACTTTATGCTTGTAATTAGCCGATTTATTTCGAATATTATATATGTAAGGGTCTAAACAGATGAGTGAATTTTTTAACAATTTTATGTTAGTCTCTACTCTTTTACATTTTCTAGTATTAATCTTTATTTTTAGCCTCGTGTGCTTCTTCCATTAAGTGTTCAATCGGAACAAGTTTGTATTGCCCTATTAATTGACCTCTATGACAAAGAATTTCATGGACAAAAGCAGGCATATATATAGCAGGCAGACGTATAGTACCAGTCATAATTTTTTAAGTATAAATCAGCAGTTTTTTTTGTGTATTCTCGGAATTTCGATACGTCAAATTGTATGTCACAATTACTTATCTATAACTATGAAAGAGATTTTCATAAACAGTAAGCAGAATTAATGTACTATGTGTCTGCTGAAATCTTAAATCCAGTACTGAAATTTCAATTTTTTCTGATCATAATTACATCCTTTGGTAAGACAAATATGCGCAGCTTTGCATCAACTAATTTAAATAATGCAAATATAAGTGAAATGTTATTAATATCAAATATTTATGTTGTTTTTTTTTATTTGATTACTAAAAAATTCACGAACAATAATTGAAAATAGTAAAATGCTTATTTACTAAGATACCCAAACATTGACAAAGTCACTGTTCAGAATCACAAATTATGGAATATCAATTTGTGGGAAGAAAAAAAGTAGTTTATGGTTTATGACTTTCGCATTTTAATTATTATAACAATTACTAAAATTACTAAGTATTAGTATTTTGCGTAACTTGATAAGGAAATTTATGTTATTAATGTATGCTCATCTACTAAATACCCCTGACTTGCACTTTCTTCGTAATAAAGATTAAACATTATTATTATTTATGATTATAACCTGCAATATAATTTCAAATCATTGAATGAGTGTAACATTGACTCCTGTTATCTTGGAGGTCAATTTAGGATCCCAAAAAAATCTAAGTGCTGGATTGCCATCATCAGATGAGCCAAATCCCTGCTTTGAGTTATCAAAGAGTAACCCAGTTTTTTTTCTAAACTCCTGCTAAATGCTTTTTTTCCTCTGACATCTGTTTTTTTCCATATTAGGTTTTGCACACCACTTTTTAAACTGTTATCGTTAGCCAATGTGTAAAATGCACGAAATTAGTCCAATCTACGCGTGCAAACTTGACAAATCGTAGTCAAAATTTTCTTTTACTTTTTTCTTTTATTTAACTTGACCATATCATTTATGTCCGATGGTCTTGCACCACAAATTGTGTATGATGAAGCAGATGGGGTACTTGTTATAATTTGATATATTTTACCATCTATCATCACTAACAATAACTCATGCTTAACCATACAGGTCATGCCATTTACTTTAACTTCTGCTTGTTAGAGCAGTTGTTTTTGACTTCTTATGTTATTGAATCCTAACAATACTTTTCCAGAAATTTTTTTGGCAAATTCAAAGCTGATGGGCTGACAATGTCTCGTAGAACACGCCTGTGGATTCTGCCAAATTAGCAAACTACCAGTAGCATAGTGAGTTTCTAGTTTTAGTGGGACTATTGAAAGCTTGAAAATACTCTTATCAGATACACTACCGTCACCAAGTATCTGCTTGTATCGACTTTAGTCTGATGCACCATCACATCCCCATTTCGTTGTTAAGATCTAAGATACTTTGATATTATTAGCAGGCAATACAGATATCACTTTAGAAATGTGCAGAATTCAAAAACACGTGTGATCTTATAGTCCCTGTAACTTAAGGACGTTCATGACAGTTAGAAAGAAAATGTAGAGAGTGCAGTGAGGAGGAAGTGAGCATGCAGCAGGGTCGACAATTGTTTTCTATGCATTTGTATACCAATATGTAGGCGTCTGACACTGTTTTTTTTTTTTTTTTTTTTTTTTTTTGCAAAAATGATCAGTCAATCTCTTTACAAATTGAATTTAATATCAATATTATGGTATTGTGTTATGCAAACAAAAATTGAGCGAATTCTATTAATCACTCTTTTTATGTGACTCTTCCGTAAGATTACCTATGAAATGATAGTTTTTCCAAGATTTAATATCTGAAAAACGGTATGGAAAGCAATCTTAAATTTTACATGTGACTTTTTAACTTCATTACAAATATCCTCTTTAAATTTCAGGAATATTCTACCCAAAACGCTAAGTGTCAGGAACGTTCTTAACGCTGGCACTTTTTTCTGTAAGTAGTACATCATCTGGTAAAGCACGACACTACTTATAACAGATAATTTACGAGATGAAGTAAAAATATTAGCGCTCTTTTTACGAGCTACATTCTTCATAATTAGATATTACCACCTAGATAATTTCCTATTACAGCAATACGTTCTTCATGTGGGCCCACAGGTATACCATCTAATACGTTACTAGTTTCAGTAGCTTTCGGAGAGTCTTCCTGAATTATTTTAATCAGTTGTCGTTTACCCTGATACTTTAAAATTTATAAGTCAGCTGTCTCAATTTTGATTTCAGAGTATAAATCAAAAATACTTTGTATTTTTCGGCGTTTTGCCGGCTTCGAATTTTCTTAATAACCAATGTCTAATGGTCTTCTAATTTGTGGTGATTCTGCGTCAGAATGAATTGTAAAGTTTTTATCTATCCATTAAGCATTTTTTTTCAAATGCTTTAACATTATGTGAGGCTGATGCTAATTTTTGTTTGAAACTTGTTAAAAATCAACTCAACTTTCTTTCAGTTAGTATCATTTGTGTATCACTAATATTATACTTTTTTTAGAATATTCTATCAAATTTTCTGTTGTTCTCTGAATATTTCAAAGAGAATGAAGCACTTCACACACTTCACTATATTTTATACGTACGAAATTCATGATTCTGTAATAACAATTGAGTATCATTTGCGAAATTATAATGTACTGCAATTTAAAAAAATTTCGCAACCAAAAATGTTGTTGTTTTGGATCTGCTTTTTCTTACATTTTCTTCAATTGCAAAAAACTGTTAACGCTTCTTACAAAATAATTTACTGCAGTAAGTAAAAATAGCGAAATAATTACACACAGTCTAGAAAAGTATTGATTCAAACATGACTGCTCGGTAACAAATGATGGTTATTTTAGGGTTATGATCTGTTGTGTTACCACAGTTGTCATTAAGATAACCGTTTTCTATTACTTTTTTGGCAGATTTGTGCACTGAATAGCATTTTTCACGTAAGAATGATTTTTGACTGGTTGAATTATGTTTATAAATTAAATGAAATAATACATGAAAACGGTAAACATTATCTGCAATGCTTGATCAGTTTAAAAAAACTAATATCTCTATTTAAACTCGTTGGGCTCACTCTTTTTTTTTTTTTTACTGTTTAATCCAATGATTTATAGCTTACATTAGATCTGTAGCACTTTTATTGTATAGTTGGTGATACAGAAGTTAAAAATTAAAATATCGACAGTCAACAGATTTGTCTCTTTCGAAAAAAAACCAATCGACAGTAGGTGCGTGGATGCCCAAGTATGAAGTTACACTTCTATGAAATTAAATGGAAAACAATACAATTATAAGTATAAAAATACTTCTTATGAAGCAATATTATATTTAAAGATGATGCAATTATCGTATAAATGAGTATACTTACCTTGATTGTGTGTATACCTATATAATAATGTTTCTAATTATTATTTTAATATTCCGTTAGTTAACGATTATTAACAATGTACTACGATACAGTACAATATAAACAATATATAGGCTGATCAGTACAAGACTGTGCGCTTTCATCGAATCTTCCGATTATTTCATAACAGCTTCTTACTGCCTACACTAACAACATTCCTCACATCACGCTCACATACGCGGGAAAAAAAAGAGGAATTATAAACTGACATATGTACGGAAATACAGTTAACACATGGACATTAATGGATATGCAGTAGTTCCGACTGCGTAATAGATATTTTAAGAAACAGCTAGAGCGTCATAATATTCTAGTTTTCAGAGCAATAGGTTTGTTCATTTATCCACCTTTGAGGGCTCCGAGCTTTCCGAGGCCTCCGAGCAACGTATAAATTAACACGAGTTCTTTGTCGGAGCACTCGGAGGCCTCCGAGATATCTTTATACTATATAGATATACTCACCGCTTATAACTGATATTTGTAAATACTGAGCAGTTACAGTGAGTAAACCTATATAGTATAAAGATATCTTGGAGGCCTCTGAGTGCTCCAACAAAGAACTCATATTTATTTATAGATTGCTTTGAGGCCTTGTGGATAAATAAACAAACTTAATATTTTAGCTGCAATGTACAAAATCTTCAAGTGTCAAGTTCAGTGTGCTCACAAGATATCGTAGTATAGAAATAACAGCATGTGAATATTAGTGGTTCTACACAGTAAAGTATATATACAGGTCTAGTGTGACATTCACCAAATCGTGAAAAAATGGTCTGTTCAAATATAAATCATAAACTAAGTTTAAGGTTTATAAGGTAGTCTGCAATACTTGAAAAAATTGGAGGTGTGTTGCACTTTCATTTATTGTATTGCCATGACTACTGTAAATTTTTCTTTTATTGTGTGGTTAGCTTTCAAGAACATAGCTGCTATAGATTTAAAAAAGTTATTTTTATTCACAAAGTAGGATCTGATTTCGTTCTCTGCTTTTTTTATTCGTGAAATCCATATTTATGGAAGACAAAGAATAGCAGATCAAATTCGTAATTTTTCACGTGAACGTGAAGAAAGAAGATTTCGTATTCTTGAATGTATTTTTGAGATTCGTGTAAATGGTGTGATCAATTATCAAGCTGCAATGTGATTAGATCTTTAGCGCTTCCCAAATATCTACTGCCCAACACGTGCTACGCTTTACAAGTAATTCTTCTACTTGTTAATTATGTTATGAAATACAGTCTTTTAACTTGCTTTTTTTATTTTTTTATACCTCCGAGATTATGTTTTACTATGATTCCCTACTGTTGAATTATGGCTTTGAGAACCAAAAATTTAAATTTATATTTTTTGTTTGCTAAGCGATACAGAATAAAGTTTAATTCCCATTTTCTTAATTTTAATAAAAAAAAAAGGTTAAATTATCTAGTAGTATGATAAAAAATAAACTTACAGCACTCTCAGAGCGTATGGATAAGATGGACTGGTGAATCGTCCACGAGCCCAGAGAAAAAGATCTGTGAGACATGTCCCATTACGAGCAGGTGTTGAGCGAAGTCTCGAGGAACGACCAGTACAAAGCATACGTGCACTTTTAAAACACGTAGGTTACAAAAAATTGTGTAAAAATCTGTAAATTCATCGTCAAAAATGTATGAGACGTTAATTTAATTAAACCATTTAGGAGGACATCGGGAAACGGTAGGAAAGACAGCCAGAGAAACTCACTACCCGTACAAGTTCCAAAAAGTGCAAGCTTTGTATGAAGGTGATGAGCTGAGGAGATTGAACTATGCTCGATAGATGCAGAGTAAATGAAGACGTAATTCAGACTTGACAAGAAACATTTGTTTCACCAACGAGTCGACATTTACTTAGAAAGGCTCGCTGAACAGCCAGAATTCTCAAAGTTGGAGTAGAGATCATCCGCACAAAAAGGCAAAGACAGTGGAAAGTGAATGTTTGGACCCAAATCATCGGTGATAGGCTCGTTGGTCCTTATTTCTCTAATCAAAATCTACGTAGGCGTGATTATGCACTTTTTTGGAAAATACCTAGCCGTGACATTTGCAAGACAATTCTGTTCCTCGATGAAGAGTGTGGTGACAACAAGATGGAGCTCCCGCGCACAACAGTGGCCATGCGACCAACTGTCCCAAGAAGATGGCTGGGTACTAATGGACCGCATAATTGGCCTGGAACATCCCCGGACCTGGGTCCATGTGATTACGGGCTCTGAAGCGTTCGGAAGGAACGTTGCTACAGAGAGCCACCAACGTCTCCAGAATATATGATGAAGCGAATTTGCCAAAAATGCGCTACTTTCACACCTCAAGAAGTAAGAAATGTACAACTTTTAATGGGACACCGAATAGAGTGACTTATTACTGCGGAAGGGGCTCATATTGAGCAGTTACTGTAACTTTATCATTATATCATCATTATAATAAAAATACTTGCAAGTGCAAACCCACAAGTACATGCACGTGCTGTACCTCTTCCTTAACTCGCCCGTAATGTATGCCAATTATGGTCGTGCCTCACATCACGAGACTCTGATAATCGCAGTTAATGCTATACAGAGACCCCCCTGTTTTTTTCTTTCAACAGAGCGTTACTTTTACTACTACACTCTGAAATGTAAGTACCTATTACTATTATTTTTTTTCAACAAAAACTAAGGATAAACTACTCAGTTGGATTCCGGAGTGGGATAAAATTGACTATCTTCGTACAGTTTGTTGTAACAACAGTTGTTTACGGTCTTGTGCAAGGAAAATCAGCCAACTACTTGCCCACATTTAGTGTACTTTTAAGATATAAGTCACTGAAAAAAGTATGTCCCAGCACAGAAAAGGCTCTCTTATATCTTCTAGGACCCCATGCAGATGGGAGTTGCGTGCTTTTCGAATACCACGCTTGAAGTCGCAACGCAGTGAACGATAGAGCCTTAGATGTGTAGGATTATCTGTATGCCATTCTGACTTATATAGGTAATTTCCAGCTCTGCAACGTTCTCTAATTTCTGGGATGAACCAGGGGGAGGGGGAATAGTGGTGCATCTTTCTGTTTACCAGAGGGGCGCTGACGTACAGCTCTGCGAGTATAATTTTGCGGAAAGCAACTCATCTTCATCGGCATACGTTCTTTCATAGAGTGTTGAGACGGTAGGAGGTGAAAATGAAGAGCAGAAAATCTCGGGAGAAAAGTTTCGAAAATTGTGGATTCTGGACAGTGACTCAACGGAGGACATGTGTAGCACATAATCGATGAAGATGTAGTCATGGTTGTTGATGTATGGGGCTTCTAAAGTTGTGGAGCGTATTACTTTGGCTTCGGAATCAATCAATAGATCATTGAGCTAGGTATAGGACGATTCATGATGATCAAATGCCTGTTAACATAGAGATTTAGATTTAGATTAAGATTTAGATTTATTAGGCTAAGGGCCATAGTCCCAGAATAGCCTTGACAAGGTAAGTACATATCAGACACAGAGATTGATACATTTAGAGCTGCATAGCAGCAAAAATATGTGTCAGCATAAACAATGGCACAGAAAAACAAGTACAAAGTAAAGTGAAGTAAAATTAAAAGAATAATTGAATGAATTTAAAAATAAATAAAAGAAATTTGACACTGGTAATAGGTATAAGAATTAATCCACTGTAGACTAAGGATCGTGTAGCCAGTTGTCTCGTGATCGAATTAAATCCAATAGTCTGTGCTTGCAGCTGAGTCTAGAGAAACTCATACGGAGGCTGACAGGTAACCTGTTCCATTCTCTGGCCGCTGCGACAGTGAGTGAAGTTTTGAATATGTCCAGAGCGGCTTTGGGTACGAAGAGTTCTTAAGTGTTTGATCTTCTGGAACAGACTGTATCTGATAACGTAACTTTAAAGGCAAATCTATCTGCTAGGTAGGTAGGAATTCCAGTCTTGAGGACACAGGCCAACAGACTAAGCATGCAGTAGAGGATCCTGCTACTGAAAGACAGGATGTGATGTTTGTGGTATGCTGGTGTGATGTGTTCCGATTTGCGCATGTTTTCTACAAAGCGGAGAGCGGCATTTTTGCATCGACCTAATTTGGTCGTCATCTCGGCCGAAAGTCCGTAAAGCAACGCTGCACAGTACTCGAGTCGTGAAAAAACCAGTGATTAAACGAAAATTAGCTTTGTATCACTGGGTATGCAGTCTTTAAGGCGCTTGAGTTTTGCAAGCGCAGTGAAACAGCTGGCGGCGGTGGCATTGCAATGAGGTCTCATAGAGAGAGATGAGTCGAGGAATACGCCGAGGAGATTGATGGTGTCACTGGTGTCGATGATGGCCTCGTTCATTTTGATAGGAGGTAGAGTTTGGTTCATTCTATTCTTAAATCCCCGGGTTCCAAACCAAATGGCAACAGTCTTCAGTACATTTACTATTAGGCCGTTCTGTTCGGCTCATATAGAAATTCGCGATAATACTAAGCTCACTTGTTCAATAAGACACTCGGCTTCTTTGACATGGCCATGGAAATAAAAACAGAAATCATCAGCATAGATGTGGTAGCCACAATCCTGACAAAAAGCAAGAAGATCGTTAATAAAAATTGAAAACAGAAAAGAGAGAGAGAGAGAGAGAGAGAGAGAGAGAGCGAGATAGCTGCCCAACAAAACTTATTAATCTAATCGTATAAAAAAATACCTATAAGACTAGTTTAATACAGTATAAAGAAAGTCAAACAACTAGATTTAATAAGTTTCACCGAAGGTTTTATTAATTTATTTAAGTTGATGCTCATTGACTTATTTTATCGCTTTTTCATACAATGCTTTTTAATTACTGTTCCATGTTTATACTTAGTCAAAGGAAAAAAACTGCACCTGTATTCGTCATTGTTTGACAATCGTATTATTGCTGGTCAGAAAGTAGAGGTGCCGTTTGTAGCCAAGCAATATATACCAACATGGTACTTTAAACGCCAATTCCTTTTAAAAACTTGTAACTTCGTTGTTTCTTATTTTAATATTCTATGAGTGGGCTCAGAGATACTTGGTAGCAATTGGCTAACATCTTTTCGTGTTGATGATGGTACATCTAGGTTCTGGGCTTCAGCATGTCAAACACTGCTAGCGTTTTTGTCTTCTTCGAAAGATGCCTCCTTGTCTGATCTATTAGCTTTCTCACAGCTGTCGTCAATGGTATCATTTCTAGTAACAGTACTAGTAGCCTGCATGTAATTCTCAATACTGGTCTTCATTTCTCTGAAATTATTAGCTGTCTTTTAAACTACACAACTAGCTTAGGTCTATCGTAGTCACGGTTCGTTTTATAAACGCTAGCAGCTTCCTTACTAAGAGTCTTGGCTTCGTTATTGATAACACTGCTATTTGTTTTATCCTTGTTTTCAGTAGTAACCTCCTTGTCTCAGCTGTTAATAAAGGGCAGATATGATAGTTTCATAAAATTTTTAAGCCTTAAATCTTTTTTTTTGCAAGCTCATTTATTTTTAAAACATGTTCACTTAAGAAGATCAAATAAATGCGTAAATAATTATTTTATAAATTATAAGAAATCAGTTATTAATATTAATTTTTTTTGCTACAAAATAGTTATTTACGTAACAAGTGCGAAAAAGATGATTTCCCGCACGAGTAGTGATTGACTCACACGAGTTCCGGAGTTGACGGGAACGAGTACCAGTTGAGCACATTGAGTACAGTGATCGCAAGGTACGAGTTACCGTCACCGGCCACGAGTGCGAGTCTATCACACGAGTGCGGGAAATCGTCCCGCACGAGTTGCGTACAAGTTTTTTCGCAATGTGTGAGGAAAATGGGTACAAAATAGATTTTGAATTTTGATTTCCAGTGTGTAGCAAAGTTTTTTCCGGTGTGTGGCAAAACCTTTTCCACACACCTTTTCCGCACAGTGTGCGGCAAAAACCTTTGCCGCACACTTTTTCCACACACTGTGGGACAAAAACCTTTGCCACACACCTTTTTCGCACACTGTGCGGAAAAACCTTTGCCACACACCTTTGTCGCACACGATGTGGGAAAATCGATTTTCCACACTAATACCAGTGCAAAAAACACCCATTTTCCGCACACTATTGCGAAAAATTTATTACAATGCTAATAATGTATAAAAATATGTAACAAAGTTAAAGAAAGCAAATGATTTAAGAGTATACAAAAAAAGAATCTCAAAAAATAACAAAAAACTATGCCTACCACTCTGTGTTAGCTTCCTCTTCATCTGTTGTACTATCTTCCGTTTTGCTGTTTGTATCATACTGTTCTGTGTCATCGACTGCATCTTTGTCTTTTCCCTCGTCTACACCTTCGTCTTTCTTTTTGCTGTTACTTCCGTCAACTTCATCAGAGATTGCCATATCCCGTCGATAAACACAGTAGTATAGCAGTATTGTTACTGTAATAGTATTATTTTTTATACGTATTTAATTTCTAATGATAATTTTTCAGACGTGCTAGTATGTATGAAAGCCAGGTAGTAAACTGAGATTGCTTTGTTGCTGTAATACATGACTGTTGAATAAATGTGTTTACATATCACATTACCGTCATATCGCCATCTCGCCATTTCAAAGTGGTATTCTTATAAACATCCAGGACGTAAGTTTTAACAGATTCAGCGATTGGTTTACTAAATGAAAGTAAGGTGCACATTTTTTAGACCTGAGGGTTGCTCACAGACCTCGTTCCCGATGGCAATGGCACTAAGACGTTGTATACATCTCGTGCTAGCTGAGGCTTGCATCGAATGCATTTATCAAAAGAAGCTAAAGAAGCTGGCACGTGGCTAAAAAATTCGTAATTAATTATTAATAAAATAGAAGTGACTTTTTTTTTACTCTCAATAGTTTGATTTAATTTTTTAAATAAACTAACCTTGATCCCCATATTTGATTGGACGCCGATCAAACAATATATGTGTATATATATATATATATAGCAGTTTCCTTACACATTTTAACAAGATAAAAAAATGCTACTTACGTGTAAACCCATGCTGCAGCCAGAATCCCCTGATGAATGATATCAAGATTGCTATTCATCAGATCATCGTAGAGTTTTATCAGGACGGTGCAGATAGCGAGAAAAACTTTCAATGAAACACCCATAGGCTTGCATCCAAATACTGTATAAGCACTTTTAACTTTTTTCCAATTTTCCTCCAAAAACTAATCTTTAGTGTACATGCTTAAACGTAGAAAGATTTGTAAGTTAATAATTTTCGATGCATAGTCATTAGTTTGGAAATGTCCAGTTGTTTCGATTGGGTTCACCATCTGTAGTATATTTATTATTAAATAAAAGAAGTTTTTTTTTAAATAAAATAGACATAAGAAAATTACTGTTTTTACCTTGAACAGCATGATAAACGCAGGTTATTGGACTGAAATTTTCGTCCGGAAATGAATAACTGGTTGCTAAGGATGAACATTCATACACGATATGGAGTTATCGAATAAGTTTTTATAAATTATACCTCCAATTTCTACTATGTCATATTTGCCACCTGACTACATATGACGTATGCATACAAAAGTCATTGAGTACATAAAGCTGCATAAAGCAAAAATCTCTTAATCCAAAAGAGACACGTGTGAATGAAAGACAGCGCTGGCTCACTACTGGCAAACTTGCAAGCTGATATGCTAGGAGCAAGAGTCTCAACTATCATTTAAACTTACAAAAAGAATAATGCTAACAATTAAAAAAGAGAATTATTGATAGTAGTTTAAATCACTTAAATACCATTGCCACAGAGGCTACGTTGCCACCTAAGGGACCTGCGAAGTAGATATCACAGATTACCTCAGGTAAAGTGGAATATGCTATTTTTTGACATTCCGCGAGATAAAAAGCAAACACAGTAGTAACAGCAAAGCATGCGTAAGCCATACCTACACGTCTACCACTGTTGTAACTTACTCTAGTGGCGGTACGAACCACCTCCCTATCCCGTTTATCCAAACTCTCACGAATGCCTCAGTAAAATGTCAAATAAACATAGCATATATTTATTGTGCATGGCGCAGCACATTGATTAGTAGTAACAGCAACTGATGCGTAAGCCATGCCTAAACCTCTACCACTGTTATTACTTACTCTAGTGTCGGTACAAATCACCCCCGTAATCCGTTCATTCAAACCCTCACAAATACCTCAGAGAAATGTCAAATGAATAAAACAAAAAATTAAATGAGCGAACGGCTCGCATGAAAACTTAGAGGCTTGCAAAAAGGCGGCGTTGGCGAGCAGCTCGGTGAATGCCTCACAGACAGGCAGCCAATCGGTGGCGTTGGTCGAGAGGATACCAATGTTCAACCAAGAGCACTGAGATTCAGGGCTGACGGCTGTTGTCAAGAGTGCGATCGCGAGTTCACCGTAGTTGAGAAGCAATGTCCTGCATATGAGCCTGGGCAACCAACTTTACGTAGGCAGCTCGCTGCATAACGTCAATGGTATCAACATCGTCAACACAGAGCCTATCCAGGAGGCCCTGGCCATGCCCATTTGTACCTTAGTTGGCTAGCATCCGATAGACCTGTAGGTACACGTCCTGCTCTTGCTGCTGATGATGGTGGTGGTAGTACGAGCGGAAAATGAACCACTGCCACTGATATTGTAAATGTTATTTTAGTTTCAAGGCTAAATCATCGCCGATTTCTTGAGGTTACATGCAGTGCACCTCTGATTTTCTCAGGTATCAAGGATTTTCTGAGGTGTATTGCGATATACCTTTGATTTGGTCGGATATCGCAAATTCTCTAAGGTCAAGTGTAATACGCCCTAAATACGCTCAGGGATCGCGGATTTCCTAAGCTAAAAAGCGATAGACCTTTGATTTACTCCGGTATCACAGATTCTCTGAGGTGAAGTGCGATACACCTTTACGCCTTGGATACGCTCAGCGATCACGGATTCCCTACGGTGAAATGCGATGCACCGTTACTTTACTTAGATATCGCAGATTTCCTGAGGTAAAGTGCGATACGCCTTGGATACGCTCAGGTCTCGCAGATACTTTCAGATGAAGCGCAACAAAACACTTGTACTACTCTTGCAAATATCTTGAGATCAAGTGCGATAGGCTTTCGATTTTCTTATCAATTGCAGATCTCTGAGGTGAAATGCGATACTTCTTGAATTATTAGCTTAGGTAAATTTCTAGAGGTAAAATGTAATACGCTCTTGATTTACTCAGGTATCGTAGATTCCCTGAGATGAAGTGCAATACGCCTTACGCCGTGCTATCGCATTTTACCTGGGGAGATCAGCGATATGCATTAACCCTAAAATGCAAGATTATTGTACCGAACGCAGCGAAGTTTCAGACATGATTTAGAACGCCAAGTCACGATACAGGAAAGTCGTATTAAAATAATTCGGTGTTTTAATATTAATTTGTTATGACAGACAAAGTCGAGACTCATGTGACAAAGGGATTATGTATGTAATTATTAATTAATTAATATTTAATTAATTATCCATGTAAAAAAATGTGGAGAATTTAATTTGGCCATCAATAATAACCAAACAACATTATTTCATTGAAATCCAATTTTCATTTTGGAAATGGTTGATTTAACGTTAATTTTTATGGCACCATGAGATTCCTTCTCAAATTTAACCTACTTGGAGAGCCTTTCAGCATGATTTGATTTTGAGAAAATAGTTCGAAGGGGGGGTAAACTTTATGCTGACTTCAAAATTCAAAGTCAAAACCACTTGACAGGCGCCTTATTTCGAGAAAATGTCAATAGTCCGCATTGCTTCCAAATTTGTTTCATGTTTGAAGTAAAACAAATTTTTACTTAGTCAGACAATATTTTTAACAAACTTTTTATAAAATAAATGCAAAAATTATGTATCATTTGAATCCCCTTCCAAATACGTAAATCTAATTATGAATCTTGTGCAGCAAATCAACTTGAAAAATTAATTATTCATGCTGACCGAACGTAGAGTTAGTGAACATTGGGGAAAATATAATGCACCCAGAGTGAATGAAGTTGCTGCTCTACTAGTTAAAAAAAAAAAAAATATCCTAATACATTGTTCTACATCATTAATAGGGACAATTGGAGAAATTTTCTGAACTCCACTAATTGCACGACTTCTTGCCATATTCTTTTCTACTTGTTCTTAAAGAAAGTACATATTCTTGATACACTACTTCATAGTGATTTCAACTTATCTGTTTATTGCATGCAATTTTATTGTTATAAATTTATATTGTAAATTAATAGCATAAACTACCTGTCTTATCATAAGAACTTATTAAATGTATTAATTGTTGATATGGTGGTGGAAATGATCACAGAGCATTTCCTTTATTTGCTAACGCTTAAAAAATTGCTGCGTACTAAAAATTACATTCACCTACGAAATACACTAAATAATAATAATAGTAACATTGAACTCACAACTATTAAATAGACAGTAATTTGACTTTCCACATTTACTGGCTCACCACAATTTATGCATAAAAAAACTTAAGATGCAATGGCGTACGTACGTGCATTGAAGAGTCCACGTCAATTCATTACTTTCACATGTAATCTTCAGTTATCAAAAATAAAAAATAAATCACACAATAATTAAAGACCTTCAGACTGACATGAAATTGTTTCAAGGGTTTTTCACTTGAAACAAAGAAAATTTATGGATGTTTTCGCAAATAAAACAATGTAAGGTAAAATTGATGCTTGCATCAACAGTGTCAAATAGCAAGAATGAGCCCTACCTTACGTGCCTATACTTTTATGGCTAAAAATAAAGATTAAGCCTGATAAAATGGATAACATCAGTTAAGCTAATTTATCAGATCCTTAACAATATCCCTTGCTGTTTACAATTAAAAGTATAATTTCTGGGCCTTGCAGCAAGTTTTACATGGCTTTACCATATGTTCCCCTTGGTCGAGTTCTAAAAAATTATGTGTAAAGAAGTGTCCCGCCACATTGAGAAAAATATGTAATCAACGTGAAGCCAGTGAACATGGCAGTCTGGAATAAAAGGTTTGATATCGTTCAGGACTGGAAGCTATAAAAAAATAGATATAAAGCAGGGAAGAAATACATGTTCAATATTTAATTTAAAATGAAATAACTTTGAAGTCGTATCTTTCTGTTTTTACTTTTTCTTGTTCTCAGAGCAAACGCTTCCTAACTTACAGAATGTATGGATAACAGAAGGATATAAAATAGTATCCTCACAAATTTGTAGAAGTAGTGAAAACTGAAGATGACGGCTATCCTACCTATCCTAGAAGGTCTGCAGATGGAGATCACAGTTATATAGTAATAATTTGTGGTGAAAATGTCCCAATCGATGACCTTTGGGTTATACCATTCTCTTTCATCCTATCTCAATGTCTTAATATTAATATTGATTTAAAAGTTTGGCATTTAATGTAAGCAAATAAATATATTTGCAAATACATCCACAAAGACAAAGATTGTGCTACTTTTACAGTTGAAAATAGTGACAACATTTCTATCCATGATAATAAGAGATGAATTTATATTAATCAGCAAAGTATTCAATAAGCTCTCAAATATTCAAGAAAAATAGCCTGGACTACGTTTTGTAAACTTTGCATGAAGCAAAGTATGACAATCTTCTACAAACGGTAGATGTAACTACTGTTACTTCTACGGCAATTTTTTTAGTCCAATACCTTGCTCATATGGTATGTAAAAATATTAAAATTTACTCTAATTTATTGATGAGTAAGTATTAAATGCGAGTAATTGAATTTATCAACAGTTTCCATACAAAATGATATTGCCAAGGCAACTCGACTCTTTCAGTTAAAATTTTTTTTAATTGCTATGTATGACAATTATCTAAAAATGGTAGTTTTAACTGAAAGAGTCAAGTTGCCTTGGCAATATCGTATTTAATGGAAACTGTCGATAAATTCAATTACTCGCATTTATTTTAATAAATTAGAGTAAATTCTGATATTGTTACGTACTATATGAGCACGGCATTGAACTGAAAAAATCGCCAAAAAAAAGATAAAATGTAGCAATTGCGAAGAGGAGCCACCGAAACCTTGATGGCGAAATTGGTAATGCACTTTCCCGGTAAGAAAAGAGTTCCAGGTTCAAGTCCTGATGAAGGTGGCACTTTTTTTCAATTGCTACGTATGACAATTTTCTACAACAGGTGGTTTTAACTAAAAAAGTCGAGTTGCCTTGGTAATATCGTATTGGATGAGAAATGTCCATAAATTTAACTACTCGCATATATTAATTATAATTTGATGTTAAGACAACCAGTCAGGAGTGTCACGAGTGACTCTCGGAAGACGTGAAAACGTACTAGGGGCATGACTGATATTTTACGCATGATCATTAGCTC
This sequence comes from Copidosoma floridanum, assembly GCF_000648655.2. The sequence goes on from NW_019379741.1 coordinate 574,237, forward strand.
ATATTTCAATCTTGAACAAATTGGTGTAGCAATTTTAGTGGGACCAGCTTAAAAAAGAGTCATAACTGATTACATTAAATATACTAAGATGTTAAAGATATAAGAAGCGTGATTCATAAAATATCGTATTTATTGATAAGTACAAAGTAATAATTCTGCACGATTATAAAAAGTTGTATGAGTTATGCTTTCTCTCAATAAAAGACAGAGAAATTCTTATCCCCATACTAATACCTTTTAACAAAACAAAAAAAAGTAGGTAAGTTTAAAGTGCCGTTGAGTTAATATTTTAATGTAAGAAATTTCTGAAGTCTTCATAAACTGGCAATGAATATTATTTCTTCCTAACGAATCCATAGCCTTGAAAAGTTCTGAAATCCAAACATAAAAACGGTAGATTATTTTTTTTGCGCAAGATACATTTTGCATGACACTCGCATTAAAATACTGATTAGTACTCGTACTTTAAGAAAATGAATTAAAATAATATTGACTTCTGACTAGTACTGTATATTAACCTTTTTTTAAATGGATTAAAATAATGCCCCAACATTTTTACGTTCTTTCGACGTAGCGAGGCATTATTGTATTTAATGTAAGGTTTTTATAAAGTACCAATCAAAAATCAATACTATTTAATTTGATTTTGTGAAAGAACGAGTACAAAACAGTATTATAATACGATTGTCATACAAAATGTATGTTGCGCAAAAAAAAACTCTACCGTTTTTATGTTTGGATTTAAAAACTCCTTAAAGCTACTGATTTATAAGGAAAAATACTATTCATTGCCAGTGTATGAAAAATTCAGAACTTCCATACATTAAAATATTAACTTAACAACACATAAAACGTACTTAACTTTTTAGTTTTGTTAAAAGGCATTTTTATTGGGATATCGTAACTTTTTAGAAAAAAACTATTTCTTAAATGTTTGTATTAAAAATCACATGAGATATCACTCATACTAGAAAGTACTGGACATAAATGAAGTCTGTACAATATAGCTATGGTGATCTAAAATGAGTTCACTAAATATCTACTTAAAGTAGTTCACACGAAAATATTTTGAATAAATGATTGCGTGTAGAGGTTAAATTGTACAAGTAATGCAGAAATTTACCGACTGACGAAAATTTTCTTAAAATTACTGTTTTAGAATTTTCACCTACAATGCTTTTTTTTTTTTGTTTTATAAAACTGTTTAATTATATGATTTTCAGGAATTTTTTTTTTTTTTAACTAATTCCATAAATTAGATTACTCTTTTTAGATAAAATATTTTAGTTATTGTACGCATTAAGAGTCCTGAATATGTCATTTATTCAAATAGATTTTATTCTTATATCTTTTTTATGTATTAATGGAATTCAAACTCACTAAACTACAGTCATTCAATAACTAATAAGTGATTCTCACGATAAATAATTATGTATTACGAAAATACGTACGAAAACCATAAAGCGATGTACAAGTTCCTTCAACAACTGCTTATATTAAACAATTTCTCATTTCACTTCTACTTAAAAAATTTATTATTAGTATAGAACTATTAACCCCTCAAATCGGTCAATTGAATATGGCTTAGGTTTACAGCCTATTATATAGGGCACTTTAAAAAACAAAATGACTTTCTTATTATCGAACAGATTATTTTGATATTACGACAGTTGTGTTGCAAGATTTTTTCTAATGGCTGTTTTATTGAATTATACGTGAATTAGTGAATTTCTCGATTGCTTTTTTGACTCATGATACATGGATAAAAAAAAAAGGTTATGTTTTAATCATCTGTTATCTTATTTTTCTCTTAGAGCTCCAAGTTATGTCGCTGAATGTGGGCTTGATTATTTGTGAGAAACGGTAGAATAAGGCGGCAAAGTTTTTTTTAAATTAAAATAGTACTTTTTTTAGTAATTTTTGTTAAATAACAAGTTACTTCAAAGTATCTTATTATTAGGGTGAAAGATTTTTATTTCCTTTCTATTATCTATGATTTATTTTTATCATAAAAACTAAACTTTTTATGTTTAACTCGTCTACAAAAATCAGAATAACAGTACAAGTATCAACTTATCACTGGTAAAAAAAAAATTATAAAATTTATCGCTGATAGTTCATTTGTTTATTACAAATCCGTAATCAGATACTAAAAAAAATGTCCAGGTTTAAAGCGCACGAAATTTAGAGATAGAACGATAGTATATTGATGTATTCGAGACATTAAAATTTTTGTGTGTATTTGAAATTTGCCGCTGAGTAAGTAGCCTACTTTATAATTCGTATTATCTGACTAATATATAAAGCAAAGTCCCTAACACCTTTGTAGTTTCTAACCACGAGAACTTTAAAACCGGTTTTGCTGAAATTTCGCATACCGATTCTTAACACTTCCTAGATGGTTTTAGCATAGTTTTTTTCTTGAAAAATTTAATAACAATAGCAATAAATAAGCTCAAAGTTTAGTAAAAATACGCCAGCTTCTTACTTTAGTTCAGTTTCTTCCACTAGGAGGCGTTGACACAAAATCGAAGCTACCTGCAACATAATTAAATAAGTGTGGTTATAATACGCCGAAGCGTCTCAAAAATTTCTGCCATCGTCTACCGTCAGTTCATCTAGCAGCATCAAGAATATATAGATGATAGTCGTGCAGCTGGGTATCCCGGTTATCGACGACACTCTTCTCCAATGAGCAAGTGACCTAGCTCTACTTCCACCTTGATCCTTCAGGATTGACATGTGCCAATAATAAACAATATTTCAAACCAATAACGTTTCCGGTGAAATCCCGAAGGACGTGTCTAGCCAGAGCACAACCTGCACTAACACTTGAGAGTTATGTGGCCGTTCCACCACCTAGCCTGGCGCCGTCAAAGAATTTTTTACAACTAATGTAAGCCAGAAAAGGCAGCCCTGAGGATCATGGACAGCCTCAACGGCTTCCGTCTCAGTGGTCGTCCCAATGGCATACCTGCAGAGAAGATATTATCTAGGCCCACTTTCCCGACTAACGATGAGTGGTCAGTTATCCGGGGAACGACCTAAAGACTAAATATTTTGCATCGTTCATTTCATTTGGTCAGCAGCATACTTCTCTCCTGTACGGTCTCCGTACACAGAGACTCTAATAATAAGAGTCAAGAGACCCGTAGCTAGCCTTTCATCATTGAGAATAATAAGGAATCACTGGAAATTTCACTATTGGCCCTTTTCAGAGACATTATAAGTATTTACGTTCCCTACTTACCCATCAATCTCATCAGTTCTTTTAAGGGTCACCTAAGTTTAAACTACCATACCAATAAATACATTTTTACTACCATTTCCAGAAGCGAGTTGTCAACTAAAAGACTATGTTTAACTAAAGACGGCCACTATTAAACCAAGTCAGTCATTCACTGGCAGTCATCACAAACGGAGTTAATCTTCGCAAGGTTGGGAACCCCAGTGACCGTCGACCCTATATTACCCTTTCGGCTCTTAGCATTTAACCAGGAATCACCAATCCCCTTGGAGGTCTGCGCTGGGCGAACCTAGCAGCTATAAAGAGAAAAAAAACTTGAGCCAACGGGACAGTCTCCAACGGGCAAGCATCATGAACCAATCTTCCCATTTTAAATCACGAAAATCAACTGAGTCTGCAAAAAAAAGGTGCTTTAAAGACCAACGTCTTCGACGTTATACCAGGAGACGTAGGGAAAAATCTCTACAACTAGCTCCGAAGCTTCTGACTTAGTATTTTTTCTCCTGATCAGACTAGGGCTTTGACAGTAGGCCAGAGAAAATTACGCTGAGGTATCCAAGCAGTAACAATTGCTGTTGATTTCAGTCAAGAATGAGTTTACTTAAGTAGCTCACTGGTCTTTTTTAGGGCCATCGGACGTCGAACTATCTAGCCAACAAATATATTAGAACTCAACAAAGTTGACAGAGAACTACCTTTAGGGGTCACAAAAGTCTTAAGCATGCCTAAAGTCGCAAGAGAGTGAATTAAAAGGAAAACCTTAAATGTATCGAATGAATACAATTTTAGGCATCAAGAAACTGACGCAGAAAATTTGTCGAGATTTAAACAGCAGCGTCAAAATCGATAAATAAAGAATCAATTAGTTAAGAGATTGGCTTCCCATCGCACACTCACAGTCAACTCTTAAATCTTTCAGATTTTTAAATAAATAGAAAATGTATTTGTATTTTTTTGGCGTTAAAAAATGTTGAGATTAAGCTATAGGACTTTTTTGCTCTAGTAATAAAGTTGTGAGATAAGAGAAAAAATATTTTTTTTCATATATATTTTTTGGAAGTTTTTAATCTTGACAGCTTCAAAAAATAATTCTTATACGGGATAAACTGCAAATCAACGGCCCCGTATGTCCAATGATTATTTTATGGCATAACAAATGAACGGTACTTTTCTGCATGGTTATTGTTTTTTTTTTTCTTTTTTTTTACAGCTTGTTATCTGACCAAATAAACTATATGGATTTCGAACAAATATGTTTTTAATAAGAAGATTTGTGTTCTGAGAGGTATCAGAAATAGATGTAAAATTTATAACTGAAAACGTTTCACATAACATGTCAACACACTATGGTGCTCAACATAGTAAGTCTCGGTCGAAGCCGAGACGGGGGCTGCTAGTTGATTATATGGAACGATTCCACCATGAGAGATTCATCCACCCCTCTATCTTCTTCTGAGGCATTGTTGTTTTCTACCATAGTCCGCTAATCTGTATGCCACGGTAAAATTATATGTTCCAGTAGCCTAATTATATGATATCCTAGTGATTGGGTCATATAAAAAACACCACAGAGTTATCCAGGAGAAAGTGACGGAGCGGAGTATAGAGCCTAAGCCCTCCAGGCAGAAAGCCAGCGGTCTTAGCCACTGAGAACTCCCAATGCTGCACGAAATCTACGTACGATATGACATTATAGATATACTTGCAGCGAATATCACACTGCTGGTAGCTTTGCTTGAAATTAAGAACACGCCTATCTCAACTATATAACGTAAAAATTTTCCTTGCAGCCAACTTTATGGTAAAATCATTTTTAGGCTAAAACTGAAACTGAAGAAATTTTTATCCTAATTTGAGCATTTATGCCTCGTTTTCGTTGTCATAACGATTTTCTCACATCAATTTTCCAGTAAGGCTGTAGAGCAGGATTTAATAATTTAAATTAAACAAATTAAAATACCTCAGGCATACCGGCAAAAATAGTTTATTTTCGATGGTTGAAAATTCGAGTATACAAATCTGATGTAAATAGTAGTGCGGTCACCAAGGCTTCGTCTGCCTTCTCCAACTTACCTTGTCGCGCTTCCGCACAACTTGATGAATAAATATTTAAATAAGTTACACATAAAAACACATAAAAAAATAAATGCATATTGTACCGAGAATATAAAGATATGTAAAAACTGAACATTATCAAAAAATTGTGAAAAAACAGAGTCTATAATTGTATCGCCCAAAGTAGTTGATTCATGTTAATCATTATTGATACGTAATTTTAAAAGATGTTGTAGAAATGTTAGTAGTGTCCATGACGTGTCATCATGAAAGTTAATGTTTAAATTACCAAAAACGATCAATGGTAAGGTATGGAAGTTCTCTTGCAACACAGAAGAATCAATATCTGAATATGGTAGCACTTTTGACGTTTCAATAGCACTGTTCTACACGCACGCACGTATACACACGCATACACACACTTATTACTCTATCTATCGCTCTCTCTCTATCTCTCTCTCTCTCTCTCTCTATGTATCTCACTCTTTCTTCCTATCACATAGAGCTTTAAGAATAAAGTGCAATCCCCGTATGACCCTGTACCCTCTTGCTCCCATGAGTGAAAAAGAGACCGTTTCCGAGGGGCCCCACTAAACCCACGTTAATTGGGGGGCCCTTACGCAGCTTTCTCTCTTGTACGTGACATCATTGCAAAGTACAGAATTAAATGGGGATAGCTAACTTCATTCTTATACGTCTCTGCTTTATTATTTTGCAGTCAGCTGCTTCTGCTCTGCGCTGATAAACATATACCCGATGCTTCATAATTTCTACTTCTGGCCTGCGCTGCGCTGTTAAGACTATGCACGGCATTCTCCCACTCATACACTGTTGGCTCTGCTCGTGGAGCACGATCCGATACATCGACCTTGTAGTATACCTATGTATAGAGTAACATAAAATTGGCTTTAAAACGAAAGTTTTTACCCCCCTAGTAAAAAGGTCCAGGCCCTGCATAGGGTAAACGGGGGTAGTATTGCTGTTGCTCTAATTATCGTGGTATTCTCGAATAATGCGTGTATTTTTTAAACTGATGGATTATGGCTAGTAAACACTTAAAATCATTAAATCAAGTTAAAGAGTAACTAATTCATTGAACTTTAGTTCATTTTTTTTCTTTGAAGGAGCGAGGAAGGGAAAATCTTCAGGGACACCCCAGCTATTCCGGCGGTAGTGTCGGATTCACCCGGTGTGCCTATCGACTAAAAACTAACCTCCCCGCATGGGACAGGTCCGTAGGACCACTCCCCTAGAAGACAAAAGGGCATAAGAGAAGAGGGAAAAAGGAAAATAACGGAGAATTTCGGAGGCCCGTTCTCAAAGGGATGAGAGGAGGGCACTTACGCATCTGGGCGAAGCTCGAAAATTGGCTTGCGCCGGAATAGGAACTTTAGTTCCTAAATAGTCTTCAAAACTTTACATTTGTTTAACAAAAAATCACGTTCACAATAACTGGTGCACACATAACCTCTCTAACTATGAAGGTATTATTGTGGACACCAGGTTGATTTAGGATTGAAATTGACCACAACAATATATGCACAATAATACGTGCACAATAATATATACAGGCCTGCAATAATACCAGCACTGACAACTGAACTTAAAAACCTTTTTTTAAATCGATATTCATCAGTTTATATAGTTGTAAAAGTGGAATTCAATAGATTTTGAGCCCAACATTAATAAATAAAAAAAATCATAACGATTTGACGCACTTAACTTCTTAGACAATTGTTTAAAGCTAACCACCAAAAAAACCGCGATAATAACCCCGTTTACCCTAAGATGTTTTCACATCAAATATTTGCCTGAATTTGAGCTAAATTCACAATTTTGAGATGAAGTTTGTGCTCATGATTTTGTTGAGCATTCTATAATACGTGGCTACGATTGTAACCATGTAAATAATTTCGTTGACGTCAATCTTCCGAGGTTGGTTTCAGATTAACAATAAGTTTTTTAATTATATGATTGATAGTGTATTAAACAATAGTGGAAAAATCTTCTTCTTGGATGCTCCTGCAGGCACCGAAAAAACATTTCTAATCAATCTAATTTTGGCAAAAGCAGAATCTACTAAAAAACTTTCCCTTGCTTATGCATTGTAAAATTTTGTGGCATTGACGCCACTCTCTAAAGTGGAGATAGAACAGCTAACAATGCTTTTAAGCTCTTGTTACATGTTTTTTTTCTGAAGAAGATTTTATGGGAGCAATACGCAGAAATTTCTTGGTATCCGATCGTTTTCTATGTCAATTGCAACAATGTTAGAGATTAGGTAAGTGTAAGTGATTTCATAGAATAACAGCTTTGTAGTCAATATTTAGTTTGTTTGGTTGAAATATCAGCTGTAATCTTTGGCATTCACTCAACAAAGTTGTTAAAACACTTTAATAAAAATCATATTTCTTGTTCAGAAAAAAAGCTAGTGACACATACCTGCTTTCATAACATGTATGGACTTTTGTTAATAAGGAAAATCCACGTATGGATTAACGGTTTTATGAACTTACCGTCAGCTTCGTATGTTTGCTTAAGTCTCTGTGCTTTGGCCAACAATCGCTGGATGCGCTCTCTGCGATTTTCTCGCTGTTGTATGGCCAGTTTGATGCAGTTTTTCTGATTGTGCAGGGTAGCCTCACGGTCTAACCACAAGAAACAAGCCTCCTGTGCTTGACGGTAAGCCTCCTGTGCGAAAAAAATGCTTTTGTCGAAAAAAATCGAAAAGTTAAAAATGTTTAGTTAGTTATGATCAGTGAAAATTTTTTGATACGTTAGACATTTCTCGATTTCATTGTAGTAGAGTAAAAATTAGCTTACAGATAACGGAAATAGAAACGCAAGTCCTCAAAATGAAAGTTGTGAAGTATGAGCGTTAAGTTATATTTGCTGTTAAATTTTATATAAATCCTAAAAAAAGTAAGAACAAATAACGACTTTTTTAAACTTTACTTTTTCTGTATGGTAGTTTACCTTATTAATGAACACACGATCTAAGATTATTAGTTTTTGATGAAACATGATCAAAAACCAGTGGACAGTGGGTGCTTGGCTACCCTAGTAAGCAGTTATACTTCTATAAAATTACATGGCAGATAACATAATTATAAATGTAAATTTACCTTCTATGAGACAATACTATGTACGATGGTGGTGCAATTAGCGTTTGAATGAGTATACCTACATAAGTTGGGTGTGGCTTCAATAAAAAAATTAATGCTTGTTAACAAAACAATTGTAAACAACACATTTTGGCAAAATAAAACATGAACAACATGGAGGCTGGCCAGTACAAGATTGGAAACTTTAATCAAATCTTCCAATAGTTTTTAAGCAAATTCCTACCTACGCTAATTACGTCTGTAATGTTATGCTCACGTTTATTACATAAGCTTACACACTTATTCTTAGTCCATATTTAGTATCCAATACATGATTGTATCTCAAAAATTAAGACAAACCATTCTGTAGTACCGCTTTGTTCAATAGTATAGTACTACATGCCAGTGAATACCGTTTGATGCCCCCTTATGCCCCTCCAGGAAGTTCATCACACATAGGTTTTTCTGAAAATATTATTCAAGCATTAAAAGCTTACTCGAAATACTACGAGAAACATCATAATTGCAGATCGTTCAACTGTACCCTCTTTTACATGTTTAATTTAAAAGATTTGCAATTTAACATGTAACCTTATAGAGAAAAATCATTTAAAATTGCATTTACAAAATCTGTATAAGCACCCCGATTTTTGTTTGTATGAAAGTTTACATTTAGATAAACCTGTTCTTCTTTCAAATAGATTTATAATTTTCTTTTTTTTTTCATAACACAAAAAAAAGGGGTCAAGTATGCGCAAAAGCGTGTATGTAAGCTTTTCTAAATGAGAAAAACAATTTCCAGCGTTGCTGCAAATACTTGCACTCCTCCCACCTCTCAGAATTTTGTTCTTAATTTCAAAGGAAAAATTGAGAAAAAAGAAAATGTAGTAAAAATCAATTATGGTATTTGTACAGTGTAGAAACTTTTTTGATTTATTTATGAAAAATCCAAAAAAATGTGAACAATAATTTATTCGTTTTAAAAGTAACAAATAAATGATAAATAAATGAAAGTTTGTTATTACATATTAAAGCTGGTCTGCTAATATTTACACTCATTCTGAAATTTTTGAAAAAAAACAAGTACCAAAAAAAATATATTTTATTAAATAACTTATTTATTTAATGTTATATGAAACCAAATAAATAAATACACGATAAATGAAAATTTACATTAAAAATAAGATACGAACTGTACGATAAAATGAAGTAATCGATTTCCATTGTTGAGCTGGCTCATATCAGAGTGAATATGGGGGTTCGCCCAGTATGCATGAGACCGTGGGTTCAAATCTCGTTGAAAACAGTTTTTTTTTTTTTCTTTTTTTTCCTCAAGAAATTGGTTTCAAGAAAAAATGAGTAAAATTTAAAATGTGTGGAGTAGTGTTGTGTGATGTGGAGTAATGATGTTGTGAGGCATGGTGTGGTGGGATGATGTTGTGTGGTGTAGTGTGGTGGGATGATGTTGGATGTTGGGTGATGTAGGGGAACTGGAAGTACGTTACGAGGGGCTAGGTAAAGGGGGGAATCAAGCAAAATCCACTTCCATTAAACTTTTTCTCGAAGTCACCAATCTGAAATCGTTGATTTACTCTGTAGGGCAGAACGCGCTCATAAAAGTATAACTTCAAAAGTTAGTAATAGAATATAATTATTAGTTAACCCTTCGAAAGCGTCCTTGGGCTCAGTAATCACCCTGACCAGATGCAAGTCAATGATTAACAATTTTCTACCAAGGGTGTAACAAACATTCCACGTAAGAAAAATTCCTAAGACAGAACAAACGCATTTTTAATACTTTGGAGCAATTGAATGTTATTTGGCAAACAATAGATTTCTTTTTAATACTTTTTTTATTTATATGGACAGTTTTAATAGCAAAATTAAAGCAAAAGCTATTGACTCGTATTTATTTAGTGCTCATAAGCGTTGATTTATAAAGTTCGAAGGCACAAGTATAAGGAATTTAGATATAGTTTTACTGGTTATCTCACAAGCCCATCACAAACATGCATATTTATCAAACAACTACAGAACGACCTCATTGTATAAGTTATTAATAGGCGTATTTCATTGTTATTACAAGTGATTTTTTTCATGCACATCATTAAGAGTAAAATTTTTCGTTAGTCCCACACCTTACCCTTATTATGTTTCTACTGTTTATAATCTGATATGTGTAATCATATCTAGGTATAGAAATTATCTTAATTTGCTCACGTTAAATTGTGTAGGGATTTTCGTTGAAGGATCTTGGGTGAGCATATTAAAATATACAAACTGTTGTAGTGTGTATATATTATTTTATTTTTGCTACGTTTCGTCCGAGTTTCTCGGACCTCATCAGGCAACTAAAAATTAACACATATGCACATATAGAATCATAAATAAAAAAAGGGGTTTTTACAGAGAACGGATGCACAACTTAAAATTACCTGATGGAGATTAAACTTGTTGTTCTTAAGTTCAAAGTATCTAGATTTTATCAACTTTTCGAAAAAACTTGGAGGATAAGAATTCTTACGCAATAGTCCTCTTACAACATCAAGGTTAGATGTGTGAAATCTACGATGAGACAAGAGAACGGCTCTGTCTACTAAGTTATAAACCATGTTTCTCCTTAAAGATATTGGGTGATTAAATTTAAAATTGAAGAAACGACCCGAGGCCAAAGGCTTGGAAAACCAATTTGTAATGATTTTGTTGTCCTCTATTGTTAATGTAATGTCTAAAAAATTGATGCTACTGTTTATAGAAAGTTCATGTGTGAAATTCAAAACTTGATTGTAGTTATTAAAAACCTGTAATACTTAATCTATTAGGTTGGACTTAAAACACATTAAAGTGTCATCCATATATCTGTAATAGAAAAGTGGTTTAATGTTAAAATCTTTTTTTAATAAATCCAAACAGTTGACCTCCAGGTTGTTCATAACCATATCAGCAAACATTGGTGACACAGGAGAGCCCATCGGTGTGCCAAACGTTTGCTGATAGAACTTGTTATACAATATTCATACGGTATACAACTATTCATAACGACTTCTCAATAACGTATTGTACACATAACTCTCTCTTTCTTACTGCTTCGTATTCGTATTATTATTACGTTCATTCATTCTACATAGTGCGTATACTAGATCTGTAGGGTGCTGAGTGCCGTCTGTTTCACACGAGTTACATTCGGCTACTATTTAATGTTTTAAGTTTAATCTCCATCAGGTAATTTTAAGTTGTGCGTCCGTTCTCTGTAAAAACCCCTTTTTTTATTTATGATTCTATATGTGCATATGTGTTAATTTTTAGTTGCCTGATGAGGTTCGAGAAACTTGGACGAAACGTAGCAAAAATAAAATAATATATACACACTACAACAGTTTGTATATTTGAATATGCTCACCCAAGATCCTTCAACGAAAATCCCTATGTAATCATATCTGTTTAGAAGTTAAAATATTATTTTAACAGTTAATGGGTATCAGTGAGCTTATAACAGTGCTTGAAATTGTCTGTTTTTGACTCATGTACGTATTCATAGCATAAGCAGTAATCAAATTTTGATTTGCTTGGCTCAAGTATCAAAAGTATAACTAATTTATATTATTATTTACCAGCAGCACAAGTACATGTCACCCACACCCTCATATATAATACATAGACACGTATGTTTATAGCATGCTAGGTATTGGCCCCGTGCATAAAGTTGGAGGGGATAGCTGGCACTAGCTGTCACTTTAAAACGGAGTTTTATAAAAACGGAGGTATAGTGTCGATGGTGACTGCCATGAATACTATTTTCTTCCATAAGATTTAACATGGGTTGGGGGTATGAAATAAGGGCAGCACGGTGTATGCACGGAGCCAATAGTTACGTACTATATTTGTGTTAAATAATTATGTAAATCAGTAAAGCAAAGTGTGAGATCCCAAGACATCCGAAAAAACAAAGATACTCCAAAGCTCATTAGTATCTTATGTGCGATACTCATAAAAGTGTAACCGATAGCGCACAATCAAAACTTATCATCACTCACTCTGTGCTTATAAATACTCCATTTGACCACTTTCATAATGTAATCTTAATTTATCACTAGGCAACTGTCATTGCATATATTGCATTGAATTTTGAACATAAATGCATTCTCAAAGTATATCATAGATTTTATAGCACGAATTGACATTCTATTAATTATGTAGTTCTTTTAATAAATAAAATTAAATTGTGACTTCTGGAACCACCAACAGAAGAAAAAATTCAGTAACGGTCTGATACTAAATTTAATGTTATGAATGTTAATTTTGTTTGAATACTTTTTTGGGCTTATGTTGTGATTTTCTTCAGTTCTCTTTACTCCCTTATGTAATTGGTTTCCTAAAACGTGGACTATAGTAGCAGAAATATAGTTACGATCTCACTTCCTCTAAACATATGATATCTCTATGAGTACAGCATATATGGCCACTATGTAGTCTTTTTACATATGTAACCAGACTGCTGTGACAGTCGTCATGTATCAAATTTAGCGAAACTTAATACTTCTACATTAAATGTACTTATGTTACCATTACTTAAGCTATTGCATACGCAATCATCACGCTTCTCTGACAATTCTTTACTTGATACATAAACATCCAGATAAAGAATATATAATATTAACAAGTCTCTGCAGTAGGAGTTCTTTGTACTCGACTTACTATACCAGGCTGTACTTGCATGCTCCCAAACATTGAGTCCTTAATTGATACCAGTTGACTGTGCACTGCTTTAATTACCTAAGGTTGAAAATGGTATAAGTGTTTGTGATTGTGTTAGCTGCATTGTATTATCGACTATAGTTATACGTACATGATTAGTTGTTCTAAGAAGATAACCAGGGCGAGCCAGGCGTAGAAGTTTTTTTAAACATTGCACTTTAAGAACACGTTAACTTTAAAGTGGTGAAAATGTTTGTCTCTTAATGATAAGCTTTGCCACGTAAGCTTCTTGCTGTGCTACCCGTGGTCTGCATACCTACGTGTAAAAATAAGATGTACACCTTTGACTTGATCATTAGTTTTATGAAATTAGTAATGGTAGATTGTTGCATGACTATCAAATCAATAATTATAAACAAATTTTGTAACAAATCAGAGAACAAATTTACTTCGGTAGAACAAATTTGATTTTCTTATTTCTGGGTTAGATGGAAATAAAAATAATATTTTAGAACTTCTCCCTACATGACGGCAGGTTTAAAAATGAATTAAAAAATTTGAAGAATCATAATTCATTTTAAGCTACACAGGACTAATTTTTTTGTAGAAAATTACAGACATAGTATTTGTTAATTTTATACAGGTACTAAGATTTATTTCTGAATGAATTGCAGTTTGAAACCGTAAAGTTCTCAAACTTATTTCGTTTCATTATATCTGCCACATTCATTGTACTTTGAAATTTTTTCCATTGATGTATTGATTTTAACACTATGCAGTGAGTGGATAAAAGATAATTTACTGTCACAGAATGAGGTAATATTATTGAGGTAACACTGTTTTTCAAGTTCCATACACATTTTCTTACAAGTGTAATTAGAAATGAATTATGTTTCCTTAAATTTACACATTTATTTTCAAATCTGCTGTCATGTAGAAAGGAACTTTGATTGATAATTCTTATTTCGAACCCAGAAAGGAATAATAAAAACAATTATTTTCTACTACAAAAAAAAATTTTTTTACTAACTGCAAATTTGTTTATAACTTTTGAACTGAAAGTCATGCAATAGTCCACCATCAATGATTTTGTTAAACTAATAAAAATACTTGAGAAAAAATTAAGTGGTATAGTTCCATTTTTTCAAAATCTTGCGAATTTCTTACTAAAAAAGTAATGATGTTCAGGGAAACATGGCAAAAGACATTTTTTGCCTAATATACGCCTAACAGTACCAATAAATTTTTTTCCCGAAATTGTATGATTTTTTAACTTGCCTATAAAGTTTGTAAATAATTATTGATGTGCAAATTTTACGTCAAGCCACCATCAAAAATCGTGTTTAGTAGGTCAAAATATATTTAAAAAAACTTGGGTGGGACTACTTTGATAAAAAAAAGCTACGGTTATCTGCCTGTGCCCATATTGCATGATAAAAACTAGTATATCAACGTCCAGACAATAATATTTTACGGAAAGGAAGTTTTTTTTTACTTTAAAAATCGAAGCATTAGAAATATTCAACGCTCAAAGATAAATGAAAATTTTATTTCACTGTGCGAAATAAATTTTTCATATACTTCCGTACATAAACCATAACGTTCCTGTTAAAATATCCTGTAATGTTTTTAATTTATAGTATAATGGGCATTTTTATTAGAATACTAATAATAATCTCTTGAATTAACTTTCTGTGTAAATAAAGTATGCCAAATGCATTTGGAATAAAGCAATACTGTGCAATGACCCTTTTATTTTCGAGAAACTACTACTCAACACTTTCGCCGGTAGTTCTGAAGGAATTCTCACGATATCTAGTAGCAAGGGAGTTTCAGAAACAGACGAAGCAGCAGCAACCGCACTACTATTTACTTCGTCATTTTTTATATTTTGACATCGTTAAAGTACAAGAAGACATGTTAGAATACATGACTGCCATGTCACATAATAAGTAATTAAAAGCTTAGAGCATTATTTTAATCTATTTAAACTTAAGTTTGCATTATGAGTACCAGTTAAGAATAAGAATACCAAGTATTATTTTTTTTTTAATGTACAAGTACAAGACTTAGATTTTTAATGTAAGAGTATAATATGACAAGTGGCATATGAAAAGTGTACTGCACGAAAAAATAAAACAAAATGTGACCGTTTTGAATTTCGATTTTATAATTTTCGAAGGCTAACGCATCATTAAGAAGAATATAATTTATTGTTAAGGTATAAAGTGTTTTTAAATTCTTAAAAAGTATGAACTAAACATATTAACTTGATAAAAGCTCGTAGTTTTCATCACAGAAGCGCCATCGCTACTTGAGTTTCTTTGCAACTCAGAGGATCTGCAGAGCAGTGCCCCAAAGGTCTATAGTGTAGCTCTAATCACATAGCGTATCTATAGTGAAAATTGTTTTTCCTACTGAGGGCACAGTAAATGTCCAAATGTTGTAAAAAATGATTCGAGGTAGGAGAATAATGTGTATATATACTTTTATAATCAATTTATAAAGTCGAATCAAAGTACCATTATTTTTGTACGTTTTAAAAAATATAGAAATAACTAGTTCCACTAAGAAAAAATTAAAAGTAAAATAAACAGATAGTCGTGCACGCCATACCGATCGCTCTAGAGATTACGTTCTGAGCTTCCAATTAATCTTCTTATTCATTATCTCCTTTCTCTCACGAACCTCCTTATTTTTTACATACCTTCTCTGTTTCTTAAGAATTAAAACCAGCCGAAAAAAATTAAAAATCAAATTAACGTATCATCGGGGAAATCATACCTCCCCTGTGCAAAATTTCTAAATTTTGTTCTTCAGCGAAATGTACCAACTCTCTCGCAGGTCTTAACGAAATACTATTCGCTTTCGTACTTTAGACATATACACCTCCCATCTGTTCCTGGCAATACACGCAGGATCACACCTTTCCTCCATTGATTGCACGGTAAATTGCTATCTTATATAAGTACAATATCATCTTTCCTTAGTAATTCTTCTATAATTCGTAATAAGTAATTCTTCTTTGAAGCGCCATTTCTTCTGTGGAATCAGCGTAGGAAGATCAATTCCAAATCTCTCTCAATCATCAATTTTAAAAACAATCTGCGTAGTGTTGAGCTACTCCCCAATATTTGCTTTAAAAACATATCCGTTCATCGACACCACCAAATCTTATTTCACCTGACGATGCCTCTATTAAGAAATAATTAGGTGTTAGCGATTCTTAATCTCGATGGTAGATAGATACATGAGTTAGAGGCCGCGAATTTAACAAATGCTCAATCTCTGCTAAAAGCGTTAAGAATTTTTCTTTTGTCATGCACTGATCCTTTAATATAACGTCAAGGAAAATCTTCACAGAACGAATCAGTCTTTCCACGCACCACACATATAAGAAGTACTGGGATGATCAAAGAAAATTCAATTTCTTTCTGTACTGTAAGTTCTGTTAATTTCTCAGTTTCTAATTCTTTCACAGCATTTCTGAGCTCGACGCTCATCCCTTTAAAGTAATTTCTGTTGTCGCAGTAAATTTCAAAAGGACGTCCCCAACGAGCGATAAAATGTTTCTGAGCCACATCTGCGGAATCAAGTGAATGCACCAGTTTAATATGGCATACTCGAGTCATCATGCAGGTAAATAATGTGCTATAGCATTTCACTCGTCGTCTTCCTATTTAAATAGTCAACGGGCCAAAATAATCAAGTTTACAATAAGAATAGGAACATAAACGATAACCTTACCTAGCAGACGGCCATGCTGCCATTATCGGGTTTGTTGGTTTTGTACGTAAGAGTTTAAAACTTATACATCGACTTACTAAGCTGCGTAAGCCCTTCCTCGTTCCTTGCATCCAAGACTATCGTCTCAACTCGTCAATGACACTCTCATGATTAGAATGCGCTAATTTTTCGTGGTAAGATTTAATGATAAGCTAAGCAATAATATCTTAAGTGTCTAAAATAACCGGACCCGATTATACATTTAGTCAATTAAAATTTTCTCAGCCATTTTTGTGCGTAAAATACTACACTCATTGAGATACTGATTAAAATTCAAAATTAGGCTACTTCTTCGAATTATATGAATATTTCTTTCATCAGTTCAATACCTGAGTGCTTCGATCCCATCAATGAAGGTTCTAGATTAACTGAAATTTATACATATTTCTTTTACTTGCTTTGATCAATTAAATAAAGAACATCTAACGTGATACACCCTGCATATTCCTTCATTAATATACGCTGTAACTAACGTAAGTCATTCCCAACAAAAAAATCGCGAAAGATTTACCCACAGGTCTTTAATATAAATTTTGGCAATGATTCCTTTTATCTCGGATTTTTCTATTCTAAAATCAAAAGAACTTTTATTGCAAACCTCCCTCGTCTTCTGGTTTTTATCCTGACGTAAAAATGTTGGACCTAAGAGTCATCTACTCCCCTTATTTGAAGCATTTGGTGTATAATGGGTGCCATCATCATCAGGATTTTCTTCCGTCAGTACCCATCCCAATTTTAATTTATAAGAGTTTTCACAGATCTTACAAACATAATTCGTGACGAAGAGTTTAAAATCGTGTGGCTCTCTTTCGATCCATCTCAAAACAATTTTAGAATTTGTCCAAGACATTCGCCTTTTAATCTTAATATTATATTAAGAGCACATTAACTTTGCTACTCGCGTGGATAAAACTGCTGCTTGTAACTCAAGACTCGAAATAGTTGTCACTTTAATCGGAGCAACCCTGCTCTTTGCCCTAAATATTGCTGTACGGTACTTATCATCGGGTAGAAAGAACCTACAGTATTTTTCAAACTCCTAATATCCCGTAACCATTGGCTCCATAGTACAACTTCTGGCTCATGTATCTTTTCGTCCCAACTAATTTTACTCGACCATATGTTTTGCATTAGAATCTGCGATAGAACTGTAAATGGTGTTAAAAACCCGGCAGATCAAAAAAGGACATAATAATTTCCAAAAGTTCTCGTTTAGTTGAAATTTTCTTACCACTCAACAAGGAAGGTGTGATTTTGCTAATATTAATTTTGAAAACTTATTCACTCCTTAAATCAAGCCAATACGAACCTAACATTTTCTCTATATTTTGGTCTTCCTCAACCGATATCAAGTTGCACGGGAGCACAACGCAGTAAACTTAAGAAAGCCAACGAAGCCTCGGTGATCACGCTACTATTAACTTCAGATTTGCCTATTGGATTTTTCAAATACCAAAAAAAAAAAGTATTTTTGCTAGTATGTCTGATGTATTTTAGTTTGATTCAGTCTTTTTAATCCTACTTCACAGTTGTATAAAAAAAAAAAAAAGTCAAAAAGTCATTAGAACAAAGAAAACGATACATGTGTATCTCAAGATGCTTCAAAATAAGATTTTTCAGGCTTAGTCTCCGGAAAATGGTGTTATTTTTAAGTTAAGTTCAAGCAAAATTTTTCCAGTGTGAAATTTAGATAAGTGTGTTCATAGAATCAAGCAGAGCTTCCAAGAGTGTTATATTGGCTACAGTTACTTCCTAATTTTACAGTAGATAGCGTGCAGCGTCAGGAGTTCTCAGTGGCTAAGATGGTAGAGCACTTGATTTCTGCCTGTAAAGTTCGGGTTCAAGAGTCCGCTCTGTCACTTCCTTCCAGGTAGCTAGGTGGTGTTTTTAATATGATCTTATCAATACAATATTATATGAATGAGATAGTGGTATATAGAAACAACTACGCCTTAGAAGAGGGGGAAGGTCGATATGACTCTTTTATAGTAAAATCGTCCTCTAAATGTATGTACGCAAATATATGTGGCAAATCAGTGTCGAATGTGTACAAGCATGTAACATGTTCCAAACCATTTCAACAACGGCAGAAAAATTTTAAATATGAATATAAATGAAAACTTAAACGTCTTGAATACTTCAATATCCTATTATTCTTACCCTGAATTTTGTGTACCTTGAATATCAACATCTGAGTTTCAATATCTAAATTGAACTTTGTAATAAATAAACTAATAACCAGCAATAAATTTTTAAATTTTTTAGTATACTTTTTTTTATCCACTTCAAATAAATTATGTAACACAGCTGTAACCGTATCGATATAATTCGATCAATTAGATATAAAACTCTAATTATTTCCTGGAGTGCCCTGATAACAAGCTGTAAACCTCAGCCTCATTTAACTCAGCGATGAGTTTTTTAGGTAGTAGTAAAAAAGTAGCATGAATTTTGTCAAGTCATTAGAACCCTATAAAGTCAAACTAAATAAATATTAAGACAAAAATAAATTTTCATTTAAAAAATAGAATTTTGGCATAATCCAAAGTTCTCAGTCATCTTGCCTGATCAAAAGGTCTGGTGCTCCTGAACAGATTTTTATCGAAACGTCTATCATTATTTACAAATTTCGACCGATCAAAAGGGTAAGAATTGCATACGTAGCACTAGATTTTTAACGACTAAAACTTATTTAAGGTTATTTATTCTTTTTTTCGTATCAATTTTAAAATCAACTTTTTCGCTAGCTAGAGTTAAAGTATTATTAATATCATCAACATAATTTAAAGCAATATTGGCAACTGTACATGGCAAACCCATTTCTTTTACAACTTTATAAAAGTTACCGTCGAACCTTCATCTAATATTGCAAAGGTTACTTTGGATTTTTTTAAACCAAAATTGCAAACCAGAACAATTTTTAATAATACTTTCGACTCCAGTCACAACAACGCTTGTGGACTCTCATTATTTCTTCCTTCCTTTTTGCCTTTCAGTATATTTCGCGTTCGTTTAAAATGATTATTTTTATCGGTATGCAATAATATATGATTATAATATTTACATGACTCGCAATTATTACTTTTACATGTTACTCGGTTCTGACATTGCTTTAAACAGTTAAAGCATAATGCTTCCGATCGAGCGATTCGCCAGCACTTCAACACCAGAGTGTTCTTAAACTTTCAGCAATCTGTAATTAAATGATCTCGTCTAAAATAATTAAAGCATTCACGTGTCTTAAATTTTTTTTTAACTGCGTTACAAATCACTTTAGAATTCGTAGCAAAAACGGACACCCTACTTTCTCACGAATGTCGCCGTTCATATTTCTCTATTTTCTTCGTTTTTTCTTGCATAGGATCACTCAACAGCTCTTTAATTACTCCAGCTGCTAAAGTTAACTCAGCTTCTTGAAACAGAATATCAGCCAATTCTTTAAGATTGGATTTTTGTTCTTTGATCGTTGCCTCAAAATGCACATAATCGTGTATGATTAAGCTTGGGATCTTTTTTATAACCATGTTTGCGAGATTTACACTGTATAAATAGCCTACATTATTTAAACTGTTAATTGCGTTAACAGCGTTTTTTAAAGTTGATGTAGAATTGATAAGATTTACCTTATTGAGTTCTATTTGCAATAGATCTTTAATTCCGCTGATTATTTTTACTAAAATTATTCATAAATTTCTGAGCCATATTCCAAGAGCCTTTATGATATCGTGAGAAGTACTAACACTTAAAAATAAGGCCTTAACAGAGCTTCTAGCATCTGCTTTTAAGCACTTAAGTAACTGCATTATATTTTCCTGATCTGTGTTATCTCCTAACTCTGTTAAGCTATCATAAACTTCTTTCAATATTATCCAATCAAGTGAGTTGCCTTAAAAAAACGCTAAATTTCTTGATTAAGATACTCGACTTGTCAAACTTAAGATTGCGTTACTAATTTAACTTCCTCTAATAACTGACAATGTTTCTTTCATAACATCAAAAAATTGACTGGCATGCATCTTTCTTGTTTAAATAAAATTCGGCTTACCACAATGTGATTTATTTGTTAATGTTTCGTGTTTCTTGATTTAAAAATAAGGAAACGTTGATTTATTTACAAAAGAGTATATTCTTATTTCAGTAAAAGATTACAATGAACGAAAAACAGGAGAATCAAAGCGCTCTGCGCTGTGTTGTGATCTGAAGTCGTGCGACAAAAAATAACAAAATAAAGATAGCCTGGCAACGGCGTAACTATGCAACTGCTTGTTCTATTTTTAAATGGCAAAATGCCCATAATGACTATCATTATGTCGTGGCTCTTTATAGTGTTTCAAATCACCGAAGAGAGGTAAAACGGCCCCAAACACGGCATCCGTATTCGTGCACGTAGCCTAGGTCTCGGAATCCTGTATACCCTTTGACCGATGAAAATAGAACACTAGCAATTAAAAGGCAAAATAAATAAGTTTTAATGTTCAAAAACGAACAGTGCAGAGTTAACAAAGAAAGAAGGTAACATTTACAAGTATACGTTGGTAATAGTTAATGCACTACAAAACCGCGGATCTTTGAAAATGCGCAAATTTTATTCAAGCTCTTTACCGATGATTTCATCAAAGTTTTCATTTAAAATCTCTGATGTACTGTCAGTGTTGGAGCTGGATGATTTTTTATCATCGGTTCTCTAAACTTCCCTTAAAGGTTACGTGGTGCGTAAATCCGCGTCGTGGCTAAAGTTGACGTCAGTAGTGGCTGCTTATTATGAATGTCAGGTTCGAAAACACTATTTGGATGGCATTGAAAGTCACAAGAGATCACGTGTCCACTATTTCTAAAGCTAATGGTAAAGGTGGCACATCATAAGCACCAGCTTCAGGGAAAGACAATAATAAAAAGGGTGGGATCACACTGGCATCGATGCTGAAGCCGATAGCGGCGGCAGCGGTGCATCATCGCGTTATTGGTTTATAATAAGTATAATAATAAAGCAAGAGCCAATCCCCACACAACTCAGAGTGCTTCCTGGTCGTTTTAATTGTATATAAAGCATTGAATCATAACGCAAGCGTTAATCACCACACATTTTGGTTCGGTTACTAGTCGACTCATTTATTTATCATTCAATAATAATAATGCAAGTGCCAATCACCACACAACCCGAGGTGCTTACTATTTAGCTTATTTACTTAAAATCAGTATAATAATAACGCCATCGCAAATCACCACACAACATAAATCACTTAATGATTGCTATATTTATTCTTCAAGCATTAAATAATCACGCAAGCGCCAATCACCACACAACTTGGAGCATTTACTGGTCGCTTAATTTATATAATAAATAAAATAATGCAAACGCCATTTACCAAAGAATCAGAAACGCTTTCCAATCGCTAAATATATTTATAACGGATGTAATATTAACGCAAGTGCCAATCACTACACATTCCAAGGTCCTTTCTGGTTGTTATATTTACTAGTAACAGAAATAAAATAATTCAAGCATTAATCCCTACAAAATTTAGAGCACTTTCTAGACACTTTATTTATTAGTAAAATAAATAAAATATTGCATGCACCAATCATCACAAAACCTAGGGTGCTTACCCGCCGCTTCCTTAATTAATTCATAGCACTGATTTATTGCACAAGCAACCTTCACGTACCCTGGGTTGTGTGGTGATTAGCACTTGCCATATTTAATTTATTTTCAATTAATAAAGTAACCAGAAAGTGCCCTAGCTTGTGTCATCTTTGGTGCTTGCGTCATTTTATTTATGTTACTAGTAAATGAAGCAACTAGAAAGGGCTTAAAGTTGTGCAGTAATTGGCACTTGCATTTTTCTTATATTCATCATGAATAATATAGGCGATAAGATAGCTTCTCAGATTGTGTGGTAATTGGCCCTTGCGTTATTATTATTTTATTATAGAAAATGAATTAACCAGGAAGCACCTAAAGTTGTCTGGTAATTGGAGCTTGGGTTGTTATTTAATTTATTATAAATAACTGAAGTGAGCAGTGAACACCCTAGTTTGTGGTGTGAACCAACTCGGAAAACTAACTGTTCACTTTATCTATTAAAAATAAATATAATAATAACGCTAGTGCCAATTCCCAAAAACTGCAGCATGAACTGTTCACTTTCCTTATTTATAATAAATACAATAATAACGCAAGTGCCAACCACACAATCAAAGGCACTTTTTGGTTGCGTTCTTTATTAGTAAGACAAATAGAATAGTGCAAACGCCAATCACAACACAACCCAGGACGCTTACTGGTCGCTTTAATAATTTATAAAGCATTGAAAAATAATGCAAGCGCCAGTCACCACTGAACCTGGGGCACCTATTAGTTGCTTCACATATCTATAACAATTTTTATAATAACGCAAGCGCCAATTACCACACAATTTAAGGCACTTTTCGGCCACTTTATTTCTTTGTCTTACTAATATATAAAGCAAAGTCGCTAACACCTTTGTAGTTTCTAACCGTGAGAGCTTCTGAACCGGTTTTGCTGAAATTTTGCATACCGATTCTTGACACTTCCTAGATGGTTTCAGTATAGTTTTTAGCTTAATAAATTTAATAACAATAGCAAAATATAAGCTCAAAGTTTTGTAAAAATACGCCAACTTTTCACTTCAGTTCAGTTAGATCAGCTAGGGGGCGTCAATATTAAATTGAAGCTACCTGCAACAGAATTAAATGAGTGTGGTTATAATATAAGTCAGAAAATTTTGTACTTCAAATGTAAGCCAGGTACGACAGCTCTGAGAAGGATGGGAAGCCACAACGACTTCCTTTTCAGTGGTTGCCCTAACGACATACCCACAGAAAAAGTATTCTCTAGACCCACTTTCTCGACTAACAATGAGCGGTTGGTTATCTGGAAAATGACCCAAAGACAAGATGTTCTATGATCATTGGCATACTTTTCTCCAGCACGGTCTCTGTACACAGAGACTCTAAGGGTGAGAGTCAAGTTTACTACGGCCAGTTCTCCATCATTAAGAATGTATAATAAGGAATAGTTGGAAGTTTTATCACTGAAAAAATCATAAGTTTTTACGTGACCTACTTAATCATCAGTCTCATCTGTTCTTTTAAGGGCCACCTAAGTTTAAACTGCCTTGCCAACAAATACATTTTCTACTATTTCCGGTTACGATTTATCGAATAAATGACTATACAAAGCCGGCCACTATTACACCAAATCAGTCATTCACTGGCAGATGTTACGAGCGGAGTTGTTCTTCGCAAAGCTGGGAACCCCGGTGACGACCATGTATTACCCTCTCAACTCTAAACATTTAACCAATTATTACCTTTCCTCTTCAAGATCTGCACTAGGTGAACTTAACAGATATGAAGGCGAAAAAAATTTAAGTCAAGGGGACAGTCTCCAACGGGCAAGCATTACAAACCAATCTCTTCATCTTAGATTACCAAAACAACTGATTTTGCAAAACAAAGGTGCTTTGGACACCAACGTCTTTGACGTTATACCAGGAGAAGTTGGAAAAGAGCACTACGACTAGCTCCAATGCTCCGGACCTTGTAATTTTTCTTTTGGTGAGCCTGGGGCTTCAACAGCAGGCCAGAAAAGTTCACCTTAAGGTATCCAGGCAGTCACGTTTTGCTGGAAATCAATAAAGAAAGAGTTGACTTAAAAAGCTCACTAGTCCTTTTTAGGGCCATTGGATGTCAAACTACGTTGCCAACAAATATATTAGAACCTAACAAAGTTGACAGAAAACAGACTTTAGGGGGAACAAAAGCCTTAAACATGCCATAATTGGAAGGAAAACTATAAATGTGTCTAATGAATACAATTTTAGGTGTCAAGAAACTGACGCCAAAATTTATCGAGATTGGAAAAGCAGCGTCAAAATCGACAAATAAAGAATCTATTACCTGAGAGATCAGCGTTTTATTGTATCCTTACAGTAACTTCTTAAATCGTTTAGATTTTTAAGTAAGTAGAAAATGTATTTGTTTTTTTTTTTAGCAATAAAAATATAGAGGTTGAGCTCCAGGACTTTGTAGCTCTGGTAATAAAGTTGTGAGATGAGAGAAAAAAAAATTTTTTAACATATATATTTTTTTGGAGTTTTAAATCTCAACAGCTTTAAGGAATAGCCTTTTTCGTGGATTATACGGGAGAAACTGCCAATAAACGGCCCTTTAGGGCTAACGATTATTTTATGGCATAAGGAACGCACAGTAATTTTTAGCATACTTACATTTCAATTCGTTTGTTTACAGTTACTTATTTGATTAAATAAACTGTATGGATTTCGAACAANTTTTTAATAAGAAAATTTTTGTTCTGAGAAGTGTCAGGAACAGATGTGAAATTTCTAACTGAAAAAATTTCAATCTTATTAACTAGGTCGACGATCACTTGCTTTTTTGCATTTTAAATATAATAAATGAACTACAGATAGAGGAATATAAAAGCATGGGTGTATTTTATTATCTAAAACATATTTCCAATATTTTGGTGTCCTTCTGACACCCTCCTCAGGGAACTATGAAACTTCGAAAATGGAAACAAGACACCGTATGGCTGGGAGAAAGCTCTATCAATCAAGTCATCATCACACATTCGCCAGTGATCTTACAATAAATTATAAGATATTTACATTGTTTAATTTACAAGCTATTTAAAAAAATAATTAGAAATATTAACAAAACTGTATAAAATGACTAGAAGGTAATCTCATTTTCAGACTCAGGATTTCAGCGGATTAGTAGTGCTTGGATGATTTTTATTTGCCTACTTGATTAGTAAAATAAGTAAAATAAATCAAGCGCTAATCACTAAACAAACCGGGGCGCTGACTAGTCGCTTTATTTATTTATAATGAATTTAACCTCATTGCAAGTGCCAATCCACACAGAACCAAAGGAACTCTGTAGTCTCTTTATTTAGTAAAGTGAAACTTTGTATGTTGGGCCGTGAGCAGCTGCGGGAGGGAAAATGCATTACGAAAAAACGTAGCCACCCACCCTGCATCCCAAGCCCTTTCCCCAACTTCCTCTCTTACACACTTCCTCCCACTGCTCCGTCTTTCTCTTCTGCAGTGCACGCCACTCTACTATCTACCGTTCTGTCTCTCTTTCTCTATTTTTTTTATGCCAGTTTTTATTTTACGCCCGTTGCTTCTTGTCCCTCACGCTTGTACTATACATGTATACATATACATATATCATAGATATGTAAGTATGTATGATTCTACGCTACGACTTAACAATAAACAAATGCACTTGCTCAAGCTGAGGTAAAGATATGGTGAAAAGAGAAAAGAGGAAAACAACAGCTGTAGCTATGTACAAGAGGCACAGTATATACGTATGTATTTTGTATACATACTTACGTGTTGCACGTCCTGGTCATTACATGCATCTTTATACATATACATGTAGGCAAAAAAAAGTGCACAAATTTATACTTAAGTGCTAAATATGTATAAAACAACAATTTTATCTTTGAAAACAAAAAAATAGCTATATGTCTGTTGTTTTCCTTAATCTCAATCAGATAGAGTAGATTATTTTACTCTTGTCGTAGCCAAGATTAAAAAAAATATATCGAATACAATGATTCCAACAAGAATTTATTGTACACATTTGATATAATATTAAATGTACGAATAACAAATTTTAAACAAATGGAGCTTTTGTCCTGCGTTACAAGACAAAATTACTTTTTTTGGGGGCATTATGGTAAAAATTCTTTGTTTTGTTATGCATTACATGACCAACAATTCGTACACATATTAATACATAATATATCATAGCAAACATGAAAGTTCTTAGAATTCGTGACTTACGTGTAAAATAATTTAGTGTATTTTATGCATACGCGTGCTGGAATACTTAATAATAATGTACTCACTATTTCAATATAGGATTTTGAAAGATCTATTATAATAAGGTATACTCTAATTTTATCAGTTTTTATTATTCCAAGTTTAACAGCATTTGAATTAGAAGTTTTACTTCTGCTGGAGGTCCCGAGACCCACACCTGATTTTTTATAAATTATATAATAAGAACGCAAGCGCCGAACCCCACATAACCTCATTTACTTCCCAATCACTTTATTTATTAGAAAAAAAAAACGAAATAACAAAAGCGATAATTACCATGAAACTCACAGCGCTAACTCTTTACTTTATTTATTTATAATAAATATACTAATAACGCAAACTCCAATCACCACTGATTGATTTAAATTATGTATAATAATAACTATGTGCCACTTACCAAACAACCTAAGGTACCTTCTGGTCGTGTTCCTTATTGATAATGAATATGTCTATAATCATTATTATAATAACGCAAGCGCCTATTACCACACAATTTGAGGCACCTTCCTGTCATTTTATTTCTTTGTAATGAACATAATAGTACTAATTCCCACACAACCTAGGACGCTTTCTGGTCACTTTATTTACCAGTAAAATAACAGAACTCACGCGAGCGATAATCATTACACAACTCACGTCACTTACTGTTTGCTTTATTTTCTTGTAAGAAATATATTTATAACGCAAGAGCCAATTATCTCACAACCCAGAACCTTACTAGTCGATTCATTTATCAATAAAGCATTGGATCATAATGTAAGCGTTAGTTACCACTTAACCCGGAGTGCTCACTGGTCACTTTTTTCATTTATAGTTATTATAAAACTAGCGCAAGCGCTTATTATCGCTCAACCCAGGGCCATTTCTAGTCGCTTTATTCATTCATAAAGTATTTAATAATAATAATGCAAGCGCCAAACACCATAGAACTCGGGACTTTTTCAAATCGCTTTTTTGAATTATCCAAAGCATTAATTGATTACATATGTAACCACTAAGCACTCCAGGTTGTCTGGTGATTGGCGCTTGCGATATTTTATTTATTCCACTAATAAATAAAGCAACTAAACAGTGCCTCGGGCTTCGTGTGTTGGACGCTTGCGTCATTTTATTTATTTTACTACTAAATATACCAACTAGAAGGAGCTTCAGGTTGTGCGGTGATTGGTGCTTGCGTTATCGTTTGTTGCTTTACCATAAATAAAGTGATTAGTAAGCTCCTTGGATTGTGATGTTATTGGTGCTTGCGTTATCATCATATTTATTTCAAATTAATGAAGTGATTAGTAAGGGTTGCAGGTTATGTGTTGATTTTGCGGTTGCGTTATTTTCATATTAATTATTAATGAATACAGTGACCAGGAAGCGCCTCAGGTTGCGTGGTAATTGGCCATTGCATTGTAATTATTTTATTATTTATAATTAAAGCAACCAGGAAGCGCCCTGGGTTTGTATGGTGATTAGCTCTAACGTTATTATTATGTTTCTTATAAATAAATAAAATGACTAATAAGTGTCACAGGTTGAAACGTGATTAGCGCTTAGGTTGCTATCCAATACCTTACAAATAAGTAATTAATATATAAAGCGATCAGTAAGCACCCGGGATTGTGTGGTGGTTGGAGCTTGCATTATTATTGAATGTATCTTTTTTTATTATGAAAGCTTGTAAGACTTCTGATAGGCACGTTTTTAATTGGGTTAAATAGCTTATGGATTATTTATGACATATGTAATGCTATCGAGTTATTTGGGTTTTGCGTCATGCTCTATGTAGCTAATTGGATTTTTGCGCTAGATCATCCACCACTTTTGAAAGCATTGGCGTGGACATCGTTGTTGAAGCTCGCGCATGGCAGCTCAGTGGCTGTGGCGCATCTACAGCACTCACTCATAGGATGGGATCAAGAAGACGTTGAGAGGTATGAGATCGCTTGTAGAACGTTGCTAACGCTGGCAGTGGAAGCAGTGCGTCACTAGTGCCAGCATTGAAGACGAGATCAAGATTACGTTAAGGAGGGTTGGATTGTGCGGTTGTCATACAAAAGTCTAGGATAAATGTAATGTCATCATAGTTATTAAAAATCATAGGGTTAGGATAGTTAAGGGGTAAGCCAGAATGTCTATTCTCCGCTATGAAAGCTGGTGCTTGTGGTGGTAAATCGTCGTGAGAACGAAAAGATAGTATAGCCATTTTTTTAGTTGTACAACTGGATAAGGTCAGGTACAGGGCCAGAGTAGAAAAATCGGAGTGTCACTGAGAAGTATGATCGTGCTGTCCCGTTTTTATCTCTAGAGCTATGCTCCTCCATCGTTCCAATGTCAATTCTTGGTCGCTTCTTCTGTGCTGATGGTTGACATTTTCCTACCCTCTCTATCCTCATTGACATTTGACTCCAAATTGGTAATTAAAAAACGGTTTCCTGGCCGATACACCTAAAAATTTAGCCAAGACTACTTTAAGATAAACCGTAAGATCACTTTAGGATCAACCGTTTTTGTGTTTGAATAGATCTATAATTTTTTTTTTAGTAACATAAGGAAAAAGGGGTAAAGTATGCGTAAAAGTGTGTATCTAAGCTCATCTATATGAGAAAAATAATTTCCAGCGTTGTTGCACACATTTGCGCTCCTTTCACCTTTCTAAATTTTGTAAGAGAAAAAAATGCAATAAAAATTAATCACTGTATTTATGCAGTGCCAAAAAATTTTTTTTTCAAATATGACAATCGTGAAAAAATATAAGCAATTGTGTAAACAGTTATTTATGTATTTTAAAAGAAATGAATTTATAATAATTGAATAAATATTAATTAAAACATACGAAAGCTGCTCTGGTAACATATTTTAATTAGCAAATTTTTTAACAAAAGGTTTACCAAAAAAATATATTTCTTTAACAAAATTACCTATTTAATGTATAATTAAAATAAAAATGAATAAGAACTTACATTAAAAATACGTTATAAACTGTAAAATAATATGTACTAATCAAACTTTTTATACCGGGCCTGCTCATAACAGAGTAAGCAAGGGCCTTGGCCAGTGTAAAAGGGGTCAGGGGCTTAAATTTTTTTTTTTCTTTTTAGAATTGGTTAAAGGAAAGAGAAATAAAATTTATAAAATTCAAAATGTGTGGCATGGTGATGTGATGAAGCATCATGTGGTGTAGAGAAAACTGGAAGTACGTAAGAAGGGGCAGGGTGAAGGGGACGAATCAAGCAAAATCCACTTCCGTAACACTTTTTCTCAAGGTCACCAATCTCAAATCGTTGATTTACTCTGTAGGACAGAACGCGCCTATAGAAGAATAACTTCAAAAAAAAAAAACAAAAAAATCAGAAAACAAACCATAACAACGTTAGGTTAGGGCTCTAGCACATTAAGCCTCTGTCCACGAGAGGATGAAATCTCCTCTTACCCCGTCCTCCATCTATAATGGAAAGTGGTTACAACCAATTACCACCCAACAGAATCGTCGTACATGCCATGCCGATCGTTCTAGAGAATACATCCTAAGCTTTTAAGTAATCTGCTTATTTACTATCTCCCTTCTCTTTCAAACCTCCTTGTCTTTTACTTATCTTTTCCATTTCTTTAATAATAAATACCATCCAAAAGAAATTAATAATCGACTCAACTTAATATCAGGGATAAATTGATAGCCAGGAATATTAAGAAAAAAATAATCGCAGAATATATTTATAAGATTACGAAGAACATTAGAATAAAAAATAACAAAAGTAAGTAACGTTAACAGTAATATTAAAAATTTTTATGATGCTTAGACTGCCTTTTATATCTTGTTAATGGAATCATTCGCTTCGGAGTTTTTGAAATTTATGAAACCTTACTGACAAAATGTTTTTTTTGACGGAATAGTAGTTTTAATTAAAAAAGATTTATATTTTAACATATTTCATGACCATTATATTGTTAAGGTTGTAAGAGTCGTTATTATTTATAGACATATTTACTGAAACTAAATGTATACTCCTATTATGTGTTTATTACACATGATGTCACAACATTGAGGTACGTTAGTATTTCAAGGATCCATCTTTAAGAAGGATAGAAGACAATAAGAACTCGTAGGTAGAAAGCTAGGGTCGTATTGCCCCTAACCTATATCACGAGATACCTTAGTGAGAGTGTGCAGGAACGTAGTCAGATTCACAATGCCCCTAACTCGTAATACACAACGTTCTGGAGTTAATGATATAACTAAGTGTTGATTCGTTGACTCTTTTATGCTACCGTCGAGTTCGGTAAGTCGTCAATGCTCCAGGACCGCTAAAGTTTGTAGTATCCTAAGGATCTGCCAGATTACTGGCTACCTTACCTAGAGAATAGCTTCAGTTTGCATTGCCCTGGAGATCTGCTCTTACCTGAGGAACACAAAAAAAAGATCATTGGTGAATGCAGAAGACTAGGAGACTGCAAAAATCTGTTCGTCGCCTGTGTGTCCAGAGATATATAAAACACAAAAGAATTAGTAGCAATCCAAATTATTTACTTTTTTCGAAATAAGTAATCTAAAGTTATGGCATTTATATAATTATATGAGTTGCGATAATATATATATTACCATGCATATTTTTTCATTATACATATTTCGAATGATGATTTATAAAACTTACCATACGATAATACAGGTATTCCTCAATCTAGAAATTCTGAAATACGTCTTAAGTTTTACTACAACAGATACTAAGGAGTAAAAAAAAAATTTCATTAAAGAACTTAGACAATTCACGTCTGACGTAGGCTTATTATTACTTTTTAATAAATTCATTTAAAGTCCTTGACATGCAATTTGTAAAAAATTAAATTGATTTTCCAGTGGTAACCCTAAATACTTACGTGGAAAAAAGTATTATTTCGATTTTTTTTTTTTTTTTTTATAAATAATGGAGTTTTCTGAGAAGGCTATTGAATAATTTGTGGAAGAATTGTTGATCACTACTAATAGGTAATTAAACTAGCAATTAAATATTAAACTATACTATTAAAAGTAAAAAAAAAGTTTTAGTATAATGTAAGATATGATAAAGCATAATTAAATAAATAACGAAGAGTGATGACGTGCCGACAGTTAATTGCAAATACATATGCGTACAGATGTGTACGGTAATACAGCTTACCAGAGCTTAGTCACTAGTAGTGACTTACTAGTCACTTATATATACCACAAATAGCCACGCACGTGTGTAACTACGCTACTGAACTGTTATGGGTAGTTGGTACTATTGGATATAATGGATATAAACTATACACTTATACAGTAATACTGTAACATGCACCGTGTATAGTTAACAGTATACACATTAACATATGGCAAAAAGCTAGATACCAATATAGTATGTAGTTACACTAGTTAAAAGTGACCTCGGTACTCGGTATTCGATATCTGACTCGGTAGTTACGTACTATTACTATATATATATACTATACGTAAACTATTAACCCACACATGCAGTCTGACTCGAAATTCAAATACGCACTATGCGTACTGCGCAGCAGCTACCGTTAGACAGGGGAGAGTACTTAGATTTTGTCGGTCCGGTGGAGTGCAGCGGGGTATGGTAGTATTAGTGGCATCATTTTTCGAGACGCTCTGGCGTATTATAACCACACTTATTTAATTATGTTGCAGGTGGCCTCGATTTTATGTCGATGCCACCTAGTGAATCCTACTGAACTAAAGTGAAAAGCTGGCGTATTTTTGCAAAAATTTTGAGCTTATTTATTGCTATTGTTATTAAATTTTCTAAGATAAGAACTACACTAAAACCATCTAGGAAGTGTCAAGAATCGGTATGCAAAATTTCAGCAAAATCGGTTTAGTAGTTTTCGCAGTTAACGATTACAACGGTTTGAGCGACTTTGCTTTATATATAAGTAAGATGGGTGTGCATGGGTCAGCTACTCTCTCCTTCTGTGCTGCCAGCTAACACAGAGCGGGCTCTCCCTCTCCTCCCACCCCCTTACGATTATTTTGCTCTCTCACGCTCACACATAACTCTCTGCAGGGATTGCCTTGCTTTTAAATGAGAGAGATCTGTCACGAAACCAAGAGTTTTTCCCCATCCAAAATCGTCTAACGCGTCTAAAGAAGCTCTCACTTTTAAAATTGTGACTTGACAAGATGAAGTTATGTATTAATCAAAGTAAGAACAACATAACCATTTGCATCAAAATTAATTTAATTGAAGAAGGCAATGGAATTTTAATATTTTCCAGAATCAATCAATATTTTGAAAAAATTATCATATTGTTTGATCTTATGGCAGTTCTAGATAAGGGTCCATACTGATACTTTGCTAAGTCTGGTAGATCTTTATCGTTAAGCTTGGTACACACCACTGGATACCGTTCTACTACCAAAATTTTTATTTCATATTTAGATTTTACTTGTCTTACTTGGGAGGTCTTATTGGACATACACTAAAAAAAGTATTGTTAGCTTATGGAATATTGCTATATAACGTGGAGTAGTAGTTATATATTTGCCACAATAAAAAATTACGATGTCAAATGGTAAAATCTGATCCTACTAAGCTTTACTGTACGCTATAGTAAAATTGTTTAATTCATTGAAGTGAATTTTACTTTTGATACAAAATAATTCGTAATAAAGGTGATAATTAAAACAGAAAAATTCAGTTTCAATTGATTTTCACTCTGTATTGGGAATCGAAACTGAAACCTACAGGTAGCAATATTACATTGTTACATCCCGAAGTAATACGAATTATATTATAGCTAAAAATTATCCGTCAGTCAAAATTCAGATAAGACGTATTATGAATATAAATCAAGCTAATATGACAAGAGGAATCAATAAGAGGTCTCCAAGAACAGTGAAAATAATACGAAGAATTAATAAACTCTAAGGGCTTACTGTTAAGTCTTTTATTTAGTTGACAACGTTTCGACTGCACTTAAGGCAGTCCTTTTCAAGTCTCTGAGTTAAAATAATTATAATGAAAATAAATATTACAACAGCTACCATAATCTACAAGTGTAAACAATCAAATAGAATGAATGAACTTACAAATTATGTAGAGCAACGTCCACTTAATATTAAATAATATCTATATCTGCTCTAATAAAACCGACTGGCTTTTAAGGTGGCTCCAGCACCTAGTGCCGTATCAAAATAGGGAGACTAAAAATTAATCATTATTTTCTTAAAAATATGGTATAAAATTATCGTAGAGACTGTTGTAAGCCATATTCTATATTTTATCTGTTACTTTAGTGAGTTAGTATAAAAAAACAAAAAAGTTATATGGTGCCCTAATTGATGAACTGTTACGGTAAGCTCTTAAGTTCAAGAATGTGGCAACATTGATCAGCTGCAGTTATACCTATATATATGTACTCTGCAGAATGCAGACAGCTGAGAGCTGACTTGCACTCGCAACTGTATACTTAGTCTCCGATTATTTAAAGATTTTGTTTATTTTGATGACACTTGAATAAAACAGGTAAGACCATACTCTGTACAAGTCTGGTCACAACAATGTCTTAACAACTGGACTAATGAGACCTATGATCTAAAATGTAATGATAGAGTAAATAGTCTGTAATTAGAGATGGGTGATTTTTAGGATTGATCAATTACTCAGTTTAAAAATCAATTGTTTAGCGATTTTTGTACAATCAATTTTAGAACGATCGTTTTTTTCTTTGATAATCGATTAGAGACTGTAAACAAGCCGTTTGTTTAATATTGTTTTGGGGCATAACGCAAAACTTGTCCAAGGTCTGGGACCAGAACCTTCATACGAGTTGACACAGGTCAAAAGAAGCCTCATGATTGGTCCAAATGACCTTATCGAATTCTAGTACGCATAACTGATGTGAGATGTAACGGACTAATTTCAGTTAATAAGTAGACATCTTGGACATAGACACGACATAAGGCTTACGCAGAAATTATCAGGAACTTTCACAGGTACTATTAACATTCCCCATATCTGGTTCTCTATTTCAAAGAAACCTTGAAAACTTTTATAATAAAATGCTATGTAATAATTTAGTTTTGCTAAAAAAATTCTATAGTTATATAATGCACATAATTTTGTTTCAGTTTTGAAGCTTTCCAGTGATTTAATAGATACAGTGACTCTTCTGAAATGGTATTTAAAAGTACGGCTTACTCCTAATACGAGTAAACCTCTTAACCCTATTATAATTATTTATAATTAAGTGTTCATACCTCCACTTAGGTTGAAACCTTATACAAAAAAAAAATTTTGAGCTCGGTATTCACTCAGCTAGATGGGTGTTGACACGCCACCACGCGGCTGAGCGCCAAACGTACACTGTGCACGTAAATGGAAAGTATCTCTCAGCGTAGTTACGAACTTCTGAGCATATTACCTTTCGTACTTTCGAAAGGAATGAGCCTAACTACTTTGATAAAATTTATAAAAATGAAGGATATTAAGCCTTTTCAAGGTAAAAAATTTTTGTTTATGAATATTACAGAAGTTAAATTATTTTTTATTCGAATATACAGTATTTTCAGTACATAAATATGTACTAAATAAGTAAACAAAAAAAAAGACAAAAAATAGAAGCTCATTTTTTTTAGGCTGGAGAGTAAGCGAGAACGACCATCACCCTAGGACGAACGACAAGCTTGAGGACGTCATCGTGCTTTTTAGAGTTAACTGACGTTCAGCCAGGAGATGAGGCTACAGAGAAAGAGAGGAAAAGAGATAAAGAGAAGGAAAGAGAGAGAGAGAAAGAGAGGAGGGAAAAAAGATAGAGAGAGGAAAGGAGAAAGAAGATAAATAAACTGAGTGCAGGCAAGACAAGGTGTATACGAGAGACTGCAAGGTAAATCTTCGGGAGTGCTGCCATTAGAATTGGTACGCTTCGTACGTTTCGAGACAGAGAGAAAGAAGAGAAAAGTGAGAGAATAAGATGGCGATAGTAAAGTTGAGAACGAGATAGTTAAGTAGAAAGAGAGAGAGAGAGAGAGAGAGAGAGAGAGAAAGAGAGAAAGGATCAGTAGAGTAGAGAAACGTGGGATTATGGATAGAGTTGTTAGTGTGTATAAGGTAGTAGGAGACAACACGAAGCAGATGCCCTTCCTCGTTCAATACGAATAGAACATGGTGGACGTATACTCGTGGTTTGCTACGTATGAGAAGGAGCTGCTGCAGCGCTGTCCAAGTAATGTTAAGTGACATGAAGTGTAGTGTATCGTATGGAGAATTGCTATAGTGTGTAGTACAAGGAAAAGTTATATAGGTAAATGTAAAGTGGTTAAATGAAAACATGCTTAAGGGTACGTGCTGGTGTTTGAATTCATGGTTTTTCCCGTTAAACGAAATAACTTCTGCCCCAATCTCCCCTTTTTTTTGGGGGGGGGGGGGAAACCTAAAGTGTACGAGAAATATAAGTGACGCAGAAAAACAAAAATTGTTTTCCGCCCTCGGGTGGTTTTGGGAGGCTGGTACTTCCTCGGGCAAAAAAGCAGTTTTCCGATACTCGTTCGAAAAGTCTCCTTTTCCGCCCTCGGGTGGTTTTGGGAGGCTGGTACTTCCTCGGGCAAAAAAGCAGTTTTCCGATACTCGTTCGAAAAGTCTCCTTTACGAACCTCGTTACGTCCCTCGACTTCGGCTCGGGCCGCAAACCTCTCGGTTCACAAACAAAGACTTTTCAAACTCGTAGGAAAACTACCATTATGCTGCGTTGCTGCACCATTTTTATTTTCAGTTGCAAAGCAGTGTTACTTTGTTAACTTTTGTTTTTCTATCAATGCGAGTGAGGAAAAAATATTTTGCTTTGTTTATCACAAATTCATAACTTAAACCTATTAATTTTTACATTCGATATTATAACTTATACCCATATGACTAGTAAATATTTTTTTTCTTCGAAATGTCTGCTTTTTAAACTTATGACAAGAGGAATCAATAAGAGGTCTCCAAGAACAGTGAAAATAATACGAAGAATTAATAAACTCTAAGGGCTTACTGTTAAGTCTTTTATTTAGTTGACAACGTTTCGACTGCACTTAAGGCAGTCCTTTTCAAGTCTCTGAGTTAAAATAATTATAATGAAAATAAATATTACAACAGCTACCATAAACTACAAGTGTAAACAATTCAATAGAATAATTGAACTTACAAATTATGTAGAGCAACGTCCACTTAATATTAAATAATATCTATATCTGCTCTAATATAACC
>NW_019379741.1:622036-658054 GCF_000648655.2 Copidosoma floridanum
TCCGAAAATATAGATTAAAAAAATTATTTTTCTCTTATCTCACAACTTTATTACCAGAGCAACAAAGTCCTGGAACTTAATCTCTACATTTTTTATTGCCACAAAAATACAAATATATTTTCTTCTGATTTAAAAACCTGGATTCAGATCTTTAAAGATTCAAGAGATTACTGTGAAGGTAAAATTAAAACCTAATCCCTTACAAAATGGATTCTTTATTTGTTGATTTTGAGGCTGCTGTTCCAATCTCGATAAATTTTTTGCGTCAGTTTCTTGACGCCTAAAATTGTATTCATAAAATACATTTGAAGTTTTCCTTCCCATTTACCCTCTTGAGACTTTTGTGACCTCTAAAGACTATTTTATGTCAACTTTGTTAAGTTCTAATATATTTGTTGGCAAGGTAGTTCGACGTCCGATTGCCCTAAAAAAGACCGGTGAGCTTCTTAAGTAAACTCTTTCTTGACTAAAGTTTACAGCAATTGTGACTGCCTGGATACCTCAGGGTGATTTTTTCTGGCCTGCTGTTGAGGACCCAGACTGATCGGAAGAAAAATTACGAAGTCCGAAGCATTGGGGCTAGTTGTAGAGATTTTTCCCTCTGTCTCCTGGTCTAACGTCGAAGACGTTTGTCTTTAAAGCACCTTTTTTTTGCAGACTCAGTTGTTTTTTTGTGATTTTAAATGGGGAGATTGGTTCATGATGCTTGCCCGTTGGAGACTGTCCCGTTGGCTCAAGTTTTTTTTCTCTTTATAGTGGCTAGGTTTGCCCCGCGCAGACCTTGGAGAGGATTGGTGATTCCCACTTGAATGGTTAGAGTCAAGAGGATAATATAGGGTCGTCGGTCACCGAGCTTCCCAGCCCTGCTTAGGTGGTCCTTGAAAGAATCGATGAGATTGAAGGTTAAGTAATGAACGTAAATACTTATATTGGCCCTGAAAAAGGCCAGTGGTGAAATTTCTAGTTATTCCTTTTTATTACTCTTGATGATGGAGAGCCAGCTGTTGGTAGCTTGACTCTTACCCTCGAAGTCTGTGTACGGAGACCGTGCATAAGGGAGATACACCGCTTACCAAAATATATCTCGTCTTCAGATCGTTCCCTGGATAACCAACTGCTCATCGTTAGTCGGGAGAGTGGAACTGGAGAATACCTTCTCTGAATAGGTACAATGCCGTTGGAACGACTACTAAGAAGTTGGCAGTTGTGGCTGCCCGTACTCTTCAGGGCTGTCTTTTCTTTCTTACAATTGTAGTAATAAAATCTTCTGACGGCACCAGGACAGATTGTGGTACGGCCACATAACTCTGAAATGTTGGAGCAGGATGTGCTCTGGGTAGACACGTCTCCTGGTATTCCACCGGAAACGTTATCGGTTAAATATCTTATTGATGGCACTCGTCAATCCTAGAGGTTCCAGGTGATAGTAGACTTAGATCACTTGCCCATTGGAGAAGAGCGTCATCGGTAACTGGGGTACCCAGCTGCACGACTTTAATCTACATCCTCGATGCAGCGCAATGACCTGCCAATAGATGATTGCAAGAATAATCGCAACGCTCTGGCGTATTATAACCACATTTATTTAATTCTGTTTCAGGTAGCTTCCATTTTATGTCAGCGCTACCTAGTGAATCCTACTGAACTAAAGTGAAAAGATGGCGTATTTTTGCAATACTTTGAGCTTATTTATTGCTATTGTTATTGAATTTTCCAAGATAAAAATCATACTAAAACCATCTAGGAAGTGTCAAGAATCGGTATGCAAAATTTCAGCAAAATCGGTTCAGTAGTTTTCGCGGTTAGCGATTACAACGGTTTTAGTGACTTTGCTTAATAGATTAGTAAGATTTCTGATAGATTAAAATAACAGTATGGTATGAAGAGATTTACAATGTTTTTCATTTGTTTAAAAATTTTAAGAAGTATAAGATGCTCTACAAGGGATTGTATCTAATAACCCTTGATAAGATTTAGTTTTTAAACTTTTCTTATCATATAATAAGTAATTAAATTAAAGTTACTTAATAACAATATGAAACTTAATGAGTAGTTGTTTAGTCAATCTTTCTTCGTATACTAATGAACGAATGTTTTCGTAATCTGATGTATAAGATAGTCTGTATCTATAACATTAAAACAAAGTAACTATTTCATTTTTGATAAGTTATGTTTAAAAATAGCCAGTACCATGTTTGAAACATTTTAGACAAAAAATACTGTATGATATAGGTTTACTGATACGTATATATATATACGTATCTAGAGATAAGATATCCAAAAAAAATATTAATATGTGAATTAAATGTATACATACACATGTCTCCATACATATACGTCACGTACACGCATGTCTACACATCACGGTCCATGAAGGTCGGTAGGATCTTGGTGAGGTTGTTCGAAAGTGGTGAAGGGCAGTAGGGGGAGTTGAGTGGCAAGAAAAGTTAGTGAGCTTCGAAGGAGTGAGAAAACACTGTCCGCCATTTGAAACTCATGAGGAAAGGTGTCAGCTTGAAAACGTAGCGCGTAGCATAAATATAAATCACGATATATTTAAATATACATATATGTATATATCTATGCATGTATGGATATATACACATATACAAGTATATAACTAAAGTCCCCAAGAGTCTCAAATGGTGGCTGACCAATCAGCAGCAGTCCCATCTGTGTCTCCACACTACCTCAAAGCTCACTAAGAAAAATTGCATGGAGGGCAACGGTCAGTCTGTGGGAGGGCTGTGGGGGCGGTGGAGGGCTTAGACAAAAATTGTGATGGGTCAAAGTAAGCAAAAAAATTAGGAGATATGTTGGCTCAACGGAAAACGTGCTTGTTACTGATGCAACGCTGTTCTAGAGGTTATGAGTTTGATTCCCAGTGAATGCAGATTTTTTTTTAAAACTGCTTTCTTCGGGAAAAGTTTCTATGTAACCCTGGCTATTTCGGGGCAGGTTTTCTTGTGGAATTTTCCTTCAGAGTAATTCCAGGGTTTTTTTCTTACCCCACAGATTTTCGGGCCTGGGTGAATGCGAAACAGTGTTAGGGCTATTGGCAGAGATTAGCTGATCCAATGCGCCAGGCAGGGATCGCTGGCCTTACCAGTGGGCAGTGATCCCTGAAACATGGGGCTTCTCCGGGAATGCTAATTAGCCTGTATCCGATGATTTGGCAAAGAGCACTAGCTTCACCAGTTAGGAGTGGATATCCTAAAATATAGAGTCTTCTCTGGGGAGAGGCTATACAGTGGTGAGTAGACCTGATGTATCATTGGTGCAGAGAGTGTCAGCTTAAATGGCAAGGTGTTCTACTGGAGGCAGTCACATTATGCCCATAGATTAGGCATGCTATCAGTCAAAGGGTTCAGAATAGGTGGGGAAATACACCCCTATACATAGGTGGTGAGTGGGTGGTCCCGACGACGAGGTAAATAGGCTGTTACGGTAACATGGTAAAAAAAAAAAGTAAAGGAATCTTACTTTAGTTTGTGGGAGGAGTCAGGGGGGCTGTGAAGGAGAGGGGAGGTCTATTGGGGATCCATGGGGGGTTGTGTGGAATGTCCCACTCAGTT
This sequence comes from Copidosoma floridanum, assembly GCF_000648655.2. Next base: position 625,612 of record NW_019379741.1, read on the forward strand.
AACTATGTAATATAGGACGGTACGTACCTAATATCATATGACGTTGAAAGAGAGAGAGAAAGAGAGAGAGAAAATGTGTAGAATATTCGAGATTATGTAGATAACGAATAAATAGAGCAGACGCGCTGTGAAACTTATTGCAGTAATTGTGTTAATTAGTTATCAGTGCCCATTGGCCCTCTTTTACATTTCCTTTCAGAAGTGTTTAGCATTTCCAAGCCAGAAACCTCTAGTAGATACCTAGAGGAGATGTATCTGGTGTGCAGTGACGAGGTAAGTGACGTACGAAAGAGTTTCGTAATAGGGTATTAGAATGGCCGTTTACCGGCTGAAAAAATTTCGTCACAAATATTGTGCACTATGTCCACAACAATATTTTATGTCAAAAGAAAGTCCTGAACTTTGTGCAAGAAGTTCTACAAAAGTTTTTTATTAATTAAAAACAACGTCCAATGGTGGTACTGTCATATTTTGAATTTATTAAAAAAACAAAACGACGTTTCGGCCGTTTGGACAACGTCTCGGCCCTCATCAGGTACAAAAATCTATGAGTAACAAAATTCTTTGCAATACAAATTTAAGTAAAATATAATAAACGCAAATTAAGTTACATGTATAACATACCTCTGACTCTTACAAAAGGAATGTAAAATCGTAATGTAGTCAGAGTTTCAAGCTAAGTAGCTTTTATACCCTGCACATACACAAATGACATAGTACACGCACGTAATACAATCGAATAAGAATCGCAAGCAGTTCCTTAAGACGAACATAAACAGTTCATGTTTTCCTAATACTATGAATGAAAGGGGTCCTCGAATCATGTATATAAAGTTAGTCACCTTTCTTAATTGACATAACGAGAGACCTATAACAATCTTTCAATTTTTCTGTATCTTGTTGTCTATTAATATTATTATTAAAGTAATGTATATTTAACATTTCGGAAAAAAGGCGCTTTTTGTAATTTTGTTCTATGTCTAAAATTTTAATATTATCAAAATTAAAATTATGTGTAAATTCAATGCTATGTTGGGATAGTACCGATGTATTCTTTTTTTTCTCGATGTCTCTTTTGTGTTCTGTCATTCTTAACATGGTATGTGGTAAATGACATTTTTTTCATCGAGTGGCTCAGTTACATCTTTTCCAAGTGAAATGATCGATTTTAATTTATTGTTTAAACTGTATACACGACCAATGTGAAGCTTCTTACAGTCATATTTAATATGACTATGCAAGTGAGGAATGTTTTAGTCAATCTTTCTTCGTATACTAATGAACGAATGTTTTCGTAATCTGATGTATAAGATAGTCTGTATCTATAACATTAAAACAAAGTAACTATTTCATTTTTGATAAGTTATGTTTAAAAATAGCCAGTACCATGTTTGAAACATTTTAGACAAAAANTGAAATTGCGTGTCTGCTTATTTAATAGAAAAGTCTACTAGTGTGTAAATGATACCTATTTTATGTTGTATTGGATGGTGGGAAAGAAAATTCAAGTATCGGCCTGAGTGTGTGGGTTTTTGGTACCTATTAATTAGTACTGTGTTATTTTTTTGAATAATAATCTCCAAATCTAAGTAACTGATGCTGTTATTATTGTTACATGTCTCAACAGTAAATTGTAATTCAGGACAATAGCTATTAAAAATGTTTTTGGTATAGTTGATATATTTAGTAGGCACGCATATGAGGATAAAAGTTTTTTATTTCTACTTTTTGAAATGTTGTATCTTAAAAGTCAAAAATCATTTTTTAAATATCTGCATTATTCAAATAAAAATACCTGACAAAGTCATATTCTTTGTTTACTTACAAATGATTAAAATTGTAATTTAATTTATTTTATTATCGCTTTCTAATTATCTGACACACATTAAAATATGTTATTAATTATTACCTGGTTAGCAGTAAAATCGCTCCACACTTAAGAGTTATTAGAAATCGAAAATGGCCCAAAAAATTTACGTATGTTCAGTAGTTTTTGTTCCATTGAAAGACAGTTCATCATTTTTCTTTTTAACTATTGGTTGTAAACTATTGGTAGCACCCGTACGATGTTGTATTAATGTAGCTGTCCTTGCAAGTTGAAGTATTCTTAGCACACGACTCGCTTAATTTTAAACTATAAGTATATTCGAAATTCTTCATTCATCGGTTTTCAATTAGGTTACAACAGGTAAAATATATAAGTAGACGTTCTGATTTATCGTTTATTTTAGTCAAGTAGCGACTTATAATATTTTTGTAGTCTATTGGCTTCAAATTTTTATTTTTTTTTTTATTTTTTTATGGAACGATTAAGCAACTCGTACCTCTCGAATCAAGTTTTGGGTGATCAGAGCAAGATTATCCAGTGGCTGCAAGAGATGAAATTAATCCTACAAAAAAAGTATTATAAGATACAGAAAAAGTTTATGTTTTTTTTAAGAATCTCAGCATGCATGCGGTAAGTTTGTTTATTTTCAAGAAAATCCATCCATTAAGTCACAGTAGCTAAGATTTCGTAGTTTTATTAGTCAAAAGTATGTGTTACAAAAGTTGTGATAGTGACATACTGCTTTACTGTGAGCTTTGATTTAAAGCAGATAATGCATGGAAGTAGTATGTAGAGTAAATCCCGTTTGATATATACTTTATAGTGGAATAAATGCTTGAAATGATAGCGCAATTATCGAAATCAACGAATGCAAGATTAGTCGTCGTAAGTACAAACTGGGTGAAGTCGCTTAAGGCTTCTGGAACAAATGATTGTCCAAGGTCAACCAGATAAATACCGTATCATGATTTATCTAAACAACAAGTGGAATAAAAAAACTCTGATTAGGTTAGTGAAGAAGCATGTAGTTCTTAAGTCCATTATCCACATGGATTTATGGAAAGGATAAAAAAATCACGAAGATCATGGTTACACTCTCTTTACGGTCAACCATTCTGAGATTTTTGTTGATCTAGAAACTGGAGCATACACTAACAATTTTAAGGATTCTTCGCTCTCCATGTATAACGTAGTAGCTCGTAGAAGTATGAGAAAAAAAAAATCTTTGTAATCTTCTAACCACTCACGTGAATATCTCTGACGTTGAAGACGTATTATTTATTATTGAAAAGTATTAAAAATTTATTTATTTAACCAGTTAAAATAACAAAATTTATTATAACGTTAACAGAAATTTAATTGTTCAATTTACTATCAGTACCATAAAAAACTCATCAATTTTAGTTTTCAGAGCGATTGGTGGCTCATGGTAGAATGACATCATAGGGACGGTTTTAAATACTTTACGCTCATTTAAAGTCATCGAGACCGTCATACTCGTGATCAGCATCTCTGAATAAATCAGCGTACTGATTTTCACCACTGCTATTTTTAAAAACTTCAATCATTTTATCTCTCTTTTCTAATACATTTTTTTAACTGATTGCCATTTACAAACTTACTGATAAATAATTGACGGTAAATGTTTCGAGATAGCCTGCTCTTTAACTGGATTATATACATAAACCATTAATAACATTTATTTAAATGTTATTTAATATCGTGACTTATACTTTGCTTCCTTTTCTGTTGCAGGTGAGTTGAGACATTTATATTTTTTCGTACGTTGTAGCATACGTGAGTTTGCAATAATGGATCTTTTTTCCTGTAAAATGATGATTTTGTTATTTGTCTATCATACAATCGGCATTTTGGTAAGAATTTAAAATAATGCTTATTTAACATTTTTGTCGTCTTTATACGTATAAAATTATGATTCTTATAGAGTTGTTAAACTCGATTTCCTTCAAATCGCAGCTGTCCAGGTAAAAATGGGTAACAAATGAGAAAGTCTTATTTTAATATTTGAAAAAAACTCGACTATCATTTGATAAGAAGCCATTGGACAGTAGGTACTTAAGTACTCAAGCACAAAAATATACTCTTATGAAGTTGCATGGCAGACAATATAATTATAAGCATAAAAACACCTCCCAAGAAACACTATCGTGTCAGAGGGAGGTGCAATTGTTAGTAGAATGAGTATACCTATGACAGTTGGGTATGGTTTGAATTAATATTTAAATATTAAATAAATTAACGATTTTTAACAATTTATAACGGAAAAATACAGCGTAAATGATATACATATTGGCTAGTAGAAAACTGAGGTTTCATTGAATCTTCTGATGATTGAAAAACAACTTCCTATGGTCTACGCTAATTACATCTCTAACGTCACGCTCACATCTATCACATACTTACACACTTTTTCCAAGTCTATATTAAATACCAAAAATATCATGGTATCTAAAAATTTGAGAAGAACTATCCTATTTTTAGAAGAAAAATTACAATTTAACATGTAATTTAATGGAGAAACCATGTAAAATCGTACGTATATAATGTGTAAAAATTACCTAATTTTTGTTCTTATGAAAAATTACTTTTAAATTAATCTATTGAATTTTCAGATGAATCCACAAGTTGCTTTTTTTACAATACAAGAAAGAAGGGGCCAAGTATACATAAAAGCAAGTATGTGAGTACATCCATATAAGAAAAAAAATTGCTAGCGTTACTACATATATTTGCACCTCTCTCACATCTTTGAACTTTTTCCCAAGTAACTGTGTTAAAAACGTTCTTACTTTAGAAAATCACCTAAATCACGAATAAAGTAGTTGTGAGAAAATAAAACGCGATGAAAATTAGTTATGATATTCATACAGAACGAAAAAATTTACTTAAATTGTAGACAATTTTGAATGAATATAAAATCATTGTGTTAACAATCATTTATTCATTGTAAAAATCACAAACTCATGATAAATGAATAAATATTTATACAATTATAAAAAAGCTGCTCTCTTTAAATAAATTATTTGTTTACTAATGTAACTAGTGGCTTCCTAGTCTCGACTTCGCTCAAGACTCACTGAGTAAAGCATCGTAATGTGTTTAGACGTAATTCTAATTTAAATTATTTTCATTTGGAATCCATGCAATGTGGACAAATAATAAGCTGTAACAAAGTTTGAAAAAATATAATGATGCTGAAAAGTACAATGCATTCCTTACGCCATAAAATAGTTATTGGCCCTAAAGGGCTGTTGACTTGCACTTTTCATGTGATAATAAATAAAGGGGCTATTTACCTATTAAACTTTTTATTTGTCAGATTTGACACTGCTGTTTCAGTTGATGAATGTTCTGCGTCAGTTTCTTCATGCCTAAAGTTGAAGACATTTAAAGCATTTAAAGTTTTCCTTCCAGTCTTTTCTCTTATGACTATAGGCATTGTTAAAACTTTTATGAGTTCTAAGGATGGTTTTTTTGTTAACTTTGATAAGATGTTACATATTTTTTGACAAGGTAGTTCAACGTTTGATGACTCTTATAAGTAACAGTGAGCCAAACTCTTTTTATATTGAAGTTTATGGCAAACGTGACTGCCTAGATATCTTAGAGTAGTCTTCCATGGCCTGCTGTTGTAGCACCAGACTGAAAAGAAAGTCGCAATGATCTGAAGCACATGAGCTAGTTGTAATGCTTTTTTCTTACATCTCCTGGTGTCACGCTGAAGACGTTGGTGTCTAAAGCATCTTATTTCTTCATAGAGCATGGTCTTCTTGGTAATCCAAGTTGGAGAGATTTGTTCGTGATGCTTGTCTGTTGAAGTATTGTTTCGTTTGTTTAAGTTTATTTCTCTTTTCTACCCTGACTATAAGGCATGCTTAGCACATACCTTGGAGAAAATTGGTAATTTATGGTTAAATGTACAGAGTCAAGAGGATAATGCAGGACCGTTGGTGGCCACGGTTTCTAGCTTCGCAATGAACAACTCCACTCGTGACGTCTGTCAGTGGATGACTTACTTGGATTAATATTGGGCATCTTCATATAGTCTTTTAGTGGTCGGATCATTGCCAGACATGGTAGTGAAAATATATCTGTTGTCGAAGTTCTTCCATGTCATATGGCCCTTAAAAGAACCCATGAGATCAAAGGTTAAGTAGGAAACGTAAATACTTATGATGGCCTAGAAAAGAACCAGTAGTAATACTTCTAGCCATTTCTTATCATTATTCCTAATGATAAAGAGCTTTTTGCAGGTGGCTTGACTCTTACCCTGCATATACTGGCCTCACCTCTACCTACGGAGATAGTGCTAGAAGAAGGTATGACACTAACCGAAGAATATCTTGTTTTCGCCTCGTTCCTCGCATAACCAACCACTCACCGCTGATAGGGAAAGTGGTCCTGAAAAAAACCTTCTTCGTAGGTATGCAGGTTGGCGAATTTACTAAGGAGGAGACTGAAGAAACTACTAGCCGTTGTGGCTTCCTGAACTACGCAAAGTTGTCTTTCGTGGCTTGCTGGTGTAGCAAAAGGTGTTCTGGTAACACCAGGCCAGTTGGAAATACGGCCACTAAACCACAAAGTGTCGGAGCAGATTGTGCTTTGACTGGACGTCTCCTGATACAACGCTGAAGACGTTGGCATTGAGAACACCCAATTTTTAGTAGCAGTCGGAAAACTTAGTGGTTTAGGATCGAATTCAATGTAAGTCACTTGTCCATTAAAGAAGAGAGTCGTCGGTAGCCGGGATACCCAGGTGCACGGCGACAATTTTGTTTTTAATGAACTGCCGTTGAACGACTATGGTAAATAATTGATGGCTTCCTCAGGGATATTATCAGGAAATCAGACCCACTTACTTTGATTAGGGATGGCTTCGGTCTTACTTCAATGCTATCTAGCAGATCCTATGAAACTAAAAGGAAAAGCTAGCGTATGTTGCAAAACTTTAATCTTATTTTTTGCTATTGTTATTCATTTATTAGGATTAAAACTATGCGAAAACCATCTACGTTGTGTTAAGAATGGGGAGAAACACAAAAAATCTACTTTTGTCGTACTTTTTCTGAAGGTCAGAAATATGATATCGTTCGTTTACTCTCGCGCAAAGCATGACTATATAAGTGTAATTTCAATAACTAGAGTTACTCACTTTCCGCCTTGCCTCGACGTTACGCACCCGGCAGTCGTAGTGCCGGCTTAGGGTGATCTTACAGGGAATTTTCGTAGTAACCTCATCAATAAACTGGTGCAGTGTCATAGGACTATTCGATAATCCTCGTACCCTCCATGCCTTCCACGATACAATAGCAGGCATCGAGCTCTCGAGCAACTGTTGTAACGGAAAAATCTGTATCAGAAAGTGACAATAGCGTAAAGCCTATGAGAATTATAAATGTACAAACTCAGCTAGTAGTCAACAGCACTATAAACAAGATTTTTTATGCACAGTGATCTTACATACACAGTGAACTTTTATATTTGAATTTTACATAAATTTGTCAGACAGATTTAATTAGTAGAGAGATTGCTGCAAGTGCTACGAGGTAAGTCTTCTTTCTGATTTATGATTATTGATTCGACTGCTACGTTGTAGTTAAGTGATCAAACTAGTTGCACATATTGTTCTCTTATTTAAAAAGCATGAAAGAGAGGTATTATGAGTAAGTGCTTATGGATTTGGGGAGAAATGTGCTTACGGATTTGGATATAGCTGTGAACGCAAATAGCGGGTGATGACTGCAACAAGTCGTTCTCGTAAATCTCGATACATACTTTTACAATAAGTATATTGAATTCAATTTACTTGCTCTGATCTTATGATTTAAGTTTTAGGAGATTAAGGGGGAAATTTCAGTTAACTGACAACTTTACAGAAATCCCCTATTTTTTCTTTTAAAATTGCTTGTAATATACACAAACTTTAGAGAGGCTAGCCACATCATTTATTTGAAATGAAACCATAAAACTAAATACTTATAATTAGCTTAGTCAATTTCAATTTCAAAGCAGTTATTTTTTTTCCGTACTTTAGATTTTTTTGTCATGCAATATATTTTTCACATGGTGTATTAAAAAGAGTAATAGGTTGTAAAAATTATCATTTTAAACTATTTTTTTGAGGTTGACGGTATGGTAATTATCACCTTAATCTATTGCTTAGAACCTTAAAATCTATTGCTTTTACTTATCATAATTGCTCTAATTTGTACAATAAACGACAGAAGTTATCAATGGACATATATGACCTCAAAATCTATACTGCACGTCGTTACGATAGCTCAGATGGCTGCAGCTGATGACACTCGGCTGGTAGCTTAGAAATCTTGAGATTGATCCCGTCGATGGTAGGATTTTATTTTTTCTTAATGCAGTTTTCAACTCTGTCTTAGTTTGCTAAGATAACTCTTACATAAATTTATATGTTTTCAACACTTTTTTATCAGATCTGTCAAAACAAATACACTAATACTATCTATATTCAATATGTTGTTACGTTAGCACTTGACGTTTTCAAGGCTTACCCGTAATTTTATAGTATTTAACAAATAATTTATAAGAATATTGACATATTTTATACACTTTCAAATTCCTAAGAAATTATAAACATCTTATTTATTACATTATTTTTTTTATTTATAATTTTATTTTAATCCTCAACATGATATTATTTTATGCAGCACGAAATATCTTACTTTCGATTTTGCCTTATTCCATAAGTTCTGAAATTCTTTTTTTTTTACTTGTTTTTTTTAAATAGAATAATATTTTTATTTAGTTCAGATGAATATTATGCTGTTCTTGAAAGGTTTCACTCATCTAAGGTTGTAATTTAGATAGACGTTCAAAGTGCTTGCAACAGAAAAGTAATTAAATATAGTTTGGTTTGTTTTTGAATAACTTTTACTATTGTTTAGTGATAAAAAAACGTTACACAGCAATTAGTAACTATAACTTTTTTATTTGCATTTCTACATCATTGAATTATGTTAAATGATTTTTTTACTGCTGAGGAAGCAGTAAAACGTTTAACAATAGCTATTTTAAGTGATAAATAACTGTGTAGATTTTTCAAGATTTTACAGTGGAAACTTGTTTATTGGCAACATTATTACTTTTAATACAAGATATCATGAACAGAAATAAGCTTAGGCCAATTTTTTTTAATAGAAATGTAAAATGTAAAATAGTTTTATTGAAAATTTGTACAAACTATTTGTAAAATGGTTGAGTCATAAGAGATTTTTTAGAATAGTGCAATATTTTATTATCAAAAATTAATATCGTAGTATTACATTAAAAAAAAAAAAAAAAAAAAAATTTATAACTCCTTAGAAAAGTAATAATAAAGCTTACTTTACGTTGCAGATCATGAAGAAATATTAATGATTTTAATGAAATGACAGAAAACCAGTTGCACTTGAAAAAATGATTCGTTGGGTGAGTACAGGAATAAGTATTTTCAGAGTGTAGGCAGGAAAGAGCCTTTTTAGAATTCCGGGAAAAATGGAGCCTTTTCAAAATAAGTGGCAAGAAAATGACTTTTCTACAAAATTTTTTTTGCTCATATTATAATGTGGCAATATTTTTGATTACACACATAGAATACTAAAGCATTAATTATTAATTTGAATTTCAATCACTAGCTAACATAAAGTGCTTCCTTGACAATGATCTAATTAATCAACAAGTTATTGATAACACAAGCACTAAATAGCTTTCTAGCCAATAGTAGCATTAATAAAGTAATAATTTGCATTGATAAAGTAGATAGTAACTGCCACGTATTATTGGGTATTACTCTTTTCTGTTAATTATAAAGGCTTTATCAATTGTTTAACAACGTGGCGAGAAAGTGGCCTATGTAACCTAGAGGTTGACCACAATTTTATTAACTAACGCCTTATCATTTTACGTATAAATATACACACTTGTACTGCTAACTTAAAATTACTGAAAAAAAATTTTATTAAAAAAGACATTTTTTTTCTCCTTAATTTAATAAAGATCTCTCATGCGTTCTACTCTAAAAAAACTCTTTCTTGCGCTGACCCAACGATATTTTTGAGGGATTCAATTTCCGTCGGTAAAAGCATGTATTTTAAATCATAACGTTATCAATGAATAAATTTGCAGTGAAAAATCTTGAAAAAACCCACTCAGTTTTCTGACACTCCCAAAAGCTATCGTTAAATGTCTTACTGTTTTCTCTGCAGTAAGAGAATTATTTATTATTATTAAATTATGTTGAAAAGCAAATTTAATGTTTTAGTCTTTTATTGCAATCAAACTTTTTTTGTCATCAAATATTCGTAAAAGATGTTTAAAAACAGATAATACTTCAGTCATGTTCCTAAGTTGCAGTAGGCAAAAAGTATTAAAATGTTTATGCTAGTTACAACCTTAGATTAGTTAGATGTGTTAACAAAATCATGATATTTGTCTCATCAAAGTAAAATTATCCTATTAAAAAAAAAAAAAAAAATCTAATTCGCAGTCTTAAAATCGAAAAAAAGCTATTTCGTACTGTTCAAATTAAACATTTGCTGACTGAGTGAAATGTTCAGCTCAGCAGTGTCACGTATTTTGATTAGATGTGCTACGCAGGGCACAGTATATATATATAAACTTTTTTGCCAATATTCGACAAAATTTAGTTTGGAGTAATATTAGATTAGATAAGAGTACATTTAGTATCAGTGGATAACAACCTTTGAATAGATTATAAAGGATAAATCTCTTTTGAAGTATAAATGTATTACAGTCTCAAAAGTATTATTATAATCCAAGTAACATAGAGTAAAAAAGATAAGTAAGTCAGTTAAAATATGTAACAGTCACTTAAATATCAAGGAAGAACAATAAATTTTACAACACATTTTCAGCATAAGTTCACATTAAACTGAAAAAATTACAAAGAACAAAATTTTGTATCTTAATAGAATAAAAAACTTGAATGCATCCATCAAAGCCACAGTAAGAAAAAGCAAATAAAGATTTGAAAACTTGCATAATTGAATCCATCAACTAAATCTGAAAATATGACTCATTTTTAGCAATTCATTGATGAAAAAAAATTGTGTAAAGTATAAAGATATTTGAAAAATTTCATATTAGAAAAAAAAAACTAAATTCTCTACTACAAAAAATTACAGCACTGTTACGTAGGATTCTGTCGTCTTGGGATGCACACGAGTTAAATAGTCAAGGAACTAGTATTAACTTCTTTATTTATTTAAACGAGAGAAGAGCTAGACGCACGTGTAAGACCTTCGTCCTTGCCAGTTCCAACCAAAAAGCGAGCTCACTTTAGCATCCTATCTGCTTATCCCGCTGCTCTCTCCTACTGTAATCATCTTCAGTAGGCCCAAGAAAAAGGGGGTGCACGTATGTGTGGCTATGATACCGTACGTAACACGTCCGAGGCCGCACTGCTATCGTCTTCGATGGCGTTCACTCATTTTACTATTAAGTGTGTTTGTGTTAGAGTATGGAGATTATATTGTGTTGTTTGTATTATCTATGAGATTCCTGACATATGAGTAAAAGGGTAGAGAGAGAAAAAGTACAGAACTTGTTTCTTCTTTATACAAATTCGCTAAATTGTTTTCGAAGTTGTACTTCTATAAGCGCTTTCTGCCCTACGGAGTAAATCAATGATTTCGGATTGATGACCTTGAGAAAAAGTGTAACGGAAGTGGACATTTCTTGATTCTCCCCCTTCGCCTGGCCCCTCATATAACGTACTTCTGGTTCCCTATACACCACACAACACAACATCAGAGAACTGCCTTCACTACAGTACACAGTTTTAATTTATTTCTCTTCCTTTAGCCAATTTCTAAGAAAAAGAAAAAAAAACAGTTTTCACAGAGATTTATGACCTCTGACTGACCTCTTGTACGCTGGGTGAGCCCCTTGGCCACTCTGCTATGAGCGAGCCCGTCGTAGAGAAACTGATTACTTCATTTTACGTTACAGATCGTCACTTATTTGCAATGCACATTATTTTCGATATAAATTATTTTTAGTGTGAATTTTTATTTACTGTATTTTTATTCATTTGGTTTTATTTGACATTAAATACATAAGTTATTTAATAACATATATTTTTTTGGTACATGTTTTTTTTAATTTGGAAAATTTACTTATTTTTCATTATTTTGTTATTTTCAAAATAAATAAATTATTGTTTATACATTGTTTCTACATTTTTGCAGAATTTGCATACATGAAAAAAAAAAATTTCGTACTGTATAAATACAATAATTGATTTTTATCACGTTCTCTTCTTTCACAATTTTTTCTTTGTGATTAAGAACAAAACTCAGAGAGGTGAGAGGAGTGCAAATATATGCTACAGCACTGCAAATTATTTTTCTTACATGAATGAACTTACATACACGCTTTTACACATACTTGACTCCTTTTTTTTCTTAAAAAATAAAAAAAAAATAAAAAATTATTGATCTACTTAAAAGAAAACAGGTTTATTGAATAGACATCTTTTGTACAAACAAAAAATAGGAGGTTTGTATGGATCTTATGAATCAAATTTAAAGTGATTATTGCTTAAGGTTACATGTTAAATTACAAATTTTTCAAATTAAACATGCGAAAAAGGGTACAGTTGAATGATTTGCTATTTTATAAGGGTATTTCTTATTTTCTCGGGAAATTGTTTTAAAACTATTGGAGGATTCGACGAAAAAGCACAGTTTTGTACTGGCCAGCTGCCATATTGTTTATATTATATTATGCCATAAAAATTTGTATATAATGGTTGTTATTAGATACTAAAATATTTATTGAAACCACACCCAACTAACATAGGTATACTAATTCTAACAATAATTGTACCACCTTTGTAGATAGTATCGTTTCCTAAGAGGTATACTTATATATTTATTATCATATTTATACCACATAGTTTTATAGAAGTATAACTTCTTACTTGGGTACACAAAGACTCAGTATCCACAGGTTTTTTTTGTGTGTTAGCATTTATTGTTTTGGTTCACATTCTTCTCTCTCTATAATTTAGTTCATTATTGCAAAATTCCGATTTTTTAACTATTATTCAATATTAACTATTATTTGATATAAAATACATGGCTGTAATTAACTATCATTTACGTTCTTTTAATCTTGTTCACTATATTGTTGTATGTAACAAAATCCTCTAAATTTAACAGTTAAGGGTTAGTACTAAGTCATAGTGCTTATTGCAATTAATTCATTGTTCTATAAGTTATTGATGTCTTATTTTGTAAAATATGGTATTACATTATGTTATAATGTATTGTATAATATAATTTATTTTCCTTCTGTTGGTCTGATCATTATTTCAATGATTTTTTTTTAGTGTTACGTTGTTGTCACAATTGGCTGAGCTACAAGCCTATTGGGTGTTATGCTACATAATGTAATTTTTTGTTTGCTAATATAGTAACTTCATTATGGTAAGTAAACGTAATTTAGACTTATGTATACATTTATATTATACACATATAAGTATAAAAACTTTTTTTTTTTTTTTTTTAATTACTATTATCATTATTGATAAACCTGATTGCTTCTTTAAATTCTTCTCTTATGCGCAAGGACGTAGCATATTGTTAGCTGCCAATAATACGCCTCTGATTGCCACGTGCACTTGGTCTTGCGATGTAACTGGTCAACCTGGTCTTTGTAGCTTTGTAACATTATTGGTTGCACTGTCACTGCCCCACTGCTGCGTCTTCACTTCTGAAACTGTTTCTTCTACCTGTAAGCTTTCTGGCCAATTATAGTGTTAAGGGGCCCCCCATTTTCCAAAATCTGAACTACCCTGCAGTTGCTTCTAATAATATTTTCACTATCATCCATGCGTACTTCTTCCAGTCTGACAGCTTTCCTTTTATTTGCGCTATCTCGTATTAGTATGTAAGGTGATACGCACTACCGTGATCTTTTCTTATTTCGTACATTCTTCTCTATTCCAGTGGGTATATTATTCTTTTAAAATCTTTCAAGAATCACAGTAGAGAGAGTGAGGGGCCGTTGACCGTATGGCTATGCATCGTCCTCGTTAAAGTTTTATCTACGCTTCTTTTTTTTCTATATCTACGCTTATGCACATATATGTACCTAAGAGGTATTTTACTCACATATGATGAGATCCAATGCATTATACCATTCAAGAACCATGTGCTTATTTTCAGCTAAGAGTGTGGCATTCTCTTTACAGATGTCTATTTTTTATCTTATGTTACGGCATACGCTATGCAGTATAGATATATCTATTTTTCGCAATCTTACTACGGCTGCGCTTCCTTGTTGCCATATGCTTAATTGTTTTCTCACTTTGTCCTTATTATTTTTTTTAAATTTATTATTTTTTACGTAATTTATTTTTTTTTCTTTTTTATTTTCTCATTCTCCTTGGTGATTAAATAATTACACTTTATCAATATATTTAATTATGATTATACTCCAACACACGCGAGTCCGGAAGTATTGTCAATTTTGTGCCAGAGGCTAAATTGGCTCACATAAGTTGGTCCAATTTCCTATTCGTAAGTTTCTCCCGCTCCGTTTCTTCCGTTTTTGTATTATGTGTGGAAAGGAAATTATAATAGAGCATAATTGATTTCGATAATCCAACAGTGCTTGTGCTCATTCATTGCAATTATTGTATTCCACTTTTTTCTCTTCCTTTTTGCTAGCTTGTATTGTGGATTTTTATCGATTCATAGGCTTTATTTTGCATGCCGTAGCCACTATTTTTGCCTGAATAGGTGAATACTTAACCACCTTTCCCATGTTTTTTTTTTTTTTGTTTTTGTTTGTTTGTTAGTTTGTTTTTTTTTCTTGCTGAATTAGTCCGATGGCTTGCCACCACCGTAACATCCCCGGGTCTTTGGTGTGTCCCGCGCCTTGAGGTGCTGGGCGGGTTCATTTCAGCAAAAATTGTTGGTGTTGTTTTCAGAAGCATCGCTGGTTATTTCTCTAACACCACTCTAGCGTCCAGGTTATTCGTTACATTGATTTTTTTTGTGGACTTCCATGCGTTGCTTGTTTTTTATTCTCCTGGATACTAGCGTCAGCTAAGGATGTTCACTATGCAGTCTGTGGGCCTCCGTCAAGTTACGAGAATTGCTTTCAATTTCTCCAGGTCCGTGCCGGAAGGATCTTTGTGAAATTGATGAAGGTAGTGGAGTGATTTTAGGATATCTTTGAGGAAGAAAGAGATAGTCTTTAGACGCCGCAGATGTAATTGCTTTATGGAATCACGGTGTCCAGCGATAATGATATTCAGTTTGCGTTGCCTAAAATCTGATTAATTTTCTTTTCAGACTTTTCTCTACCCTTTAATTAATTATTTTTTTTTTTCGTCTATTCAACCTTGCATGTTTGATAATTACAGTCAAATTTTTGTCATGTATTTACGTGTTATAAAAATTTAAAAGACTGTAGCGCCTCGCTTATGTTTTAGTAAAGCTACCTGTTTATTATCTTATTGCTATTGTTATCATTATTATTACATAATTCTTATTATTATGACATAATTGTTATTATAATCATTATTCTCATTTTAAATTTCTTTTGTTATATTTTCGTTAGAGAATGCCACATGCGCATTTTGTATGCTTTATGTTTTATTCCCATATTGTTCGTATGTTATTGTTATAATTCCCCATCTTTACCAGTGTGCATATGTGTATTTCCGTTTTTTCTTCGGTCCTAATGTTATTGTTAATTTAGCTGCTTTTGTCAATGTAAATTTTTTTACCCGTGGTGCGTCTGGGGGCCACAAATTAATAAAAAATAACGCTTTTCCCTAAATATTTAAACACGAATGTTTTTGTGTATCCTGTCATTCTATGGAATACTTTTTTAATAGACGAGCCTTATTATTTTTATATTCCATACTTCTTCCGTCATTATCGTTGTTAATATTATTATTATTGTTATTAATATAATTAATATTTTTATTATTATTATTGTTATTATTATTTTTATCATTATCATTATTATTATTATAACTATTTTCATTGTACTGTCATCAGTTAATGGCTTGCAGTCGCTTTGAAGGTCGGGTGGTAGTAGAGGTTTAGGTGGAAGCTTTATGCACTTTCCGTTATATAAAACACTTTTTGATTTGGTGTTTGAATTTTGTATTAGAGGCATGTAGTGGGTATTCTCCCCATTACCTTCTAGATGTAAGTAATTGACTTTTTCCTTATCCGTTGCGATATAGTGGGTACACGTACAACTTCCCTGGTTTAATTTAAGATGTACACATATGTTTTTTCTTGAATTCTTGTTAAAACATGTATATATATATTTCTCATTTCCATGTTCTGAACGTGACTTTGACTTTAGTATATTTTTTGTTTCTTCTGGCTCTCTACACTTTTGCAGGTATTTTCAATTTTTCAATATTATCCTCAGCTTATCAGTCAAAAGGTGAAGATTGAATAAAAATATTAGTCTATGAAATAGTCCTGGCACTTTAATAGGTATTTTATAAGATTAAATGTATTCAATCATTTCTCTTCGTGTATTATCGTTATGATACTCTAGCCACCTATCTGTCAGCACATTTGTGTCTGATGGTAAGTTGAGCTCCTTTACTGTTTGGTCCCCCGGTTCTTTAAACTGGACTCGCTTATCAATTTTACACAACGTTGGATCTGTTTTTACACTTTTCTCCGGTGACGATTTTCTCTCATGTATGTTTTCGTTGGGCTCCCACACATTAATCTTCATTCCCGGATTTGCCTTTACATCTTGCCTTCTTACGTCGATCATAACTTGCACTGGCAGTTCGTCTAATCTTCCCTCCAACAAATCGTATACATCCTGTTCCTTGTCCACCTTTGTTGGAGCGAAGCTTGTTTCTGTGCTCTCTGAGGGCTTTGCTGACCTACGTTCTTCTTTCTTCTCTTTTTGTGCTGTTTTACTATTTGACGTTTGTGGCGTGTCACAATTAGGTATTAATATTTCCTTCAAAGGGCTCGTTATTGACGATGTAATTGAAAAATTCGGCTTTTTTCCGTTCAATGTATCAAGCTGTCTCTTGCGCAATTTTCGCTTTCTTTTCTCGATCAGTACTGCTGCAAGCGAACTCATCGTTTTTTTTTCTTCTTTTAAAACTCTGGTTTTTTTTTAATAAAACCTTATTTTCAAACCATCATTTCTTGGGAAATAGGATCATTACCTACAGTAGTGATCTGACTCAAAATTTTTTCTCGCCACTTTTTTGCTTTATCATCTGATGTATCTTTTGTTTTTATTTTCATTCTATCCCTTATATAATTGTTTTTTCCTCTGCAACCTCTTATTATATTTATTAATACTGTTGGTGAGCAGCTTATTTTCTAAATGCTCGTACTGTGGTGGCTCTCCTTCACTCTCTCCTTTATTCGATCTCTCTCGTGCTTGATCGGCTCTCTCCGATACTTCGACGCCTATGCCTTTGGAAATACCTTTTCCAGAGGTCTCCGTATCCCCTGCTACCTCGTCTACTTCCGTTAACTCTCGGGTATCCCGTGTTTCTTTAATACCTTTTACTTTTTTTGCCTCTTCGGCCTCCAAGCTTGCTTGTATTTGCTGTCAGCCCCAACTGTCGGGTCCCATACCGTGATTTCCCGATTCACTGTTCATTATTACTGGTGTTCCGCAGTTTGCAATAATATCCTTTGACGGGCTCTCATTACGTTTCGTAATAGAGAACGGTACTTACTTTCTTGTAAGTGTATATAACTAAAGCTCACGAGTTTTCCGTCTCTTTGGGATGACCTCATTTTTTTCGATTACTGGTGTACTTGTTGATTCTATCCCATGTTGTATTCGGTCCTCGTTTCATATTTAGGCTCATTTATCGTTCACCAGTCCCTGTAAAATGATAACATCTGTTTCTATCATTTCCCTGAATACGCTGTTTACGGGTCACTCGTATTTTAAAAATGTGTGCTGGGGGCCCATCGCTATTGGCTAACCCTTATTTTTCCTGTTCATCCGCCAGCTGATATGGTTCTTGGCGAAGCTGATTGTTATAATATTATCTGCTATTACTGGATTTCAAGAGTGTGTCAGGTACTTTGTTTAAAATGCCTGGCCGATATACTACGTCAAACTCATAGTCTCGTAGTTCCGCTTTAAGCCTGTTAAATCTCATGTTAGGCTTCTTTGATGTATGATAATGTTTTAGTGGCTCATGATCTGTGACCACTGTAAATTTGCACCTAAATAACTACAACTAAAACTGTTCTTTTGCTAACACTATGGTCAACAGTTCCTTATCATACGATGGGTAGCGTAATTCGCTCCCTTGAAGGTATCGCGAAGCATATTTACACGGTTAATATTTCCCTTGTTCGCCTTGTCTTAATATTTCCCATATTTTGTAATCTGACGCATCCTTTGTAACTATAAAGGGCTTGTCCAGATTAGGTGCAATGAGAACCATCTTACTGCATAATGCTTCTAAAAGTATTGTAAAGGCTTGCTCCTGCTGCTCTCCTCATTAAAACTGTTCTTTTTTTTAAGAGCTTAGAGAGCAGCTGAACAATTTTTGCATAATTCTGGATAAATCGTCTGTAGTAGCCGATAAATTCAAAAAATTGTTTAATTTTTTTGATATTAGTAGGTCTCAGGTATTTTCTTACTGCCTCGATCTTCTTTGGATCCGTTTTTATTTGCTCATCTCTGACAATATGCCCTAACACTTTTGCTTCCCATTTTAGAAACTGGTCCTTCTTAGGTTCGATGGTCAAGTTAGCTTCTGCCAAGCGATTTAAGAGTCTAATAAAGCGTCTTCTGTGTCCCTAGAGGTTTTGAGTGAACACGACTATGTGATCTAAGTATACTTTTATTTTGTTCCCTTGTAGGCCTGTCAAAGCGAGTGACATTGCTCTTGGAAATGTATTGGGAGAGTCCGTACATCCCATTGTCATCTCTTGTACTGAGAATGCCCATCCAGCCCAGAGAACGCCATTTTATGTGCGTCCTCTTCATGAATTTCGATCTGAAAAAACCCTTGTATTAGATCGATTACTATTATTTATCAAGCCCACGCTAAATGCTCGAGTATGTCGCTCTGGAATGGTAAGGGATGGCAGCTTCCAACGGTAATTTTCTTAAGCTGTCTAACATTAGTTACCACGCATTAACGCTTCTCTTCGTCCGGCCCCGTATGCTTGGGTACAATTTACATGTTATAATTATATGGCAATTTTTATGGTTTGACTATACCTTGTTCAAGCAATTTTTCTATTCCTTTCTTCGTTTGCTCCCTTAGTGCCGGTGGATACTTATAGCGCTTAGCTGTCACAAGTTTATTAGTTATAGTCTTAATTCGATACTTCAATATGTTAGTGGCTTTTAACAGCTCTTCATCCCAACCAAACACGAAGGGATAATGTTTTATAAGTTTACAGACATGTAATTTCTTCTCTTCGTTATAGCTAGACACGTCTACGAGTTCTATTATTTTTTTCACTCTCGCAAGTTTATTTTTATTTAACCCACTGTCAAAATTATCCTTTAATTTTTCTTTTTCTCCCTTTGTTTTAAACAATCTTATCATTACTTCATTCAAGCCTCTTGCGTTATCCCCATCGACACTGAACGGTTCAGTATTACCTCGCGCTCTAATAAATCAATCTTGGGTATCGATATTCTCACCGTTTTATCACTCTTATGTATAGACTCTGCATAGACCTTTTTTTCTCATTCTGTATGGCTACAGAATTTTCAAATAGTACGCCTTCTTGAGCCATTTTCTGCAAAGGGATCCAACCAGTATTTACATTTTTGCTCGTTTACTTTACACAAGCGTTTACCACTTGCCTTCTTCTAGTAGAAATTTCGAGCATCTCTGGCTCTAATTTAATCTTCATGCTTTCCATGTGCAAAATATTCTCCCGAAAACGTATGCGGCCATTATACATTTTAAAAATATACCAACCAACGATACCTTCTAAATCTATCGAAAATGCGCGTGGGACCACATGTTATGTGCAAACGAGGCCATTTAGTAGTATTTCTACTATATCTAACGTGCTACGCTCGCCGTGCGTAACTCCTTAAATTTTAACTTAGGTACCTTTATCAACGAAAATGTCTAGATGAAGACTATCTTTTTTTACAATTGATATTTTTGTGCCTGTGTTAGCGTAAAATTTAACTTGACCACTTTGTAGCGGAGAATTTTTCATACATATTGATAGAAGAGTCTAACCTGCTCTAAAAATGTTTATGGTTCTAAAAAAGAGTTTGTATCTACTTTTTCCTTGTTCTGCCTCTTTCGTTCGTAGGCTATTTTAAAGCGAATTATTTTTGCTTGTCATTCTAACGACGTACGCGCTCGTAGTCAGTGGTTCTCTTACCTAAATATTGCTCTCACACGGCTCACTTATAAGTTTTCTTGCAGGCTGTGCTAGGATCGGTGTACTGTTATTAGGCTCCTCTGTCTCTACCTGCCATGCATCTTAGTAGATAAGCTAGGCCGGTTCTGGACCCAACCCCTTAAGGAAGTAGGAAAAAGGGGGAGCTCGTGCTGTTGTACTAGTGCTTTTAACCGTGGTGGTAGTAGTAGTGGTAGGGGAAGAGGAATAGTGCGACAGTTCACCAATAGTTCGCGCTGTTGTACGAAGGCTCCAGGGCACGGTAAAGAGGGAAATCACGTGAGCAAGTTCTTTTTTCTCTCTCACACCGATGTAGAATTTGTGGATAGGGACACTGTGTACATGAGCTCTCTATTCTCACTCTTATCTTAGTCAGCATAGATATATTTGTCTTGCTCCAAAGAGTGCCCTTTTTTCCTTCCTCCTGCTGTAAGAGTGTAAGACAAGGGTTCAAGCGCTCTATGCGTGTGTATGTATGTTAAAACGCTTCTCCACTCATGCACTTGCTTACGTATAAACCTGCACAGTTGCACACCCCTATGAAATAACGTACATGCTCATATATTACTTTTGCACATGCTAACGCATATAAGCGTCAGCGCACACAGACATGCGATCGTATGCGTGCACCACGCGCGAGCGTATGCATGCATCATGCGCGAGCGTACACATGCACGCAAAAGCATATATGCTTTCTCACGAGGATAGATAAGTTTATTCATAATCCTAAAGTATTTTTTAAAGTAACGTTTTCTATTTTAATTTATAAATTAATTTTGGTATCCAACTACAAAAATAATCAACTCGTATACTTTAATTACTTTTATTACTTACAAAGTTGTTGTAGTACCTTATTTTTCGTAGATGCAAGTTCTGAATAGCTTAGTAGGTTAATGGTTCTATTGCCGTGAAACGTTGCTTTCACTTGAGCTCTTTGGGACTAACATACTATTTTTTTCTTTATATATTTTTTATTCTCAATATTCATAAGTCTGAAATTTTTCAAAATAAAATTTTTGATAGGGAATCTCTTCAAAAAACACAAAAATATTAATTACAACGTTTATTTGCGATATCTTTTTTAAAAAAAACAGTGAAAATTTTTTGATTATTTTTTTGTTATCTTTGATACTATCCACTACGACTTGACAACTAAAACATGGTGGTTGTGAACTTTTACTTTTCAAATTCCGAAAGGCGTTACAGTATGTATCACTGTCCTGCGATAATGCTTTTAGAGATGAAGTTTTGATGATGCATTTTTTTGACAAGCATGTTATATGCAGTGCACAAAATAACGGTTTGTCTTCGAAATGTTTTTACGCATGCATTAGACATATTGGTGAAGAAAATTTTTTTTCATTTATATGAATTGTAAATGAGGTATGAATTTGAGATAAGTCATAAGCCTCACATTTTAATAACGAACTTATAAATTTGGCTCCATCATTACCATATATGTGATTCCCTCGAGATTTTCAGTGAGTGTAATAAAGCAATGTTTCAAATAACTTATAGTGATATTACTTTCAAAATACTTTATTCTGTGAACTTCTAGCGTGCGATGATGATTATGCTTCTTCATATTGTAATGTAAATCTTTAAATGGGTGGGGTGGTTTAATTAACCAATGACCAATGACGTTTGCGTGTATCGATACTACTGCAACTTTTTTTATGAAATGCCTGTCAGAGTCGTAAAAACCTTTAGTGTCTATGATGAAATCCATGATGATGAATCACTACACTCTCTTGTCACATTTATTCTAAGGATAAGATTTTTGGTTACTGGAAAGTTAATTGGTCGTGAATTTTTTTACCGAAAAATATAGCAAATTCTTTTTTCTCCTCGTCCTCCCCGTTAGGGAGTCGGGTACTTCTTTCATAGTACTATTTTCTATCTTACTTTTTGTAGACATCATGAAATACTTTATAAACAACAGGTTAAAACATGCACTTATAATATCTCTTTACAGAATGTAGTGACATCCCCCTTGTATGTTTTAGTTAATTATTAAAAGTACGGATATATAATTAACTGTGTTAGAATCATGTGTACGCCAACTTTTTTTTTTTTTTAATAACAGTTTTTTTCTTGTTTCCCCCCTCCCCTTTCCCTTTCACTTTTATCTTAATCAGCACTCTAGAAAAATATGATAAAAAATAATTGTCTTATGAGTAAAAGAGATAAAAGAAGCAAGTGACTTCCCTTTCAAAACTATAACTATCGTCGCTTCTTCTTTTACGGCGTTGGTATGTAGTACATGTTTAGTATTGAAATTTTATAAAAAACATACAATTAGGGAAAAGTGAAAGGATTCACACTAATGTTGGAAAAACACTCTGTTTATTAAAAAAATTTTTTTGAATCATGATTACGTTATATTTTGTCTTTATCTTTTGTAAGTGCACACCAACAGATGCACACCAGTTATTTTGACAATTGTCATCCTGTATTGCTATCACATAAATATCTGTTATCATATGTTTATAAAAAGGTGACTTCTGTGAACAATTACATGTATGGAAGGTTAAATATGAAGACAAAAGAGAAATTATGTGGACATCCGCATAATTCCACCATATTATTAATATAAATGTTAGAAGCACGTGAAGTCTGCATAAGTCATTTTCTATTAACATATATATTTGTATTTATTATAAATAAGATTTTAGCGATTGTAATGTTTTCAAATTCTTAAATATTATCGTTATACTCTGCAGAGCCATGATAATTTATCATTCTTGAACTTCTAAAATAGCCTATAAATTTCACATAGAACATGATATCTAAAAGTGTCTTCATGATGTACGTGTTTTTATATAATTGTCTGTAGGTGGATATCTGCTTTTCATCTTTTTTTATTCTATCAAGGTATGAAATCATGAGTGCCATGGTAAGCCTTGCAACGTTTGGCAAAAAGTTGGAAAGCGTACACATTTGGAAAATGTACTAACTTTTTAAAAACACGAAAATTTTAATAGAGAGCAGTATGTTTGAATAGCGTGAAAGAGATCTATAACAATCAAATTAAGGTATCGTATTAGTTCAATTAAGTAATTTTCATATACATAAAAGTAAATTTTTTTTTGAAATTCATTTTTTAATAACCTTAGTCTGCGTCTATGTTTAACTACGTCAATCCATCGTTTGCAATATGTTTTTTCTCATCAAATAACTGTTGCGACATTTATAAATTATACCGTCATCATGCTGCTCTTTATCTAAACGTCGAACTTCACAAAAATAAATTCTTATAATTCGATTTGTATCCACTAAATGCAAGAGCTCTGATGTTCTGACATTTGAAAAAATATGAACATCTAATAGATTATTATCTGGTATAGTAATTACTTAATTATCCAGTTATATGCTTCCAACGGGTTCTTGAAGTCTACATATGATGTTCGACTCATTAAAATACTTCAACAGTCTTACATAAAATCTTAATAAAATGGAGCTTGGATCGATTTTCATATATTTTACAATACGCTTTAACGTCTCCATCTGCTTTGAGTTTAACAAGCGTATGTAAAAGGGAGTACAATGCTAATCTTTTTATAGAGGATTTATGGGGTGGATAAAACTTGCACGTAGGCACACAATAACAGTAACGATGGAATCACAATTTTCGTCTGCACAGACTTTTTTAATTTTGCGTACGGTATCTATAACAAAAACAACTTATTTGTTATTATTTATTTTTTCATAACTAAAAGAATACGATAAGGTTTCGAAGATAAGCTGACGCTTTTTTAAAAATATCGCACATGCTTTATCTTCATTGCCCCTAACCACTTCATTTATGTCAGACTTTCTAGTCATCGTATTTTTAAATTTTATTGTGTTATCTGATTCTACGTTATTATCATTTCATTGTGTGGTGTAGTTGAAATGGAATCGAAATTTATTATTAATAAATTTTCGTAATTTAATTAAATACCTTTAACTCTGTGTACACCACGAAATCCCCCACTAACTGTACGCACGCGGTACGCATAAAATTTAGGATCTCGTGAAACAAAAATCTCTTTACACGATCCTCCACCATATACCTCTAATTCATCTGTTAACTGTACCAATAACGATGCGGTAGGTGGTTGATATTTACTGACATTTTCATCATTTCTTGTACATATCACTGAGTCTGTATGCCTATTAAGAGTAATCTCGGGGGGTACCTTTTTATTATTTATTATATATTTTATTAAAAATTAACCATTAAAAGCCTGAAAGTTATATGCTATACAGATGAACAAAGTAAGATTTTTACTTTTAAATTCCACTTCAAAATCAACAAAATTTTTAGGCACTTCTTACCCTCAAAAACAAGCTGTTTAACACTTCAGACGTCGCAAATAGCGTGGGGATCTTCTTCTATCTCGTCTATGCATGCATCGTATTGTACTTGTACCACGATAGGGACCGGTATGTGTACACACATGTTAGTAGCATCATGTAATTCTATATTTTGACGCTGTGCAAAAATGCAGCGGCTCCATAGAGCCTGCCAGATTGGGGAGTGGGCTAGACTCGGGAGAATAACTTGCAACAATATCACTTTATTTCAACACACAAGAATAGATTTATTTCATTACAAGAGGATCTTTTTTAAGCTAAATTACTTACAAAGTACAAAGGACAGACGAGGAGATTTGTGATCACAAGAAAAAAAAAACGGATTAGGCAAGAACAACGGAAAACTCCTTCTTGTCGACGACGCTGTGTTCACTGCCCAACTCTTCTTCTTCCCTCTCTATTAGCTTCTTTTTTTTGTCCGCGAGCTCTTCTTCTGGCGCATCTATCGCCGCTTCTCCACGCCTAATGTGACAACATGTCCGGCTGCTGACGGAACATACTGCCCACCTCAAACCTGGGACGAATTTTTTGTAGACAATTTCCCCTGGTTAAGCTTCGGCCGCCCGCCGTAAAATCGATGTTTCGCTGCCCACCATGAGAGCAGTGTCAAGCTGCTTATAGACGCCAGAGGCTTCGACTGGCTCCTCGAGTATCGGAAGAAGAGCGATCTTCACGATCGGTCTAGTGTATTCCTTGCCTGTGACTTTTATTTTGACGACTCTCACCAAACCATCGTTACCCGGGATGACCTCGATCACACGACCGAGAGACCATTTGCCCGTCGATGTAATGAGCGTGGGGTCCAAGGCTAGTTTAACGTCACCAACAGCGAGGTTTCTACGCCTTTTCGTCCACTTCGCCCTCTGTTGCAACGTGTTTAGATATTATTTAGCCCATCGGCGCCAGAGTGCATCGCGTACACCTTGAACTAGGTTCCAGTGGGACAGGCGATCCAAGTTGTTGTCTTGCTGAGCACCAGGCATACTAGTAAGCGGGCCTCCTATGAGGAAGTGGGCCGGAGTTAGGACGTCCAGATCGTCCGTGTCTCCAGCGAGCGAACTAAGGGGCCGGCAATTCAGAATCATCTCAATCTCGACTAACAGGGTCGAGAATTCCTCGTAAGTCATGCGCCTCATTTGGGCGATTCGGAGCAGGTGATACTTCATGGACTTGACGCCCACCTCCCACAGCCCTCCAAAGTGAGGAGCCGCAGGAGGGATGAAGTGCCAATCGATGCCCTCCGCTGCGAGATTCTCAGCCACTGAATCCCAACTGTGCTCGGCCTCCTCCATCAATTTTCGAAGCTCGCGATCTGCTCCATGGAAGTTCGTCCCATTATCACTCCAGATCTCCTTTGGTTTTCCTCACCAGCCGACAAAACGAAATCGAGCGCCGAAGAAGCTCGCTGTGGTGAGATCACTGACTAGCTCCAAGTGAATGGCTTTCGTGCAGAGGCAGATGAAAATGGCAACATAGCCCTTTGAAGAGGAAATGCCTTGCCCCTTCGATCGGAGAATCTGATATGGCCCAGCGTAGTCAACACCAGTCTTACTGAATGGTCAAGGCGGTGGCGTCACGCGAGCAGCCGGCAAAGAGCCCATAAATTGACTTATGGGTTGAGCCATGGATCTGGCACACAGGACGCATTTGCGGACGCACTTCTTAATTATGGCGTCGCCACGAATGATCCATGCTCGGCGCATGACGTGACCATAGGTAGAACGAAAGCCGCCATGTAGTGCTCGGAGATGAGCCCAATCCACGACAAGGCGCGAGAGATGACATGCACAGTCGAGTATCGGAGGGTGCTTCTCGTCAAAGGGCAAGGGAGAGTGTCGGAGATGGCCACCAACACGTAACACATCGTTGTCAAGAAATGCGTCCAGACGATTAAGAGGGCTTGACGATGGAATCGGTTTCCTCTTCTTCAGGATCTCAATCTCAGCGGCAAAGTAGTGAGCTTGGCTCGCTCTCGCACAGTCCAAGAATGCATTCTGCAACTCGTGAGCTCTAATTGGAGCCCGATAGGCCAGCAGAAACTTGTCCCGTTCCTTTGAGCAAAGGGGTTTTGAAGATCTCACTCAGCAATTGGCTAAGAGCGCAAAGCGACGGCGTCTAACGAGATCCCGGAGAAGGCGGCACAAGCTCAAAAATTTCTCAAAGGGCGCGCGGTGCGCTTCCAATACAGTTGAACAAACGGTAACTTGATGAGCTTCTTCGTAGTCAGTTGAGACAGCGGAAGGTCTTCGTTGATCCAGTGGAGCCGGCCACGAATCAGGGGGGAACGCCAGCCAGGGCGGGCCATGCCACCAGAGCAAGTTCCGCTAAAGCTCAATAGGTGAAGTGCCTCTGGTTGCGATGTCGGCTGGATTCTCGCCAGTGGGAACGTAACGCCACGCCTTACGGAAAGTAAGCTCTTGAATGTGTTTGATGTAGTTGTCGACTAGACTGTTGCCAACCGGTTCGTCTGAGCCCAGCCAGTCCACCACGGTGCTAGAGTCACTCCATAGAAAATGCCAATCGCTTGGCACGTCTAAGCCAGTAGCTACCGTCCCGAGCAATTTCACGGCTAGTTAAGCGGCTCTCAGCTCCGAGCGTGGGATGGTCATCCTGGCCCTCGAATGTTCGGCTGGAACCAAGCTCTTGATGGGAATAAGCTTGGTTTTGGCGCTAATAAGGCTCACGATGAAACTCTCATTAGTCCGCTCAACTCTGAGGTAAGCTGCTGCAGCTATGGCCCGTCAACTTGCATCCGCAAATGCGTGCAACTGCAAGCCGCTGTTTGGGGCCGACTGGAACCATCTCGGCAAAGCGAGTGAGCCAACGTTGGCCAGATTTGATCGAAATTTCGCCCAGCAGGTTGCGTATGAGGTCGGTAAAGGTTCATCCCAAGATAGCTTTGCTTTCCACAAGTCTTGAATTATCATTTTTCCCGAGACGGTGACTGGGGCTAGCCAGCTCACCGGATCCCACAAGCCGGCCATCTCCGCAAGAACGCGTCGTTTGGTTAGAGTCTTAGACTCGCCTGGTTTGGGAGCAGCAAATCGAAATGAATCCACCTCAGGATCCCAAGCGATACCCAGCTCACTGACGGGCCCGTCGGTAGTAAAGTGCATCCAGTCCGTGCGGAGAAGGTCGTCCGAAGGCAAATCTTCCAACAAACTTCGATCATTTGATACGTGCTTCTTCAGCGGAAGACCGCCCACCATGAGCAGCTGAATTATCTGATCTCTGAAAATTCGAGCTGCCTCCATACTATCACCACCGGTAAGAAAGTTGTCTACGTACAAATCTCGACGTATAGCGTCGACGGCCTCGGGGAAGCCTACGCCCTCGTCCTTACACAGTTGCAAGAGAGTTATCAAAGCTAAATATGGGGCGCTAGCCTCACCGTACGTCATGGTGAGGGGGACATAGTGAGACTCCAGTTCGTCCTCTGTGGCGCTCCATAATACCCGCTGTAAGTGCACATCTTCGTCCCGTACGCAGATCTGACGAAACATCATTTTGATGTCCGCACAAAATGCAATCCTGTGCCGTCTCCATCGGGTGATGATGCTTGAGATGTCATTTTGCAGTTTTGGGCCAGAATGGAGAGCATCATTAAGGCGAAATCACGTTGATGTAGGGCTGGAGGCGTTGAACACCACGCGCAGTCGCTTTCCGTTGTCACCTCGCTGCCAGATGGCATGATGAGGTACATAATTGACCTTGCGAGAGCACGAACTGATTTCCTCGGCTGATTCAAGACGCATGTGCCCTAGCTCGAGATATTCTGACATGAAATCGATGTAGTGGCTGCGAAGCGTTGCGTCGTTTCTTATTCGTCTGTGAGCAGAGGCCCAGGCTCTTTGGGCCTCAATCAAGCTGCCACTGATGAGATTGAGTTCATCACTTTTAATGGGCAGCGGGACGACGTACCGGCCACTCTCAGACCTGGTGTGATGCTGGGCATAACAGTCCTCGCACTCAGCATCCGCAGGAGAGACTCGCACTGTTTGAGGGACTTCCTTCATAGCCCAGTAGCGCTGCATGAACCAAACGAGTTGCTCGCAACACGTATCTCGGTCCCCGAGTACCGTTGTCAAACTTTTGGTCGCTGAGGTGGAAGACTGACCATGTGCTCCGTTAATAGTCCAACCAAAAACGGTTCTATGTGCCATGAGACTACCTCGAAGCACGAGGCTGGGAAGG
The DNA here is from genome assembly GCF_000648655.2 of Copidosoma floridanum. Next base: position 654,409 of record NW_019379741.1, read on the forward strand.
AGGATCTTGGCGTAAACGTCTGCTCCAAGCATGAGCTCCACCCTCTGTGGTATTGAGAAAGTTGGGTCAGCCAGTTTGAATCCAATAAAGCGTGAATGGAGATCGATGCCTGGCTCCTGAGATGGCGTGGTCAGATCGATCTGCTGTAATGCATAGGTGGACACATTGATGCAGCAACTATCGTCGTCAGCAATTATTTTAAGGCGAGTGCGGGCGACAAAGCAACTTATTGCACCTCCAGACACTCCCACGACGCCAATAGAAGATCTCTCCAGAGTGTGCCCGTACTTGCGAGCCGTGGACAAGCTGGTGAATTTCGACTCCGAGCATGGATCAAGCAGAGATCGAGCCCTTCCTCGTCATCCACTCGGGTTGTAGAGCGTGACCACAGCTGTGGGCAAGAGGCCTAGTCAGGTTGACTCCGCCTTAGTCATGCCGGGGGAGGCCAAGTTCTGTGGATCCTGCTTTGGTCATTTGGTCCGCACGTTGGAGTCGATTGAGGAGCCGGGGCGCTTGATCGAAGCATTGTGGATTGAAGTGTGGTGTTGTGCCCCACATGCTTGGCACGTCATCGGAGAGGGGCTGCGGCTAACTGGATGTCCCTCTCGAAGGCAGTTGAAGCCCAGCTATCTTTGTGAAACGAGGCTTTGTCGATTCTTTGGCGTCATCTGCTTGTACGCAAAGCAGCGACCAATGTAGTGATAGGCCTCACATGCTGCACATCGAGCCACTTCGATAGTGGTGGCGGCCACCGTACGAAATGAGCGAGAATTCACGTTTGGACCGCTATTGATTCTCTGAGGAGCCACTGGCAGCTTGGGTGCTTTTTTTGGAGCCAAGGAGGAGAGCATTCGACATCGCCGTCGTAGAAAGTCGGTCAATTGTCTTAAAAGTGGAGTGTGCATGCCCGGTCGTTTGCGACTCCTTATCAAGAGCCTCCAGCTCTGCTTCCCAATTCCGTCTGGTGATTCCATCCATCACATCAGCCGAGAGAGAGACGAACCAATCGTCCCATTGATTGACGGGACGTTCAAGGGCTCTCAACTGGTCATGATGTCGCTCTAGGTCGTCGAGTAAAGTTTGGAGTCCTGTGGCCGACTCCTCTCTGAGTGGCCACATTGATCTTGATGCTTTAAGATGCTCTTGGGTCAACTAACGTTGGTGGTCATAGCGTGACTCCAAAGTTGACCAAGCAATTCCATAATTCGGGCCAGTTATTTGTAGGCTGTCGAGAGCTGACTTGGCCTCTCCAAGAACGCTTGTTTTGAGATAGTATAGCTTGTCGACGGGTGACAGTGACTCATTGCCATTAATGAGGGATTTGAATAAATCTCTGAATGCCTCTCAATTCTCTCGTCGTCCGTCGAAGGTAGGTAGCGTGATTTTTGGTAGCCTAGAGATATCTCGCGTTGGATTTGCCACAGGTGCTGGCTGGTGTTCGTGCATACGGATGAATCTCGTGCGTTCATTATACAATCGTCCCCTTGATTCAACATAAATTATTTCCACGGCGAAACACTTGTTGTCGGCGAAGTAAAGTTCGTTTTTAAATGTTTCATCTGACAGCAGTTTGAGATAATTCTCCGTAAAGCTAGCCCAGTAACCTTCGAGAAACTCGAGTCGGCTAGAGACGAGACCCTCACTCCATTGATCAGGTAGAGTGTTCTAAATCACTCTTGACGAATTTTCGATTACTTGGCTCAGGGCAAGTTGAGTACTCAGCAACTCCATGTTTCTGTAACGCAAAAGTTCGGTCGTGAAAGCAACGAGGAGGAGAATGTATCATTCGATTGCTACAGAGAAGTAGCAAGATATGTCGAGTTGCGCCGCCCCAAGAAAGGCGAGCCAGACGTGCATGAGATTTGAGTATTTGATGGGTAAATGCGGTACAACAAAACCGTTGTTGGTTAGCTGTTGCGTAGCATTCTATCTTATGCGTTGTTGCTCGTCAATTCGTGTTAAAGCTATCGTTACTTCAAGCATAGAACAGGCGAGATATTGTGATTGTTGTTAAACACTATCACCTGCAAGGAAAATTCATTCGAGCAGCCGAAGGGGGCTCTTTCTCGGTTGATGCGAATAGCCGTCGTTGACTGTCGCTTGATCGACGCGAGCATGTACATTTGCTTCTGCAGTGGACTTCTCCCGGGGCAGGGGAGGTTAGACACGTACAGAGCAACAAAAAAGAGGTTACAAGACAATGAAGCGTGAGAGATAATTGCTCGCCTGTGACGCACGGGTTGGAAATATGGCTAACTACCGACATACGTATATGCATATATGTCAGCGTGAATGCACGTCACGAACACTCAAAGATCCTCTGCAAGCCTGGCAAGCAACGATTCAAGAGTCATCTTAACGGTTCAACATCCGCACGGGCGACACAACAAGCCATCCTCACACATTAAGCATTCAGCCTGTATATTAAATATTTATCTCTGAAATACCTTACTTACTTAAATTATTACAAACTTCTTTCAGCACACCCCAGCCTTGAGAAAGTTAAATGTATGTAACCTCAACTTCTAAAATCTTCGTGATGTCGATGATTTGTTTACTCTGTTCGATTTTTTTGCATGAATCCCAGATATCTTGAAAATTTGAAATAAGCATTCTCAAGCCATTTTAAAGTATTAGCTGTATCCGTCGGCTTAGTAATTTAAAATTTTATAGTGTGACAAGTTTTTTTCTTATGATCGTATTAATTAATTTTTTTTTTAGCGCTTTCTAAAACGGTATATTTTGTAAATCTTGATGTGTCCAGTTAAGGTGGCTCCTCACTAAATTAAAACACTGGAGTTTTAAATGATATTTTAAAGAACGATTCTTGAAGGTGCAAGGAGTCTTTTTCCAAAATTTTAGACCTCATCACCACCAATATTTTTGAAAAAAACTAACTGGAAAATAAACTCTGTAACATAGCCTCTTATGGAGGGTCGTCAAATTGGTGGCGCAGGTTGTATGATATCTCAGCAAAGATACTGTAGTTCTTAATAGAAAACTATGTAGCAGATAGAAGAAATCAGAACCTTTCCAACGACATTCAGGTACTTGGACATTACCATGGGTTTTATAGGATATTTTGTAAAATAGTAGATAACTGTGCAAGTCACGGAACAGATGAAAAGTGTGGGGCGTCTGCTACACCGAAGAGCGGTAGCCCACGTAGTTTGAATTGGTCAGAAAGTTGTACGTAAAATGAATAGGAGTTGTGGGGAATCGTAATTATACTAAAAATAAATGAGACGCTGAACTGAGAAAATAATTTAATGTGGGGCTGACTTGTGTACTTTTTGTATACATACGTCTGCTCGGGTCACTGTATTGTACGATATAGGTCAACGGTGTAGATGTGACTAAACTTTTTTTGAAGGGACTATAGGTACCTATCCATTTTTAGTCAAGAACCTCCACAGCCAATGAAAAGCTGTGTTGCAGTATGCTTACTCTTCTTGTGGGATTTATAGTGAGAGGCCACCTTAGTCCTTGGTCTGCATGGCAACGCTTGAAACGCCTCTTTCATCACAATGCTCGTAATATCAAGAGGGATACTCTTGGGCTTGTTGGGACACTCTTATTGCTATCAATTCTATCTGTAAAATAAGAAATAAATATAACTTTTTTTTTTTTTTATATTATAGTGCTC
>NW_019379741.1:676642-700835 GCF_000648655.2 Copidosoma floridanum
AAGCTGTTTTGACGTTGTAATAAGCGTGTCAACACGTTTTGAAGATCGGAAAAAGAGTTTTTCTAGCGCTATTATCATCTCTTAAAAACATGAAGACCAAGGCTTGAGCTTGAAACCCGATGCATAGTCCCTAACCGAAAAAAGGGACCAGTTGTATTCTGCTCAGTATGTTCTCGATAGTCTTGGATGCAAAGGAGCAAGTAATTTCTACTCACTTTTTGCAGATGGACGACAATATATCCAAAGACGCTTCTGAATACAATTAATGAACACTACCAACAAAAACTGTTTAAAATTAATCATAAAAATACATTAAGAGATAATCATAAATTTCATCAAGGGATGTTATTAAAAAACTATTATAAAATATTGTTGAATATTGTAAATATTGTATTAAGTAACAGTTGTTAATGTTAAGTAACATGTAAGATCTACATTAAAAAAAAAGAAAAACTTTCATCTGTCCAAATTATAATACTGTATTTATAATTAAAATAAACATAGTTTTAAAAAATACAATAGTTACTTAGTTGTTAAAAGATTTTCTCGTAAAACATTTAATTATGAAAAGTTAAAGAAAATTTAATTTTATTATAGTTTTTTAATAACATCGATAATGTGCACATGTGCCAGGACTCAAATGGGGGCTGATCAGCTCATCGAGTTCGTGCTTATAGATTGCACTTTACGAAGTAGATTGGCCCCCGTCCATTTCCTGGCACATGCACATGTAATCTATATGGTTCAGCAAATAAACATAAATGATTTTTGCAACTTACGGAACGTTTCACTACCTTTTACTATGTTTCATACTTATATACAACATTTTTGTTTTTCTTTTCTGTGATATAGTATTACTTGTGAACAGTGATTTTAAACTATTAATAATGTAATCAACTGTAGTGATAGTAATTATTATGTAGTATTATTATTATATGATTCTTCTTCAGTATATTTTTAAAAACTAAGCACTTTTTTGAGGTTAGGGACGATGCATCCGGTTTCAAGCTCAAACCTTGGTCTTCATGTCACTCAGGAATGTATGTGGCACCAAAAATCTCTTCTTTTCTTCTTTGAACTGTGCTAGAAGCCTTATTACAACGTAAAACAGCTTTGTTCGTCACTTATTTGAGGTTAGGGTTGTTCAATCGCATTTGTAGTCATACAGGGAGGAGCAATAAAGTTCACATATCATAATGGCACGAAAATAATTCGTCATCATATCTCTAAGGTGACCTTGGTAGCTGATATCACATTTCTTTTCCTTATTAGTCAGTTTTTTATGGTTATTTGTGGTTATACATGTTTGTAACTGTAGTTCGGTCCATGGTCATGTCTAGTGATGATATCAAAATGTATCTGATCTTTTTACCCGTCTTTCAAAAGCTTTCCAGAGCTGAATAATAAAAAAACCTGATTTCTAGGATACTCCCACGTGCTTCTGGTCGCCATATTGGATTGTTCACGATTGCCACACGGCATTTGAAAATAGAGATCTTGAGCTCAATTTAAAGCCCTCATACGCCTTGAAACGCTTCACCAATTTTTGTCAAGGGGGGGTCTCACGTCTATACAGAATGCCCATATATAAAATAAGTGTGCGTGCTTGCTATACTTGACAACATGAATGACGCTTGTACTTATGTGATCTTATATGTACTTCGGGGTTGGTGCGTCAAAGCCAGCGACACGCACCAAGGAAATTTTGTTGTTATAAAAATATGTAGTTTTAATAATTATACATATTTCAATTGATAGTGTCTATAATTTATTTGTTTTATAGAAATAATAATAATAGGGACAATTGTTCTTTACAATGCCCTAAAGAAAATAAGTAAAAATCATATAAAGAATTTTATCAAATCAATAACGAGGTTTGGAAGTGAATTAATAAACTAGAAGAAAGATACTGAATTTTTTTCCCCTCTCTCTTATTAATTAAAAAAAGATCAGAATCTTTCTTTATTTTTTCCTTGGGAATTCAATATACTAATTTTACTATCGGCCTAGTGATCTAAAGTAACTTTTCTACTTTTACAGGATTATCAGAACCCTTAAAAATCTCAACTACTCTAGCTAAAGGCCAATGATCAGAAAGGCAGTTCTCATTTTTGATTGCAACTAAATCATTTATACCACTTCTGGCAAACTTGTAAGGAACTCAAATATTCGGCAGTCTAGCGTTTCCAAAAGTTTTGTAGAGAGAAAGAGTTCAGCTTCTAGCGCCTTAGCAGCGTTAGCTTTTTCTGATTAACAGGAGGCTCCATAGTTGAATAAGCTGGTTTTTGCGTTTATGAAGTGACCAGGAGTCAAGGGGAGAAATTTCTGAGGATCGTCGATTCTGCCGCAGCTTCCCACAACCCTCTAAAATGAGGAATGGAAGGCAGGTTAAGCTACCAGTAGGTACCTGAATTTTGGAATTGATTCACTAGTTTGTCTGATGACAGCATTCGAACTAGAGCTTCTGTTAGTTCAGAGGCAGCATGTACGAAGTTAGTGCCTTGATTGCTATAGAGGTCAGTACATTGGCCGCAACGACTTGAAAAACGACGGAAAGCGGTGAGAAAAGCCAAAGAAGAATAGTCCTCTACTGTTTTAAGGTTAACTGTCTTGTTCAACATGCATACGAATACCACTATGTACCCCTTTTGGGTTCCACGGCCTCAAACTTTAGCTTTTGAATTGGGAAAGGACCGGCATAATCAACGCTTGTTTTAGTGAACGGAAGGGCAGGAAATACATGGGATTAAGGCAAGTCGCTCATGAGCTGCTTCTGTACCAGACTAGCACAACATTCGCATTAAATGCATTTGTTACGGATGGCTTTGACAACTTGACGGCCACGTACTATCTAGTACATTTAACAAATGGAGAAAAGCGTAGCTTGCACACCGCCGTGCAAAGTCATTTGATGATGATGACGAACTATTAGAACAGTTAAATAAAATTAAGGAGCAAGAATGAAGGGATGCTTAACTTCTTCACAGATCTGCGCATTAACAAGCCTGCCACCTACTTTAAGTATGCCATCAATAAAGATAGGCCGTAATTTTTTTAATGAGTTGTCCCATTTTATGAGATCAGCTTGATTTTCTACTCTTTCAGAGGCTTAAAAGTAAGCTTTGTACTCTCGAGCATAGGATTTTTGTGATCGTCTACTAGACTCATGTGCTTAAGATTTTGATGTTCCAGCATAAATTTTCTGTGTGACTCACGAAGCTGAGCATGGGACTCAAAGCTTGATTCCAGCTTAGAAAACATGACTTTAGCCCTTTTTGATGATTTAGCTTGGAATTCATATAAAATCTTAGGAGATTTTGTAAACGGAAGTTTAACCGTTAATCGCCCTGACAGATCTTGAGAATAAGTTCTTTGGAAGAACCTCTCACACCCCGCCTCATCCTCTGTGGATGGTGTAGGCTTAGGTGGCAATTCCTTAACTTGTCAAAATTTTTGCAATGAATCGAATAGGGTGAATGCTTCCTTACTGACGTGAAGAGTTGTTAAATGAATCGCGTTAGAATGAGATTGACGGCATGAAGAGCTGGACAGAAACCAGCCTAATGCAGATTTCGAGCCTGTTGGGCCAGTTGAGTTGCCCTTTTGAATTGAGCCCTCGATAAGCATGAAAAGTGGCATCAAGTAGTAATTCGACCGGGTCTTTATTGAGATTATTAGGATCAGCTAGCTGTAATCCCTTTAAATGGTCAAGATTTGAAGGCGAACACAATGAAGATGGTTCATAAGATGATACTTTATTAACTTAAAGATCATTTACTTCATGCGTAAACTCAGAGCTGAAATGGGGTTCAATTTGAAAGCTCGCTAAGTGCTTAGCGATAGCAAACACTTGACCTCCAACACTTGAGAACGAAGCACTTACCTTTTTTAGAGGTAAGTTCAGCAGTTAAGCGAGTGCTTTTTTCTTTTAAACATACGCCCTTTAAATTTAATTTTCCCTGCATTTGCTTTCGACCAAGCAGTATAAATATTGAACACATCACATTTTATTTTTTCTCTCAAAGTGCGGTTGCTGTTGTAGTGCCTTTGTACACTTACACCCACTTTAAATTTTGTTGCTGTATATTTTAACAGCACCTTCATCTTTTCATGCACATACGCGTATATTCTTTTTTTCTCTCTCGTTTCTCGTGCGTACGGAAACATCCATCTTCATTATTATTACATTCAGTGCAGAGAAGTAAGCATTAGAACAGGTTATACGTATAGAAACACACTTGAAGACATCTGGACTCGCGTGCTTCGTTCGGTCCTGCTGACGCTGCTGTGAGACGACGCCATTGTAATTATTTGAGACGTTATTATTTGAGAAAATAACACTATAAAATAGTTTAAGAGGTGAAATACTAATTCTATTTGGTAAAATTTGATATTATATAAACACTCACTAAAAATCTCGAGATAAATCACATGCATGGTAATGATAGAGTTGAATTCATAAGTTCGTTATTAAAACGCAAGGTTCATGACTTATTACAAATTGATACTTTATTCACAATGCATATAAATAAAAAAAAATGCTGTACCAAAATGTCTAATGCATGCGCAAAAACATTCCGAAGACAAACGGTTATTTTGTGCATTGCATAGGGCGGTTTGTTAAAAGAATGGATCATCAAGACTTTATCTCTAAAATTATTATAGCAGGGTAGTGATGCATACTGTAAGACATTCCAGAATCAGAAAAGTCAAAGTTCACAACTACCATTTTCCAGTTGTCAAGTCGTAGTGAATAGTATCAGAGATGACAAAAAAAATAATCAACTAATTTTCACTGTACTTTTTAAAAATAATATTGCAAATAAACGTTGTAATTAATATTGTTGTATTTTTTAAAGAGGTTTCCCATAAAAAATTTTATTTTGAAAAACTCTATACTTATAAATATTAAAAATGAAAAAATACATAAGGAAAAAAATAATATGTTAGTCCCAAAGAGCTCGAGTTAAAGCAACGTTTCACGGCAATAGAACCATTAACCAACTGAACTATTCAGAACTAGCATCTTAAAAAAATAAGGTACTACAATAACTTAGTAAGTAATAAAAGTAATAAAAGTATACGAGTCGATCATTTTTGTAATTGGATACTAAGTCTGGTAATGTTTTTACGCTGCATGCTCGTTTCATTAACCCAAGAAAGTATTTGAGAGAAGAAGAGAGTGGCGTTTGATGTGACCGTAGAGACAAATCAGCAGGCGCACACACATTAAACCAATCGTTGCGTAGATGTATGTATATATANAAAATAGTAATGAACTATAGAACAGTTTTTTTGTTACTCTAAAATTTCATTCCAAACAATATTTTTAATTTCAAATTTGTTTTCTGATTCAATTGGGATAAAAATTTTTTTTTAGTTTTAACATCTAGACAGTGCAACATACAATTGCCCATTAGAAAATAATGGTTTTCGAAAGTATTACCCTAGGGCATTAAAACTTTGACCTTAAGATTTATTGATAGCCATAGAAAGAGTTAAGATAAATGGAAATCGTTTTCTGTACAATATAAATGGTAGTGAAGAAGAATTGTTTGTATTAAGTGTTATACTTTGACTAAAGACTTCGTTTCCTTTTTTTTACCTGAAATTATTCCAGCTTTAATGTTGTATTTAAATAATTTTGTAATTCATAATCTTGTACCATTGCAAAGTCCTTCAGACATGTTTAAGTTTCATATTAACATAGCAATAGCGATGACTTTTAAATTTAATTCGTGTAAAAAAAGATCTTCTTTACTACTATTTAAATATTCTGTAAAGAAATTAGTATAAATAGGGTAAGTGTACCTATCCCCGTGCTCTGCCCTATTACCGTGGATTTTGAAAAACTGATGATTACTTGCTCAAAATAAGAAATGTTTCATATAAAATAATTTTTCAATTTTAATAATCTAAAATGACGTTAATGTAGATGCAATTCAAACAGAAATATTTGTGTATATTTTGAGTAAATAATTATTTTCCACGGTATTCGGTACAACGCGCTCATTAACTGATTGTGTACGTATTTCCGCGGTGAGCGTACGTAAACATAACNTGGCCCCCCACCGAGCCCCACAAAATATTATATGTATAGTATAGAAGTAAAGTATAAGTCTTTATTCAAGCCAGGGGGTTAAACCACGTATGGCTTCATGGAATAATAACAATGTATGTCTTAATATTTAATCAAATGGTTACAGATTAGTGCACAATACTATAATCAGCTAAACTTAAATACAATTAATTGTATTTTAATTTATCGGATCTCTTGGTTTCTTTGTAAGCATAAAGTTTTTGGTGGGCTGACTTTTTTTGTTAGCATTTTGTAACGTTGCATTTTGCCAGCCCTTTCAATGTGTTAAGGTCTATTACCACATTCCTACCAAATCACATGGAAATATTTTATAGTATTTTTTCTCAAAACATCCACCCACCTATCTCCTACGGCCCTCCCACCAACCCCCACGAATTTTTTCATGGCATAATTATTATATCATCATTACTTATGTAGTCCTTTAATACACAATTATTCTTTTTATTTACATAAACTTAAGTTAAATTTAGAGTATCATTGATATAAACAAAGAAAGTTTCGCATCATTTTATAATTTATCTTATAAAGCCTGATTAAACCACGAAGACTTACGTCCATTTCTAATCTGTTTTTAGTTAATACTAAAATCGGTACAATAGATAAACACGAAATACATTCATGATATGAATTATTAATTAATAAATTTTACCTATACATAAAAAAATAATAATTAAATCATGTTACGAGTAGTAAATACATTATTATATTCAAAAATTTCTTTCCAAATTATATTTTCAATCTCTAAACTGTTTTCTCTATCGACTTGAACAAAAATTCCATTTTTGTTTTTGCATCTTGATGAAGCCACGTATAATGAACCGTGAAAAAAAAAGGTTTTTTTAAGTATAATCCCACATTATCAGAACTTTGACCTTGAGACTTATTTATAGTCATAGCAAATGCTACAACTAATAGTAATGGTTTTCTATATAAAATAAAAGGGAATGATAAAGTATTTCTAGTATTTAATGTAATTCTTTGAGTGAAAACTTTATTACCAATTTTTTTTCCCGTTCCTATTTCGCCTTTTACGCTATACTTCAGTTATTTAGTAATTCGCAATCGTGTACCATTACATAATCCGTCTGATATACTCAAATTTCGAATTAACATTACTATTGTACCTACTTTTAATTTAAGTTTATGAGGTGGTAAGCCTTCACGAATGTTATTTAACATTTCTACGGGAAAATTTATATGAATATTATCATCTGATTTATCAACACCTTTAAATGTTGCAGTATCGATGCTGTGATAAGTTTTAGTTTCCCCATGTAATTTACGTAAAATCTAATTGTTTAAAAAAAAGTATATCTATTATGTGAAGTTGATATCACGTTATTGTCAAAACAGTTGCTGTAATTACCAGATATTTTGATACAGACATTATCTGTTATCCAGGATTTAGGAATGTTTAATTTTTTTATGTCCCCTTCTCCCATTCTTAACAAAAATTAAAAAATTTGTTATTACTAGAACGGATATTATTTTGTAATCTTAAAATTTTGGAGAAGTTCCATAAAAATAATAATTTAATAGTTTCTTTTCTTATTATAGTTCATTTACCGCTTTTTATAACTGGAAGGATTTGTCAAAAATCTCCTCCTCATACTATTAATTTACACAAGTCTCTTAACGTTCTATCAACGATTTCTAGAGCTTTTTTCGAAATCATAGAAGCCTCGTCCCATATTATTAAATCAACTTTCCTTAATTTTTTTTTTCAGTTTTAAATTCTAAAAATACAATTTCAATATTATCTAAGTCTAGAGGTAAACGAAAAGTTTTATGACTGGTCATACCTTTTGGTAGTTATATAAATGCAATTTCTGCCCAAGCCATTGACAAAATATTTTTACCTCTAGAAATAAAATAATAAATGAGTGTCTTATATAAGTTGGTTTTTCCGGATCAACCAGGACCATCTATGAAATATACTTTTTCATCTTGTTCACAAATAGTTTTAAAAATTTTCCTTTGATCTTTATTTAAATTTGTGTACATTTTATCGAACATTTTATTACTGAAAGAAATTTCCTCAATATTGCAATTGTTTATATAGTTGCTAATGGTTAGTGTCGGTAAACAAAAAGACTTACATGATTTCCTTCCGATTCCAAAATTTGAATAATATGTGGAAGAGCACAATTATTATTATTATTATCAAAGTCTTCCGTAAAATATTTTTTATATTCATTCCATATTTTATCTCCTCAAATGTTTTCTGAAATCAAAAACCAAGCAAAAAATTGTCTTAACTGGTATGGAAACATAATTGTTACGGCTTCTTCACAAATATTGTCAATTTCAGAATTATGTTCTATTAAACCCATTGCAATTGCAATATCCCTGAAATTTTTATATGTTATTTCATTATGTTTTTTAACGTCTTCAAATGATGTAGCCCCATGTAATTTATTTAAAATAAGTTTTCTGAAATCAAAAACCAAGCAAAAAATTGTCTTAACTGGNTAAAGAGACTTAACTGCTTTGCGTTGCACGGCTAAACGTGTTTCTTAATTACTTTTATATATTACTTCTTTTAGAAAAATATTATCAATAATGTAGTTGATAACAAATCACAAAAAACATTTTTGACAAAAAACGTAAATAAACAATTGTGAGAGCTTATATGCTTGTGCATGCATACGCTCGCGCGTGGTACACGCATATGATCGCACGTCTGCGTACGGATGTAGCCCCATGTAATTTATTTAAAATATGTTTTTTTAATTTGAAAAATAAAAAAGTTGAAAATAAATAAGAATAAACATACAAAAATTTTAAAAATGTATTTCTCATAAAATATTCAAAAGTTGGGGGGTTGGCGCGCAGTGCGCGCAGGGGGGCGTGAGCCCTACTTGTATATATATATATACATGTTTACAAGGAGTGACTTATGCGGACTTTACGTGTTTCTAACATATATATTAATAACATGGTAAAATTATGCGGACGTCCACATAATTCCACTTTTGTCCTCACAATAACCCTTACATTCACGTGATTTTCCGCATAAGTCGCTATTCATAAACATATGAATATACATGTATACGCTTAAGTATTAGCTACGTTACCGTACCGTCGCAAACACCATCACCTAGTATTTAACGTACATGCTTTTTAAAAGATAATGAGTATAAAAAATATTGTCATAATCGATACCCATCGGCAACACCCGTGGACTAGTATGATGTGTGGTCTATTTGGCTGTGAAAAAAGACATTTTTGTTAAAAGATTTTTAAACAATATACAACAAATGATAAATTGTACATTAGAGCATATTTTTTTTTATTATGTGGAGTCGCAGGATGGTTAGAAAAGTAAAATTTTGTAAGAAAAAGAAATGGCAAATTAATCTTCATAAAGGGTTGCCAAAATCATAGAAATATTTAATCTTGTGATAATGGTAAAGCCAAATATGTTTATTCACTCTTAGCACGTGAAGTTTATAATTCATAAGCAATTTTTTTTTACTTGGAAGAAATTGAAGATAACTCTTCACTGATATGACTTACATATGCACATCAACATTTCGAAAACAAACAGGGATTTTGTGTGTTACATAAAGGATACTTAATAAAATAATGGTTTGTCAAGACCTCATCTTTAAAAACCTGGACATGTTTGAGTAAAGTTGTAACTTATGAATGTTATAAACTAACACATTATGTTTTAATTTAAATGACCTTTTCAAAATCTTTCCTTATCACATGCTTACAAGAATTGAGAGTTATAAAAAAAAATTAATTTATAAATCAAAATAGAAAAAAATTATAAGTTTAAGTCCTAAACAGATCAATATTATTAATTGTCTTAAACCAATAAGATAGTTTACCAACTGAGCTATTGAGGACTTGCATATTATAGAGGACGGGTGAGATCTACATTTTGCAACAATGGCATGTACATATGCAAATTTTTTAAACGCTAAGCTATGTTGCTTTCTGTATAATACTTTAAAATTATAAATATTCTTATCTATCCTTGTGTGAGAGCTTATATGCTTGTGCATGCATACGCTCGCGCGTGGTACACGCATATGATCGCACGTCTGCGTACGCTCACGCTTGTACGTGTGTGTATGTGCAAGAGTAATGTATAAGCATGTACGTTATTCCATAGGAGTGTGCAACTGTGCAGATGTATACGTAAGCGAGTGCATGAGTGGACGAACATTTATACACACATGCGCATACATATAGCGCTTGAACTCTTGTCTTACACTTTTACAGCAAGAGGAAGAAAAAGAGAGCACTCTGTGGAGCAAGATAAATATGTTTACCATATACAGCACGCAATATCTCCATTCAGAAATTCTACATTAGAGCGAAAGAGAAAAAAGAACTTACTCACATAGTTTATTTCTTCACCAGTTCCTGGAGCCCTTGTAGAACAGCGCAAGCTGTTGCTGAGCTGTCGCACTACAGTAACTGCTTCTATAGCTTCCTCCATCATCGCCGGCCTAAGTTCAGCTACATTTTAACTTTATGGTGCCTTGAGGCCGTACGCAAATTGTTTAGCCGCTTTCCTATTTAAATTTTTCTTTAGTGTTGTCTTCCTAATTTCTCCCAGGTATGGATTTGAATCATGGATCATCATGATTCTATTATATAATCTTTTAATCTTTTGCGCCCACCTGCAGTATTGTAAAATCAATTCACTTGAGTACTGCGTTAACAGTTCTAACTCTGCTGATATAGTCTCCACGCCCCCCCATGCTACCAAATTGTTGTGAGAGTGCTAGCAAAAATTTTTTGACTGTATTAAATAGTAAAAGCCGTGAGCCAAACTGGTTTGCAGCTGTATCTTTTAACTTATTCCGTAATGTCCCTATTGAAAATTTTTTAAATGGCCGCAAGATTATTGTTTTCACTATCTATACCATTTCTTAAAAAAGTGAGATATTAATTGAGTCCTCATTAAATATTAGGATGCCTCCTGATGCACTATTCACATGACTTAGTATGTTGTGTGCATTCAAGGGCTGCATGTATTCGGCTTGCTGATGTGCTATGGGGCTAGTATGTACCATACCTGGTTGAGCCGAATGTTTTTTATGTAGAAAGAATTCCCCATTTATATTATTGCTTTATGAGGGAAAATCTAATAACGGTGATCTTTGTTGGTATCCTTTACTTTGGTTTCGTACCTTTGTCAGTTCGTCGACAGGTCTCAAAATATCTAATTGCTGTATGCGTGCAAATCCCCCGTATCCTTAAGCCATAAGCTCTTCGGAAATCTGCGGTGAGTTTTAGCGTGCTTTTTGTTATGTATTGAGATTCCTGAGTGTGTTTCTCACTTCTACTGCCCAGTCCCCCGTAAAGACGCTTATTATCTTTCCGACCCCGTATCGCGTGTTTTTCGAGAATGACTTACCACCTACCTTATTATCCATATTTAAATTTTCCGAATTCGGCCCTGCTGTTTGCACAGTCGTTAGGGCAACTTTTTCTTTCACAATACTTGGTTTTATTTGGTTCAAAAATTTTAGCAATAAAAGGTGCTAATTTTTGTTTATTTTTTTCCAATTTTTTTGAGATTCTGGGCTATGTTCCAAAAATATGGTCAGAATTTCTGACTCTGACTCGTTTTCTGAATACGAGGTGATTTCGTTTTCTCTAACACTTATTTCGTCACTTTACGCTTCGTCAAAATTTTCCGTTGTAGGTACTCTATTATTTTTTTACGTTATTCTTTATTTCCTGCCTGTGCAGGAGTGCTTAAACACTTATAAACTCCTGTACGATTCTCTGCTTTACTCCACGATGGTGAGCTCATTTTGTTTCAACTTTTATTACGTGTCTAATTTTATTATTATTGATTCATTCATTATTTTTCCGCTTTTAACCTGATGAATTTTCTTCACGAAACAAAATCTTTCTGACCCATAATAAATGACTTTAGTAACGCACCACCAAAATTATAAGGAGGCTATCGAACGCAAAATAAATATAAAAACCAAAATAAATTTCTATCGCACTAAAAGTTTTATCAAATCCTCTGAGACAGTATAAATATATTTGTTTATTTATAATCTTAAGTGTTTACCATATGCGTCTGGCTAGAACGATGGTAAACAAAACCCTGAACATCTTAGTCAGCTCGATCTCCTGTTGTAGTCCCAGGTATTGTTTTGCCTTGGTCTTTGATCTTAAGTTGCTTTTCTCCGTACTTCGGCAACTCCTTATTCCGCTGATCGTTCTGATAGCAGTTCCTTATTGACTTTGTGGTATGACACTATGTGTATTTCCCAAAAATTGTGAGAGTCGATATTTTACCGTTGACAAAGACCAAAAAAAAATTCACTTTTATTTTATTTAACCGCGATGACCATCTCGCTTCTAATATTAGGACTGTTACGTAGGATTCTACGATCTTGGGGTGCGCACGAAGTTAATAGTCGAGGAACTAGTATCAACTCCTGTATTTGTTCAATTGAGAGAAGAGCGCGTTGCGTGAGTAAGACCCTCGTCCTTCCTGGTTCCAACCAGAGCGCGAGCTGCCTCCAGCATCCTATCTGCTTCTCCCTCTGCACTTTCTAACTACAATCGTTATCAGTAGGCCCAACAAGAAGGGGATGCATGTACGTGTAGCTATGATAATGTACGTGACAGTACAAATTAGATTATGATTTTATCAATCTCAATAAGACAAAAAAACTTTAAAAAATCAAATAATCGCCATGACAACCTTAATCAAGTAAGACAAACGTTTTTTTTTAGAGCCACTGTAACAACGCACAAAAATAAGCCTTCTTAGCCGTCAATCGTTAGAATCGATCAAAAAGTGTCGGAGATATGACTGATTATACTTACTAGACATTCGCGCAGTCACATGCACACGAATTCGTACTTACTATAACTTCAATAAGACCTACCTATTATGTATCTAAGCTCCCAATGTTTCTTGTACTTAAACAGTAGTTTCTCTTAAATTTGTCAAGTATTTGAATTATTTTTCTATACTTATGTGCTCTGTGCGTACACTTTTAAAATATTAAGCGTTGATTCTTACAAATTGATAAATACAACTATTACACAAAATTTAAAAAACATTATTCAACATGGCTTCTGAACCATCAGACCTCGATTGAAAATACGCACATGAGAAATTAGTTTCCAGAGGTGCGAGCCAAGTGAAAAAAAATCAGGTCTTGAACTCAAAAGCCTATTTGACCAAGCTTCCAAGCCATACAAACCAAATCCAAGCCACCTTACTACCGTGGCCACCACGAATATACTATTGAAATTAAAAAATAAATAAAGAGACTTAACTGCTTTGCGTTGCACGGCTAAACGTGTTTCTTAATTACTTTTATATATTACTTCTTTTAGAAAAATATTATCAATAATGTAGTTGATAACAAATCACAAAAAACATTTTTGACAAAAAACGTAAATAAACAATTAACCTAGTACTTTGTAGTAAGTAACATACCATTGAAAAGGGTAGAAAATTTTTTTTGAAAAGTTTTGTTAAATAACTGTGTAATGTATTTTCCCAGTGCAAGTTACTTCGTAGACAAACTCTGTGGGAAATTTATAATCTGTACAATTCGCAACATTAAGTCAGCTCAATCCTTTTTGACGTTTAATTGACGTTTAAAGATGCTTGATTGTATGAAGATGGTGAAATAATATTGATAGAAACTGTTTGTAGGTTTTGTAACAAGGTATTTATTGTCGAATAGTACAATGCTAAGTTTAATGGCGCACACATGTTCGCACCAAGGCCAGAAGCCAAAAAAGACACAACCTCAGATCACAAGCCATCGATTTCTCCAACCATCTCTCCTCTTCTTCCACCTTGTTCACTACTCACAGTTGTCCGATTAATGGTCCCAAGGCATGAGTAGAGGGGTTAAGGAATCTACCAACATTCCCGCCCACCTTGTTCCTTGAACAAAGATCGACGCCCGCCCGCCGTCCCAGATCTCGTTAACGATTAGGGAGGGGCTTCTGCCGAAGAAGAGACCGAAGAGGTGACTGGGAGTAGCGCTAATTTGGTGACCGGGCAGTCGTATTGCCCGAATGCCGTCTTGACAATGGCAGCCCGCATAAGCCCATCAGCACCGGATGACTCGTCCTAGGGGCCAGCGACCGTTGGATTGAACCGGGATTGGGTTAAGCAGCACGACCACGTCTATGACAATAAAATTGCGACGAGGGGTTGCCCACTTCGGCCTCTGCTGAAGTGTATTGAAGTACTCGCGGCTCCAACGGAGCCAGAATTGAGCACGGATCCCACGTACGAGGTCCCAATGAGCTAGTTGGTCTAATCGGTCCGTCGATGGGGGAGCCTCGATAAGTGATTGGAGAGGAGCACCGATGAGAAAATGACCCGGAGCTAGAACGTTAAGATCATCGCGGTCACCAGTCAGAGGGCACAATGGGCGACTATTTAGCACCATCTCGATCCCAACGAGAACAGTTGAGAATTCTTCGTATGATCACCTGCACCACCGTAATGCTTCTGCTTAAAAAGTGTGCTGATAGTTCCTCATTAATACTATCAAGCACAGTGCTAGTTTCTGAGAGCTGATACAGTCATAGATCAGTCCACATGCAACCACAAGCACACCTTCTATTTGCCATCTATGCTTGAAAGCTCCACTTTTCCTACTTTTGACTACCAATCTTTATTTTTTTACTCCATCTGATCCGAGTCTAAGAGTGGGAGGAGCACTAGGGCCCTAATAAGGCCACCATGGGCATAAGAGTGCAATGAAGATATGGGTGGATATGGCAGCCACGGGTACAAGAGTGGGACGAGCACACGAGCAGATCCGGCAGTGATGGGCGCCATGGGTACAGCCTGTGCTCGTAGCCACACGGAAATGAACACAGACGAGGGAGAAAGGGAGAGTCATTGGCTAGCCTCCAAGCATAGGGGTGTTGCAGAACTTGCTCTGTATTCTTACTGAGAAAAATTCTCATTTATTGAAGCGGTTAACTTCAGCTAGAGCTTTACTTGTATTTTCTGTCAACTCGCTTAAACGGTGGCATTTCATGGACGACTTTGATACTTCTTCTGAGAGCGGGGCTTATAGTAACAACGTAAATAATGCATGATTGTTCGTAGCCTTACAAGGAAAAGCACGACAGACTTTGAGCACTTCTCCGGCAACTAGCCAAGATGCAATGACAACCATGAAAATGCTAGATTAACGTTATGGCAATAAACAGGTATTAACGAGTAAACTAATTGTAGACATTAAAGATTTGCCATCTTGAGACTCAGAAGAATTCAGTCTCACACGTTTTGCGTCAATATTATCGAATTTAGTCTCTATTTTACGTTCCCTTGAATAATAAGTTATCTTCATAGTCTCGAGTCAGTGCAGAACGTAAGTGACAAGATGCTAACAGTTTTGCGCTATATATAGAATAGATATGCTGTGGGAGCTTTAGCTAATAAGACAGAGCTAGAAAAATCCTCCAACTTTTGGTATCATGAAGCAGGATTCACAATAGCTGAAGATATTTCTAATATTGACGTCATTAAAATAAATAAACAGCCAACCTTTTCACGAAAACAAATGCTTCCCGCAAAAGAACAACGCGTAATTGTAAAAAATCAAATAATCAATGTAGCTGAACAGGAGATGAGCAACGTGATAGATGACAAACCAAACGTGTGCATCGTATGTCAACGCGATAATCACAAACCAATGGCATGTGATGTTCTCAAACGCAAGTCACTGGAACGTGGATGGCTTTTTTATTAAGAAATTTCGCTTATGTTTCAAGTGCCGCAGTCATTTACAATCGTCTTCCTTGGCAACTAATTGTGCTCATTATAATAAACATCATCACATGTTACTGCATAACGTAAGTGGTTGAAAAATCGGACGCATAAATAATTTATTAGTTGTTACGCGAAGCAAAACTGGTACGTACGTGTCACTCAAAATTTTATCCATTCAAGTTTTCGGCCCTAAAAGCTCTATAAAACCTTTGCATTTTTTGTTGATGGATCGACCGTCACACTGATTGATGCAGATTTTGTAAAAAAAAATAGGCTCACACGGACATATAGACGTGAATACTGTTGGAATACGTGGTGCGAATAAAATAAATAAAGCGTACGAAGACAAAGTGAGTTTTAAATTAAGTGGCGAACATATAAAATATCAAACTTATAACGCGATCGCAGGGTTAGAATTTAAGTTTTCAACGTAGTCAGTATCTCAGGAGTTGGTGCATGATATTGCAAAATCCCAATGTTTATTCCTTCAACGTTATGTAAAGACTCAGCCAAAAATGTTAATTTGACAAGATAATTATAAACTTTTGCGTTCAATGGAATACAGAGAGCTTGACAACCTACGCTCGGCTTTATCGCTAACTCAATCGGGCGTGGTAGTACACGGCGTCATCAGTAAGGCTGATCAAAGATGTATGTTTTTAAGTCGAGTACAACGCGAATGCTTTGGATATGGAAAAATCATGTTTTAAATAGGATTTGAAAGAACTTGATAATCACAGATGATCTTACTTTAGTTTAGAAGATCTCAGTGTCAAAGAAATAAATTGTGCGAATGCTTCACAAAATCGTGTGCTAAAAATTTTACAAAATACTAGTCAACTTGAGGGCAACGGTTAGAAAATTGGATTGCTTTCGAAAAGTAATGACAGGAAAAAATCAGCAATCAACCGGGAAAATCAATGCATGCATAGCTTTTTGCACAATTTTAATAAAAATGTGCTATTTGATGGGGACGTACAGTTTTCCAGGCGTAAATAAGGTCAAAAGATGTTAAAACAAATTTTTTTTTTTTAGCTGTGAGAATTAGTTTCTTCAAGAAAAAAATTGCTCCTTATTCTTTGGCCCATTCTGAAAAAATTATTTATTAGAATATGAATGCCTCAACCCCATAGTTTTCCAAGAAAAAATTCCCAAAGTTTCAAAAAATGCATTCTTTTCTACTTTCAGGGCTTCACGAAAGTGCTAATTAAAGATATTCATATATATTATAACACACAAACGTTAACAACCTTTTCCTACAATTAAAAAAAAAGAAAATGTGAAAAAGTTTAGTGGCAAGATTATTTGTTGCAATAAATGCTCAGGGTGTTTCCGAATATTTTTACTACACGCTGAGCCATCGAACTTATACATAGGTATACACTCAAACGTAAGCGCCCGCTGAAACGCTCCGAATGTTTATTGCAAAAATTTATTTCTAACACTAACATTTTCATATTTGGACATTGTAGAAGAATATTAATAGCTAACGTTTGTGTGTTTTGATGCATAATAATATGTTTACTTAGCACTTTTGTGAAGCTTTAAAAAACGGGAAAAACGAATTATTGGAAACTTTGGAAATTTTTTACTTGAAAACTTTAGGGTTTAGGTATATAAATCGCAGTTAATTTTTTGTTTGAAATGAGCCAAAAAATAAGGAGCAATATTTTTTTCTCAAGAAGATTAACTTTTATCATTTGTTTTAAAAAAATTTATCAAACAATTGCTGACCGATTTTTTTGCCTACGCTGAGCGAAAAAAACCAGAAATTTTATAGTATAGACAAAAATTACCGTGCAGTTCGGTAATCGTGGGACAAAACGTCCCGTCGGACTATGTACCAAGCCACCACTAAATTTTACTGTGCAGCACGGTAAAAATTGTCGTCTCCACCTATAAAAATTGTCGTCCACACGACAAAATTTCCCTGTACAAGTCGACAAATACCAATGCTATTCCACATCATATTATTTTCAATCAAATTTATTTTATTACACTCTTACCACGAAGATTTGACTTGCTAAATACGAAATAAATTCTACTTCTTTATCATATAATTTCCTATACTTACGTAAGTACCAATGCACGTATTGCGTTGAAAAATATATATAGGTATGTACATACGTATAGTTGTAGTATAGAGAAGGCAAAAACATACACGCAACCTCAAAAAATTCACGATAAAATGCAAAAAATTTTCGCGTACAACTTTTCATATTAAGATTATGGTGGGTACCTAAATATACGTAAACACTTGTTTTGAGAAAAGTTAGTCAATTTGTATAAAACAAATACATCATTGTACGCACCTTCGTTTTACGACCATGATGTTGAGTAAAAAATCTATGGCGATTCCGGCCCAGGTGGGCTCGAGTCACCAGGCGATTTCGGCCCACTCTCTCTCTGCGGCAAGCGGCCACTCTTTTCGGGTGGAATGGTCCCTGCTGCAGCCAATGGATGAGCAGGAGCTGTGGCTTCCTCGCATTCCTTGTGCGTGCACTGCTTGAGGTTGCGTGTGCCACCTGCAGCGCTGCTTGAGTTTGCGTACGCTGTTTGAGCTTATGCGCAATGTGCATTAGCACCTGTAGCGCCGCTTACGCCAGTTGGTGACGTGCAACGCAGTTTGAGTTTGCGTGCGATGCAATATGCGTAAGTCTTCTGCAGCGCTGATTTGCGCACGCTGTTTGAATGTGCGAAATCGTGTGCAGCTTGTGCACGTGGTAGTCATATGCATACGAAACTTTTTTTGTGTTAGCGAGCGCGTTGCATGATAATGTAGGATGTGGAGTGGTAGGTAAATAATTGTTAAGAATTTCTTTGTTTTATGTTTAAAATCAGTTTATATTAAATGAAAAATGTACATGATTTACAAAACGATTTTGTTAAACATGTTGTTCTTAAAATACATAAAAATTTGGCGGAAAAATTCATCAGTATTATTTATATTATGTGCTTCGCTTAACCAACCACGTCGTAGCCAGTCATCCATGTAGGCTGTTGCTTTTGTCGTTTAAGGCGTTCATATGCTGCATAATATAAATAGCTGTTTTGCTTTGATGCCTTAATTGATATGCTAGTCAGAAACCAGTGTCTTAATAAATGTGCTTAATATAGGGCACAAAATAGTTTTTTCTTTTCAAAATGGTTTTGTCCGTGTGTTAGGCATACTGGAGAAAAGACTTTGTCTTCAAAGTCTTTGAAAGTACGATGCATTTGGGACAAATCGTGAACTTCATGTGTCAGGATTGAACTTACGAACTTCATCACTTCCATAAGTATAAATTCTTTTCAGGTTCTTAGCAATAGTTATTAGATGATACTTTAAGTCATTAAAAGTAAAATACCCTCAAAACATTCGATTCCGTGGACTTTTACCATCTGGTGATTATTATGCTTTTTTATATCAGACGGTAAATCATTAAAATTGCAAGGTGGCTTGATTATCCAATGGCCAACAACGTTTCCTTGCAAGAAAACCACTGAAAATTCTCTCAGTATGAAGTGTCTGTCAGCAATATAGAAGCCGTAGATACTAATGATGAAATCCATGATGTAATTTAAAATTGTGAATATTAAAAATAAAAATTATTTTTCTAATATATTCTTTATTTGACAAGGCACTCTTTTTCACTGTTGCTGTTACTACTAGTGTCACATGGGTAATACTGAGTGATTTTTGTTCTGAGATGTGTCAGAAATATGTGTAAAATTTCTAACTGAAAATGTTTCACATTACATGTCAACACACTACGGTGTTTTATTAAGTAAGTCTCGGGCGAAGCCGAGACGGAAGGCTGCTAGTCTTCTATAATTTGAGACACGATGTGCATTTTTATTCACTGGATGCAATGCTGATAAAATAGCCCATTTAGAGCATTGATTGTCCGTTTTAACAATATTTACACAAGTATTTTTTTTTTTTAATGTAATTTGGTAAATCTATAAATGAACTACCTTGCATAGGATTTAATTTATTGATGTTGATGACTAAATTTAATATTGAATGTAAAAACCAGCCAGAACCAGCATCTTCAAAGTCATCCATACTTTGCTCAATTGGTTGTTGCACATTCTTATCAAACCAATCGTCTAAATCAGTTGTTTGATAAATGGATTGTGACTTTGTGTTAAAGAATTTTATATCAGCACTTTCAATGTTATCTTTTACTATAACATATTCAGATGACAACACTGTATTAACTTTTAGTGCTTCATGTTTGCTTAGAGACTGTTGTATTCGGTTAAAAAACTGCTTCTTTGCATCTTTAAAAAAATTTCTCAAATCTAAATGTTTTAAATTAACAATCAATGCTGTCATGATTCGTTTTTCGAAAGCACTATTAACATCTTCGAGACTTACTGTTTTATTGTTCTCAGCAACTGGAAGTGTTGTTGTTGACGGTATTACTGCTGATGTAGATGCCCCTGCAGCTATACCTTCACCTTGAACGTATTTTATGAAGTTATTTTCAAACTTGCTAGTTGACGTGAATTCTATATTATTTTCTGGTTCAAACACTTCGGGTTCATTTTCAAATGCTGTAACTGCTGCCTCAACTTCACGATCACTGTCTGATACAAAAACTTCAGACTCATTGATAAATATTTTTGCTGCTTCTACTATTTCTAAGCGATCATAAAGTAGTTGTATTAAAGTTTTTAGTAAAGCTATCGCTGATTGAAATTTTTGCAATTCAGAAGTTGATAAGTCATTTTTTTTTACTAAGGAAAAAATCACTATCCTTTAGAACTGTAAGACTGCTATCTAACTGAATTTAGATATGAGCAGCATCATATCTATTTATAGTTTGCTGATATGTTTTCCATAGCTGGTGAGCCACATCTTTAAAATATTGTACTATTGCCATAGCTAACTTGAAACTGCAAGTTTACTTGCTCACAGA
The DNA here is from genome assembly GCF_000648655.2 of Copidosoma floridanum. The sequence continues at coordinate 697,401 of NW_019379741.1, forward strand.
TTACATGAAAATGAGCTGTTGAAGTAGCTCCAATCTTAATATAAAATAAATTGAAGAAAACAGTCGGCACAAGAAGGGGGGAAGGGGGGGGGTTCACAGTTGTTCATACAAAACTTATCACAACATTTTAGAATAAATTAATTTTATTTTATTTTTTTAATTTTTTTTTTTTAATTTATATTTAAATTTTCTTAATTTTAAGGATTCATACTATCACTACTGTCACTACTACAACTACTACAACTACTGCTACTACCACTGCTGCAGCTGCTGCTATTACTACAACTAACACTTTTTCTTTGACGTGATTTTTCGCCAATTGAAAAATTTGGTATTGTTTTTTTTTTTTTTCTCACAAAAATCATGGACATCATTTTCTTTAAAAGGTCGCTTTTGACTTGCTCTATTTTCAGGTTTCAAAGTATAACATGCACGTCAATAAAATGTATACGGTAAAAATCTATTTTAGACGTATTGAAGTAAAGACTTATGCTCAATTCACATAAAAGGATCGGGATTCGTTATTGAGTATTTAGTGTAATGTACGTTAACGCTATATTTATTTGTTTGTATACCCTCGACCAAAGAAGGTATATTTTTCTTTTAGTGATGGAGTATATTGTAGATATCCAGGGTTTTAAGAAGACAGATAATAAATTTTTTTTTAAACACATTTCATATGTCAAACTTCGAAAAAAAAGGGATTCCATGGCAGTTGTAATAGTGCTTAAGCCGCCTTTCACGTGGAAGAACTCACCTTATGCGGTCAAGAAACAAAATCGTTGGTTGATAACCAATTTCCATGGTATAAGCTATAATGTCGGAAAAATTTCCTATGAAAGAGCGCTTAATATATTTAAAACTGAACTTGTTGACGCGGAAATAGTTTTCGTCGAGGGTCTTGAAAAAAAAGTACCTGGAAGAAATACTAACATGCAAGTATGAATATATGCACACATGATAGAATATAATAAGGTGCAAGTCATTAATGTTTTCTACACTTTCAGAGTCGTTAATATTGAGGAGTACGGATGCCCAGCGCTTGCAAAACTTAACGAAGCCTATTTGCTATGCATCTACCATGTCTTCAATATTAACTCTTCATGTGCTATCAGAAATGTTTCTACAATAAGGGATTGGATATATTTTGAATTAAATAAAAAAAATGTGCTAAGTTCGATGTATATAGTAGTTTTTCCTCATTGAAAATTTTTTTGCCATTAATAATAAAGAACCGGTAGAACATGTAAGTTATAATTTAAGAATAAGATGTAAAAATAATTTTTTAAAGTAAAGTTGTGCTTCTAAGCTATTCAACTAACCGATTATAATCACTAGAGCTGCTCAGAAACTCGGAGAGAATTAAAGCTACATCTCATACTTGCTTATGGAGAGAGATTGCGCAATCTTACGCAGAGCTGTGGGTGGGCAGATGTCACTAGCTCCGATAAAGAAAAGATATAAATACAGGTTGTATATTATTATTCACTCAGTTTTACCCATGTGACACTAGTAGTAACAGCAACAGTGAAAAAGAGAGCCTTGTCAAATAAAGAATATATTAGAAAAATAATTTTTACCTTTACTATTCACAATTGCAAATTACACCATAGATTTCATCATTAGTATCTGCGGCTTTTATAATGCTGACAGACACTTCATACCGAAAGAAATTTGTAATCTTTTATGAACTAGAATAAAACGCCTAATCATACCTTTCTTTGATAGGTAAGAACCCAGTTTGTTCAACAACTTAAAAAAATTTTACGTACTTCCTGAAATAATTAAAGTAATACGTCAAATAAGATAGTGGCGAGTACACTGAATTTTCACTATCTCCTTGCAAACGTATTTTCAGTAATGTGGACATGGGACGAACCCACATGCTCCTTCAAGTATATCGGAGAATTGAGAAACATTTATTGAATTGTAATAATAAAAATGTTTCACATTACATGTCAACACACTACGGTGTTTTATTAAGTAAGTCTCGGGCGAAGCCGAGACGGAAGGCTGCTAGTCTTCTATAATTTGAGACACGATGTGCATTTTTATTCACTGGATGCAATGCTGATAAAATAGCCCATTTAGAGCATTGATTGTCCGTTTTAACAATATTTACACAAGTATTTTTTTTTTTTAATGTAATTTGGTAAATCTATAAATGAACTACCTCGCATAGGATTCAATTTATTGATGTTGATGACTAAATTGAATATTGAATGTAAAAACCAGTCAGAATCAGCATCTTCAAAGTTATCCATACTTTGCTCAATTTGTTGTTGCACATTCTTATCAAACCAATCGTCTAAATCAGTTGTTTGGTAAATGGATTATGACTTTGTGTTAAAGAATTTTATGTTGGCACTTTCAATGTTATCTTTTACTGTAACATATTCAGATGACAACACTGTGTTAACTTTTAGTGCTTCACGTTTGCTCAGAGATTGTTGTATTCGGTAAAAAAACTGCTTCTTTGCATCTTAAAAAAAATTTCTCAAATCTTAATATTTTAAATTAACAATCAATGCTGTCATGATTCGTTATTCAAAAGCACTATCAATATCTTCGAGACTTACTGTTTTATTGTTCTCAGAAACTATAAGTGTTGTTGTTGACGGTATTACTGTTAATGTAGATGCACCTGGAGCTATACTTTCACCTTTAATGTATTTTGTGATGTTATTTTGAAATTCGCTAGTTGACGCGATTTCTGTATTATTTTCTGGTTCAAATACTTCAGGTTCATTTTCAAATGCTGTAACTGCTGCCTCAACGTCACGATCACTGTCTGATACAAAAACTTCAGACTCGGTAATAAATATTTTTGCTGCTTCCCCTATTTCCAAGTGATTATAAAATAGTTGTATTAAAGTTTCTAGTAAAGCTTTCGCTGATTGAAATTTTTGGAAATCAGAAGTTGATAAGTCATTCTTTTTTTTAATAAAAAAAAAATCACTATCCTGTAGAACTGTAAGACTGCTATCTAACTGAATTTGGATATGAGCAGCATCACATCTATTTATAGTTTGCTGATATGTTTTCCATAGCTGGTGAGCCACATCTTTAAAATATTGTACTATTGCCATAGCTAACTTGAAACTGCAAGTTTACTTGCTCACAGATTACATGAAAATGAGCTGTTGAAGTAGCTCCAATCTTAATATAAAATAAATTGAAGAAAACAGTCGGCACAAGAAGGGGGGAAGGGGGGGGGTTCACAGTTGTTCATACAAAACTTATCACAACATTTTAGAATAAATTCATTTTATTTTATTTTCTTTTTATATTATTTTTTTAAATTTATATTTAAATTTACTTGATTTTAAGGATTCATACTATCACTACTGTCACTACTACTACAACTACTACAACTACTACAACTACTACTGCTACTACTACTACTACTACTACTACTACTACTACTACTACTAC
>NW_019379741.1:701505-714606 GCF_000648655.2 Copidosoma floridanum
CTAGGATTTACAAGGTTATTCGACGGCGGGGCATTGGTCTTCGGGGTTGCGAGGGGCCTTTTTCGCCGGTGGCCCCGACTACTATTTACAAACTCTTCATCGCACATATCTCCCGCAGTTACGCTCGCTTCCGGCGGGTCGCGCTTCGCCGGTTCTTCGTTCTCCAACGGCGGTAGGGATAACTCTGCAGATTTTTCGTCTTCTTCGCTCTCTGAAGTGTCTTCACTTGTCGAGTAGGCCTTCAGTTGTTGCACATGAACAGGGCCTTCTTTCACGCCTTCAGCGTTCATTAGCTCGTATGAGTTGGAGCCGGTATTCTTAAGGATGGTGTACGGGCCAACGAATTTTGGTGCCAGTTTCGCCGTAAAGTTCTTACTGGCCGAGGATAGAACTCGATTCTCCTTCCAGACTTTATCACCGGCCTGGAATTGTACGTCACGCCGGCGCACATTATAGTACTCGGCCTGTTGCTGCCCGACCTGTTGCGGTCTGTTGCGGCCCGACACTTCCTCACGTGCTTGGCTGTGCTTTAATAATATTTAGGCCAGTAGTAGTGTCGGGCCAGGCGCGTGAAGGTCTTCTCTCGACCAAGATGGCCTGCAAACGGCTCGTCGTGGCACTCCCTCCTCGGGTACGACAAGCTTCCACGCGTCCGAGTCACCCAGTGTATCGTCAATTTTGGGGTCAGGGCGGTACACATAGAGTTGTCCACCAACGATTTTCCAGCGCGGAAAATCGGTGGGCGAGCGACTGACTTTCTGTAACCAGGCGTTATACCAGGTGTCTTGCGTGATATCCGTAAGAGTCATCGCTCCAATAGGGAGCTCCTTCTCTTCTTCGTACAGGCGTGAGAGCGCATCTGGTACGTAATTTAATGCGCCTTTTCGATGCTCTATTTCGAAGTCATAATTCTGCAACTCCAGTGCCCAGCGCGAAAGTCATCCGGTCGGGTTATGCATATTGCGCAGCCACCGTAGGCTACTGTGGTCCGTGATGACCTTGAAGTGACTTCCTTCTACGTACGGGCGGAACTTGTGTATAGCCCAGAGCACAGCGAGACATTCCTTCTCTGTCACGCTATAATTCTTTTCCGCTGGCGTTAAATTGCGGCTAGCATACTCAAGCACTCGCTCCTGCTCGTCAACCTCTTGCGTGATCACGGCGCCAAGTCCAACATCACTGGCGTCTGTTTGAATAGTAAACGGCGCGTCAACGAGGGGCCTTTGTAGCGTAGGTGCCGAGGCTATAAGAGCCTTCGCATGCTCAAAAGCATTCTGTTGTACCTCGGTCCACTCAAACTTACAGTCTTTCCTCAGTAGTTGAGTCATGGGATCAGTGACGGAAGCATAATCAGGCAGAAACTTTCGGTACCAGGAAGCCATGCCTAAAAAGTGACGTAACTGCTTTAAATTCCGGGGCACCGGATAAGTTAGAATCGGCTCAATCTTCGTTGGATCAGGGCGAAGGCCTTCACGGTTTATAAGGATTCCAAGGTAGCGAACCTCCTCACGACAGAACTCACTCTTCTTTTTATTGATTGTAAGTCCCGCGGCTTTTATCCTCTTAAGTACGTGTTCGAGCCACTTCAAATGTTCCTCGAAAGTCTCGGTGACAATAATAATGTCGTCAAGATAAGCGTAGGCGAAGGGCTCGAGTTCAGGACCAATCACCTTGTCGATCAGCCGCTGGAACGTGGCCGGGGCTGAACTCAGGCCATATGGCACTCTGNCAATGCTGCCTCTGAGCAGGGTGCGTTATTCTCGGCAGGGGTAGCCTGTGTGGCTTGATCCTCGCTTCTAGCGTCACCTGGTTGCTCAGTGTAGGTAGCGTCTTCGGCCGGAATGACCTCCGTGACTTTGAAGGCGGGTATGCCAGCTTCTGAAGCGACGACCTCCATGGGGTCGATGACGGGTATCTTTGCCTCTGCTGGGCTGGCGTTTAAGGCCTCAGTTGCCGACGCAATGTTTTCGGTTGGCGCGGCCGCTGTGTGAGTAGCCGGCGCACCGATCTCTGCCAGAGTTTCCTCTATGGCCTCACCGGGCCGGCGCTTCACTTTCGGCTTGGGTAGCCTCAGCGACCTCGGAGGTTGAGACCGCGCTTACTGCCGGGGCGGCCTCCACGGACTCGGTGGCTGGCGTATCATCTCTGGCCGGAGTGGCCTCCTCATTCCCGCGGGCGGGTAAGCTGTCTTCCGTCGGGGTGAACTCCATGGGTTCAGCGGCCTGGCATTCACTTGCTGCATCATCGGATTTCTCCGTGGTTGCGGCATCCTCGGTATTGACCACCTCTCCTATGGTTTCAAACATCAAAATAATAATAATCATCACATAAATCTAAAAACGCATTTACGCCTGATAGTAGGACGTGCTCAACAAATGGACTACCAACTATGATTCAATTGGAAAGAAAGGCCTCTTAGCCTTTCAAGCAAGGAAATTAATATTAGAGTAACGGGTCCCTCATCAAGCTGCGGGATGAGACCTTGGTTTAAGTGTGGCATACGAGTCTTCACTGTTCTTATTAAAATAATTGACGGATTAGAGAGTTTCAGGTTGTAGGTGGAAGTCACACATTGGTAGTTGTCCGTAGCTGTGCTAGTGATAGGTTTGTAGACTGCGGCGCAGCCGACGATACAGACCTTAATTCGTAGTAAGCGCCCAGAAAAGTACCTAAGTATCTTATGTGCAAGTTGTAACGGGGTGTCCGTATTCACTTGTGGCCCTGATAGCCACAAATCTATACTAGGGATACTCTGACCGGGACTGAGTTTCCCGGGCACCCACGGAGACACACTCGCGTTACAACGCGGACAACGAGTCCGCTTTTCCTCGTTTACGTCTGCTTGCTGAGGGGCCAGCTCAGCTCTGGCTCAACTCAGGACGCTCGCACGTTGGTGTTTACTCGCGAGCCAGCGGAGGCGGCAGGATAAGGCCGATGCCCGGCTTACAGCTCCCTTCTGGACGCCAAGATTGCTATGGATAAAACCTGTAAGGAAAGAGTAGCCGGAAGGGCTTCGTGCAAGGAAAGGCTCACGCAAAGCAAAACAAACATTTAACGATTAAAAGAATAGAAACTATATTGTCTGCACTAGTACAAAAGCATACGCGCGCGTGTGTGTGTGTGTNGGAGGTTCCTGAAAGGTTTCTTTGACCTCTAGCAGCCGTTCGGCCTCCACGGCTTGAGTTTGCAGGTCCCACGAGTCGCGCACCTCATGCCGTTTAATACACAGCTGCAGTTCCGGCCTCATATTGGCAATAAGCAGATCGACTTCTGCTTCTGCATCCATCGGTGGGTCTAATCGACGCAACATCGCCGTAAGTTGCGTTAGATAGCCCCGTACTGGCTCGCCGTCGTATTGTTGGCGCATTAGCGTGTCCTGCTTCAGCTTGTGCTGCAAACCCTTGCCGATGTCGAACCATTTCCTTGCTGCGGTCACGAATTCTGCCCAGGTTCTCCATCTCCATTTCTCGTTGCGAAACCAGAGGAGCGCATTGTCGCTTAGGAGCGCGGGCACCGCTCGAAGCATTTCGTCGTCCGAAAGGTTGACGAACTCTCGGCATTCCTGTACTTTTGTGTAAAAGCCGTCAAAGCTCTCTTTGCCTTCCCCTGTGAACTTGAGATCCCACTTACGCACTACTTGGCCCAGATCGCGAATTTGCTCTCTATTGTTAAAGCTGCCGGCCGCTTGAGCACTACTTGTAGTTTTCTCCCTCCCCTCCCAGGCTGGACAGAAGTCCGATGCCAATGGAGTGGAGCGGCCAGAAGGCTTCTGCTTGCCTAAGTCTGCTGTTTGATGACCAAAACCCTCGCTATTAAAAAAGTGCTGTGTAAAGGTGTCCTGAAACTGTACTTTATTGCTTTCGCAATTTGTGAGGCACGCTTGATTTGCACCTAATATCGACGAATTTCTATCGGGCCTAGTGCTACTCTGCAACTCTTTGTATCTTTTCAACTCTCTTTCTTGGTGTTCCCGGTTGAGATGCAAATCATCAATTTGCTTCCTCATCTGTAGAACTTCGTTGGCAAATTTCACAGGCACAACAAACGGTTTGCCACCGCTGGTCGTGAGTTTAAAGACTTCTTCATTTTCTTCTTCGACTGAACTTACGTAGGGCGTATCTTTTAGAAGATGGCCTAGAGTTCGCACAGCTGGTGTCTTCCCTTGTTTTCTTGTTTTGTCGTAAACGTCGGCCGATTCCTCGTCGTTGTCTCTTTCAAACTCCTCGGAGTTATTCTCTCCTATTAAGCAGGTGCAGTGTAGATTTTGCTGCACTGCTTTTTCGTCTAAAAGTTTCAGCGGGTGGACATCTTCGCCATTCTCTCCCTTGCTTTCCTGCGGCATTTTGAGCTCTTTATCCACTGCAGTCTCAATAAATGAAGAGCGAGTGGCACGGCATCTAGTCCTGTCTTCGACTGGATTGATTTCCCTAGTAAAATCTTGGGGAATATATTCTCCGGACAACCAGCGTGCAAGTCTGGCAGCTTTATCAACCCTTGATCCGTCCGAACGCAGTTCTAAATTCTTCATTATCCCTTCGCAGGTTGGTCAACCTGCGACATCTAGGCAATAATTTTCTATGATCTCTTCGGCCTGTGGCCCGAGTTCGCTCATCTTCCTGTAAAATGGCGGCGCAACAAATTTATAAAAAAAATGGGACGTGTAGCTGAGTGTAACTCACACTGAGAAGAGAAAAGGATCGGGGAGCTACAATTAGGGCTGACTCTACGCTCAAATGTTAGTTTAACGTAATTGAGAGCTCTTTTAAGCTTTACAGCTTGTCGTAAAAAAAAACAAAAGATTTCAGAAAAAAAGAAATTTAAGAGAAATTACTTCATCAAAAAAAAAAAAATTTTTAATCTAAACTTAAGCGCGACAACTGTAACTCCCTACTAGTGTAAAGTGTATGTAGTACAGGAACATATAAATACAACTATGTTTTTGTGTACCTGCCTACACACAGCTACTTGTCTCCGCTTTTATGCGCACGGTCAACAAGACGTTCGGCTAAGCGCAATGTTGCTTGAAGCCGAAAAGCAAGCTTGTACGCCTTGACTTGGGCTTTGTCAACAAATCCAATGTAGTATTCTAAGTATTTATCGAAAGACACACGTAATGCAAGATAACTTCAAAAGATATAATCTATAGGAAAATCAAAACAATCTATTGCTACAAAAAGCCCTAGCCGAGGAACTATACACGGATTATGTATGTTCACAATACATGTAAGTCCTCGTTGACTGACAACAACGTGACACGCTCTCGTGCCCTTAGCGACTTATCGACTCTCTCTCTCTGGCCACGCGCGAGTCGAGGCACAAATGTAAACACACGCAGCCTTGAAAAATCCGAAGCGCACACACAATACACTAAACTGCATTAAGTTGTAACTAACACGAGAAAATAAAACGCTGATTTACATAAATATCAACTAGGGAGTGTAAGGCCTCTGCCGAGCATCTCATGCAAACCACAAGGTCAGGCGCCAGTTGTAACGGGGTGTCCGTATTCACTTATGGCCCTGATAGCCACAAATCAATACTAGGGATACTCTAAGGGGGACTGAGTTTCCCGGGCACCCACGAAGACACACTCGCGTTACAACGCGGACAACGAGTCCGCTTTTCCTCGTTCACGTCTGCTTGCTGAGGGGCCAGCTCAGCTCTGGCTCAACTCAGGACGCTCGCACGTTGGTGTTTACGCGCGAGCCCGCGGAGGCGGCAGAATAAGGCCGATGCCCGGCTTACAGCTTCCTTCTGGACGCCAAGATTGATATGGATAAAACCTGTAAGGAAAGAGTAGCCGGAAGGGCTTCGTGCAAGGAAAGGCTTACGCAAAGCAAAACAAACATTAAACGATTAAAAGAATAGAAACTATATTGTCTGCACTAGTGCAAAAGCATACGCGCGCGCGCGTGTGTGTGTGTGTGTATTTCGCTCGATCGCGTTGACGGCAAAGCCCGTGCGGTCAAGGAAGGCTTTCCTCTCGGGGTCGACGGCCTGCGATAATTCGACCAGACACAGAGAGAGATTACGCGGCTATTACGATTCTCGCGCACGCACTGCGCTTACCTGGCTTTTCGCAGCCTCTTATTTGCACCTGCTCGCCTAGCAGTTGGACTCTCAGCAGGAATACTCGACCTGGTGTCTAGCCGGTAAGCCTTCTTGTCGAGGGTACGTGGCTGTAGAAGCGGGCGAGGCGATGTCGAGGTTGTCCTCTCGTGGCTTGACAAACGTAGCGGGTGAGAGACGCACACGTGTTTTCTCTACCTATACCTAATCCCTTCTGGCCCAATGGCCAAGAGCGTCCCTCGCTAATACTCATATCAAGACGCTTGTCTCTCCTTTCTCTCTCTCTTTCGCACGCATTATCGCGCTCCCTTCCCCTCTCGCTCTCTCTCTCTGACCCTTCTTCCTCGCGCAGTTTAGATGAGTGTAAACGGCGTTTGAGTATTAACCGCCCGTTACAAAGTGCATTTGCTTCGCTGAAGGTGCCTAACTTTAAACATACATTTCACATAGAATTATATGTAAACATGAAAAAGAACAAAAAATTTTTTTTTCCATTTTTAGAGATTATTCGGGAAGAAATCTATTTATTTTTGTAGTAGTAGTATGAACAATGGTCACAAATAAAAGTATTCAAACATTTGACGTAGAATCTTCATAAGCAAACTTTTTATCATCATTCTACGTAAAATACTTAAATCTATCAGTTTTAGTAGTGCCGTCCGGATAGTTGAACTTACAACTACACGGAAAATAATTTTGAGCATAAGGAGATCAAGTACGTGTGCTTATAGAGTTCGAATCATTTTGAATTACTACTGCACAAGTATTTGGACTACTTAAGATCAAAGATTTTGTCACACTAGTTCAAATGAGCATTGAACTCGTAAAGCACAACCATGAGAGCCACGCTGCCTATAGTTTGTGTTCGCATAGTACGGCACAGCATTTAACTGTAAAAGCTCGTGAAGGAGAGCCCTTGGAGCTCAGCAATCGTGCTCTCATAGAGCAAAGTCTGTGCTCTGCGCGTTCAAAGCTTCGTTAAGCTCTGCAATGCCATATTTTGGGCTGAGAAAGCTAAATCGTGCGTATACCTCCTCGGCCCTCTGCATCATTAAACTGCAAAAGCGTAATAATTAGGCTTAAATTATTACACCAAAGGTTTAAGGCCAATGACCATATATATATTTATATATTTTTTTTATTATAGTGCTCTACCTCTGGCTCCTTTAAAAAGGGCACTACTATAAGCACTTAGCACTTGGGAGAAGAAAGGGAAGAGGGACGGGAGACCTCCCATTATTGGGAGGGGGGTAGGGGGAAATTAGGCAATTTTTCCTGCGAGAAGTTTGCCTAATCCCTCCTCGAGGAGAATTGCGTGGTGAAAAAGCACATGTGAAAGATCACAGAGGTACTTGCCCGAAAGTCGCACTGACCGGGAATCGAACCACGGTCTCACGCGTGCCAATCCATGACCTAGCCGACCAAACTACCACGCGCTTATATTTATATATTGCTGCGAGAAGGTCGCCTAAACCCTCCTTGAGGAGCATTGCGTGGTGAAAAAACACATGTGAAAAATCACAGAGGTACTTGCCCGAAAAGCCGCACTGGCCGGGAATCGAANTGGGAGGGTGGTAGGGGAAATTAGGCAATTATGCTGCAAGAAGGTCGCCTAAACCCTCCTCGAGGAGCATTGCGTGGTGAAAAAGCACATGTGAAAGACGCAGAGTTACTTGCCCGAAAAAGTCGCACTATGGCCGGGAATTGAACCACGGTCTCCCGCGTGCCAATCCACGACCTAGCCGACTGAGCCACCGCGCGCTCTCATATGTATATATATAACATGAATAGTTTTGTGAGAAAAAGTTATTAAAACTATTTTATTTCAATAAAAAAGTTATTCATTCAGATAACATTTCGTAAGTGTTTACAATATTTAAAAATACTTGAGTGCAAAAATAATAGGTTTTCGACATATTTTTTAAAAACAATTGAAAGATTGACTACATTTTCAGTTATTGAAGCACATTTCCAATAGTCTTAGAGTTTTGTGGCTGTTCAACCACCCAGCCTGGTGCCATCAGAAAATTTTTTACTACAAATGCAAGCCAGAAAAGATATCCCTGAGGAGTATGGGCAGTCACAACGGCATCCTTGTCAGTGATCATTCCAACAATATACCCTCAGAGAAGGTATTCTCCAGGCCCTGTTTCTCAACGAACATTGAGCGGTTGGTTATCCGGGGAACAACCAGAAGACGAGATATTCTTTAGTCCGTACCTCTCTCTATCACGGTCTTCGTACACAGAGACTTCGTCAAATAAAAGACTCTATAAAGCCAGCCACTATTAAACCAAGTGAGTCATTCACTGGCAGACGTCCCCAGCAAAGTGTTTCACTGTGAGGCTGGATACTCCGACTACCAACAACCCAAACCCTCACCACTCTAAGCATTTAACAAGGAATCACCGATCCCCTTCGAGTCTGCACTGGGCGAACCTAACAGCTACGAAGAAAAAATAAACTTTCGCAAACGGATTGTCCCCACAGCAAACCCACAGAGAAGGTATTCTCTACGCCTACTTTCCCGACTAACGTTGAGTGGTTGGTTACCCGAGGAATGACCCCAAGACAACATATTATTTGGTCAGTGGCGTACCTTCCTCCATCACGGGCTCTGTACACAGAGACTTCCAAGGTACGAGTCAAGCTACCCGCAGCCAGGTCTTTATCTTCGAGAATGATAATAAGGAATAGCTGAAAGGTTCGCCATGGGCCATTATAACATTTTTACTACCATTTTCGGAAGCGATTCGTCGACTAACTGACTATGTTAACTAAAGACGGCCACTATTAAACCAAGTCAGTCATTCACTGGCAGTCATCACGAGCGGAGTTATACTTCGTAAGGCTGGAACCCCAGTAACCGACGACCCTATAATACCCTGTCGACTCTAAGCATTCAACCAGGAATCACCGATCCTCTTCAAAGTCTGCGCTGGGTAAACCTAACAGCTATGATGGGAAAAAAAACTTGAGCCAACGGGCAAGCAGTACGAACTAATTTTTTTATCTTTGATTACCAAAACAACTGAGTCTGCAAAAAAAAAAGGTGTTTTAGACACCAACGTCTTCAGGTTATACCAGGAGACGTTAGAAAAGAGCTCTACAACTAGTTCGAAAGCTTCAGACTATGTAGATCTCCATCTGATCAGTCTAGTGCTACAACAGTAGGCCAAAAAAGATCACCCTGAGGTATCCAGGCAGTCACATTTGCTGGAAACTTTAGTCATGAAAGGGCTTACTTAGGAAGCTCACCAGTTCCTTTTAAGGCCATCGGACTTTAAACTACCTTGCCAACAAATATAAAAGATTTTAACAAAGTTGACTCAAAACAGTTTTTAGGGCCCACAAAAGTCCTAACCACGCCAAAAATCGCAAGAGAGCGAGTTGAAAGAAAAACTTTAAATGCATCTAATAAACACAATTTTAGGTATCTCGAAACTGACGCAGAACATTTACTGAGATTAAAACAGTAGTGTTAAAATCAATAAACAAAGAATCTATTGCGTAAGAGATTACCTTTTCATTGTACCCTCACAGTCAGCTTTTAAATTTTTTAGATTTTTGAATAGGTTGAATATGTATTTGTATTTTCGTCGTGATAAAAAATGTAGAGATTAAGCTTCAGAACTTTGTTGCTCTGGTAATGAAGTTGTGAGATAAGAGAAAAAAATTTTTTTTAATTCTACATTTTTTGTGAGTTTTAGATCCTTACAGCTATAATAAATACCCCTTATCTTATATTACAACGTGGGGAAATGTTAATTAACGACTATTTAAAGGCTCAGAAACTATTCCCTTGCGTAATGAACACACCTTTCTTTTTGGCATTAATATATTTCTTATACTTATTTACATTTTATTTTTTAACAAAAACTGCATGAATTCCAAACAAATATTTTTGTATTCCTAGAAGTGTCATAAATCAATGCATAATTTTTAAGTAGTACTGTCGTATATAATTGTATTTGACCTACAAATATGCGATACAACTTAACATATGAGATCATCGAGTACCCAAAAATAACTTGGTTAATTTATTGTAAATCTAGGGTACTTAGAAAGTAGATCATAAACACTCTACTACTCAGTAGTTTAATAGGTAATCTTATGAAACACTGGTGATTTATTTCAGCTTTAAAACTGACCTACAAGATTTATATAAAAGTGTGTGAAGAAGACGCTGAAAACATGAATTACGTTTTATTTGCTTTAAAATATTGATTAGGTGCCTGTGAAATTTGTTATAAGCAATTAAATAAGCAAAAGTAAGAAGGTAAGCATGGGTATGATATCAAATTGCGTGGGGGCGTGACGAGGTTAGTTAGAAAAAGCAGACGAAGCCTTGGTGACGTGCTGCTTTTTAATTTCGATTAAGAATTTTCAAATATCAAAAAATAAGTACTTTTGCCAGTATGCCTGATGTACTTCGGCTTAAATCAGTCTATTTATTCCTATTTAACAGCTTAACCGACAGATATAGGCCAAAATTTCGTAAGAATAACGAATACGAAGCATGTATACCTTAAAATGCTCAAAACAAAATTTTTTTCAGGATCAGTGTTCGAGAAATAATCTTATCGTTAAGTTAGCTACAGGCCAAATTTTTCCTGTGTATAATTGGCACAAGCGTGTTCTTGAAATTAAGCAGAGCTGCCTACAGTGTGATATCGGCTTGTAGGTATGAATGTACCCAGTCATTTAAGGTAGCTTCCTTGTCTACTGCTCTAGTCAAGTGAAAGAATTTTACTTGTGTGTGTTTAAGTATATACGTACATCAGTAATGATATTCTGCTACCATCTGTCATTCATAACCATGAAGCTTATTTTCACGTCTTTCTTATCAAATAGGTATCAATCAGGTTTTCGATTTTGAGTTGGAAAACGCTTGCATAGCTGTTTTGTTAAAGCTCTTCCATTCAAGCTCATGTCAAACGGTTTAATTTTGAGCAAGAATTTTTCAAGGTCTTGTCAAATTGGGAGTATTCACAGAGTTACTATTGAATCCAGCGAATTTTAATCTATCAAATTAAACATATTTTATTTCTCAGATTTTCGCAAGGGAGCTACCTCAACATAGACAGATAAAATGTGACGTTGCTAATGTAAGATTTTAACTTGGCAGTGAATTTAAAATGTGCATGAAAACTTGAATATTTTGAATAAATACACCAATATCATTTTATCCCAACCATGAATTTTTTACACCTTAAACGTAAGCATCTGAACTTCAGGATTTAAGAAAAGATTTGCAACTAATAAATTAATTACTAGCAAGTAATTGTTTTTTTTCAGTAACAGAAGTGAGTTATNAAATTCCTTTAATCACCAATAAAAAAATTGTAAAACAATAAAACATAATAAAAATTAACTATCATATTTGTACATTACAAACAAATTTGTTTCAATTTTTGATAATTTTGACTAAATACGGAAAATTGTATAAACAACTATTTATTTACTGTAAAAATAACTAATTAAGTATATGGGAGTAAATATTTATTAATACATCAGAAATGAGCTCTGATTAAATATACTAATTTTCAAGTTTTCTAAGAAACCAAATAAATAAATGTATATTGAATAGAAATTTACATAAAAAATAAGTAACGAACTACAACATAACACGCAAGAATCGACTCTCCTGTATAATTGGGGGACTACCTCTTTGAAAACTTTTTTTTTTTTTCGAAGTGAAAACTTCTTTAGGTGCGTTAGACGATTTTCGATGGAGAAGAACTCTTAGTTTTGCGTCAGATCTTTTTTATTTAAAAGCAAGGCGATCCTTGTAGAGAGTTGCGTGTAAGCGCGAGATAATGAAATAGCGGTGAGGGGGCAGAAGGAGAGAATGAGCCCGCTCTGTATTGGCTGGCGCTAGAGAAGAAGAGAGTAGCTTGACAGCAGGGGGAAGTTTGGTGAGGTATGGCCGTATTCATACCCTTACTACCATAATACCCCACCGCACTTTACCCATAGAGATATTATAAAAAGAGTAGGCAAGCCGCGGACTGTCCCGTAAGTGAACGCGTTGACACGAAAGAAAAGGATGCAAGATTGAGCTACCCGTTTGTCTCTGTCTTTCGTCGCTGTTGATTGGCTGTGGATATTTCGTGTGTATATATATAAAAATTTTCGATCTAAAAAACGAGTAATCCGAATAAAATTACAATTTTTTACTTTACCAATGATATTTTATTAAGTATGTAGTTAATCGACCCAATTTATTTAAAAAACAACTCTTTTATTAAAAAAAAGTTATTGCTGCTAAACGTTATCGTTATTCATAATAGGTTAATCCTACATTTAGCGACGTAACTTGGAGCACAAGAAAAAAAATGGAATTGGCAGACGATTAAAACACAATGTTATTTGTCAGTTTCATAAACTGTGTGTCATGAGTCAAAGACGTAATCAAGTAATTTACTGATTGTCGTATTGTTTAATAAAAAAACCTTCTCACAATAAATTGTGTAACACAGCTGTAATAATAAAAACACAATCTGATCAATAAAATAGAAAACTCCAATTATTTCCCTGAATAACAAACTGTATGCCTTAGCTTCATTTAACTCAGCGATTTCAGTAGTAAATAATCAAACATTACTTATCAATTTTTAAAGTAGTAGTAAAATAAAAAATTATTAAATAAAAATAATTGTTTGAGTAACTTGTAAGTTGCTTTTAGGATTTGTGTAAATATTTTTTAAACTAAAAATTGTTTATTGCGAGATATATTTAGTTATCAAATAACTTTAATTTAGAACGTTTGGATCTTGTTAATACATAACAAAGATATACCGATACGAGCTACACTGAGAAAAGTGGTGTTAAAAAAAGTATTATAAGTATACTAAAAATTACTATATTTTTCCGAAAAGCTTCGACATACTCACCTGATGACGCAAATTATTACGTTTAAAATAATTTTCATTATGTTTTAAACAATTTTTATTATGTAGTAGCTCTACAAAAATTATTCCACAGTATAATAAAAATTACTATGTCTAACATAGTAAAAATTGTGATGGT
>NW_019379741.1:723603-753966 GCF_000648655.2 Copidosoma floridanum
ATTGCAGTAATTTTATCTAAATATATATTACAATTTTTAAATTGATAATTAAATTATTTACATGCGATTATTAAAGGCTGTAATTAGGAAGAAAAAAAAAAAAATTCAGCGACAATTTGCAGCCACTATCTTCGCGCACTCAACACGATTAGTCCTCTCAGCTATCGAGTATAATCTCAGCATTTGTGTGAATGGTATATTTAAGGTGTGCCCCAGGGGGAGAGGTTTAGGTTAAGCTTGGGTGGGAAGCTCTCCCTCTACTCCTTGTCCGTTGGAGTTCGAGTTCGAGCCCCTACTTTGGCTCAACGCGCGTCTCCCGTATATCTATATATACGTTTGCGCAGCAGCCAATCAGCGTAAGCCCAAGAGAGAGACAGACGAGTATCTCGGTCTGGCATCTCTTTCTACCATGGCAACGTGTTTCTGGGCTGCTTGCCTACTCTGTTTATAATATCTCTATGACTTTACCTTGCCGACAAAAGCTAATTACTATTTCCTTGTCTAACGGCAGCCACTGCACAGTGCGCAGTGCGCATTTAAATTTCGAATCAGACCGAACATGTGTGGGTTACATGTGTACGTATAGTACGTAACTACCGAGTCAAGTACCGAAGTAACTTTTAACTAGTGTAACTACGTGCTGTATTGGTATATAGCTTTTTGCCATGTGTTAATGTGTATACTGTTAACTGTATACAGTGCACGCTACAGTATCTTATCTTACTTTTACATAAAGCAAAGTCTCTAAAATCGTTGCTAACGCTAATCCCGAAAACTACAGACCTGATTTTGCTGAAACTTTGCATACTGATTCTTAATAAATCCGAGATAGTTGTCACATGGTTTTTTTTAAAAAGAAGTTAATATCAATAGCAATGAATAAGCTTAAAGTTTTGCTAAGATAATCTTGCTATGCACTTTAGTTTAGTAGGACCCACTAGGTGGCGTCGAGGTATAATTAAGGCCACCCACAATCAAAGATAGTGAAAAGTGGTTATAATATGCCCCATTAAGTTGCCAATTATCGCAGTCGTTCATCAGCACTACATACATAACAGAGTTGTAAGTCTTGCAACTGGGCATCCTGGCTAGCGATGCTACTCTTTTTTCATGGCAAGCGAAATAAATCGGTTGTTACGCTGGATCGCCAAAATAATCGAGTGCCACAGAAAAATAGGCGTTCAGAATGTCAACGTCTCTGGTGCAATATCAGGAGACGTGTCTAGTCAGAGCACAACCTGCTCCAATACTTCAGAGTTTTGTGGCCATTTAACCATTTGGCCGTCAGAGAATTTTCTACTTCAAATGCAAGCCAGGAAAGACAGCTCAGATGAGTACGGAAAGTTACAACGGCCTCCTTCTTAGTGATCCTCTCAACGGTGTACTTACAGAGAAGGTTTTCTTCAGGCTTACTTTCCCGACTAACTACGAGCGGTTATTCATCCGGGGAACGACCTGAAAACGAGATATTCTTTAGTCACTGGCTTACCTCTCTCCAGTACGTTCTCTGTACACAGGGACTCCAAGGATAAGAGTCAAGCTACCCACAGCTAGCTGTCCATCGTCAAGAATATAATAAGAAATAACTGGAAATTTTAGCACTGGCCATTTTTAGGGCCATTATAAGTATTTACGTTCCCTACTTCACCATCCATCTCTTCAGTTCTTTTAAGGGCCACCTAAGTTTATACTACCTTGCCAACAAATAAATTTTTACTACCATTTCTGGAAACGATTCGTCGACTAAAAAACTATGTAAGGCTGGCCACTACTAAAGCAAGTCAGTTATTCACTGGCAGACGTTATGAGCAGAGCTGTCCATCGCAATGCTGGAACCCCAGTGACCGACGACTCTATATCACCCTTTATAACCCTATATAATCCTCTCAACTCTAATCATTCAACCAGGAATCACCAATCCTTTCTAAGGTATGCACTGGAAGAATCTAAGAGCTATGAAGGAAAAATAAACTCAAGCCAAGGGGACAGTCTCCTGTGGGCAAGCATCATGAACCAATCCCTCCACCTAAGATTACCAAAAAACTGAGTTTACAAAAAGAAGGTGTTTTAGATACCAACGTCTCTTTAACGTTATATCATCCCAATATGTTGAGGCAATTGCGTTTGCTGGAAACTTCAGTCAAGAAAGAGTCTACTTAAGGTAGTTCTTCACCTAACCCATTTACTTAAGCTTTCAGGGAAACTTGGAGGGATTGTTATTAAAGTTATAAGGCATCTTCTCTTAAAATTTCAAGTCCCTTTATCAGGCAAATTTTGGAAAACAAGTCAGTCAAAAAATGCACTTTTAACATGTATTCTTATGTAGGTTACTTTTCCATACGACGATATCATGTAATATCTCGTAAAGTAGACTTAAGATCGTAATAAAAAAAGTTTGTAGTGAAAGAAGAACTTTTCAGCTTTCTAATAATATAACAAAAGTATGGGCTTATCAGGGAAATACTAATATGGCAATAAGACAATCAGTAAAATTATGTTATGATTACTATTTGTTGAAAATGAAAATTAGAGTTTATTTTTCAAAATTTCCATTCATTTTCCCTCTCGTACAGTGGGCAGGATATTTATGTGGCATCACTATTTTGTACGATTACAATTATTTAACTATTTCACTGACTGATAAGAGATACATCAGATAATAAAAACAAAAGTGAAGGGGTTACGTTTGTGCGGCAGACGACGCTCGAAGATTGTATATATAGGTACATGCAGAAATCGGCGGTAACGTCTGCTTAAGTGGGAGCGTACATGCCATTTTCAGAACCTTGCGTCAAAAAAAATTTTTTTTATAACTCTTACTCTAACTTTATTAGCTTGTTTATTGGTATGTAAATGCAATGATATTAGAGTCAAGTGGCAGTACAACATATTTTAGGTTGCAAATAATACGCTTATCGAAAATTATGAAACCACAGGGTCCCGTATCGCTTTGATACGGTACCATCGTGAAGAACCACCTTAAGAAGCTACCAGTCTTTTTGAGTATCATCAGATGTCAGACTACCTCACCAACGAGTATAGTACAACCTGATAAAGTAAAAAAATTGCCCTTAGGGCTCACAAATGTCTTAAATATGCCAAAAGTGGCAAGAAGTTGAATTGGAAGAAAAACTTTAAAATAGGCAGAATATGTATTTGTATTTTTGTGGCGATAAAAAATGTAGTGATTAAGCTCCAGGACTTTGTTGCTGTGGTAATAAAGTTATGAGATAAAAGAAAAAAACTTTTTTTTAATGATACATTTTTTGTGAGTTTTAAATTTTCACAGCTTAAAAAAATAGCCCTGTTTATAGATTGCATGGGAGAAACAGTTTTACATCGCTGTTTTTAAACACACCATAAATATATAATCGTGTCTAATAACTTTTCACACAAACAGCGTAACTATTTTTAAGTCCTTAATTTAAAAAATAAATCAATTTTAAGCCTTCTATAAGTGTAATCTGAGTTATTCATAGAGTGTACGTATGGATGTATGCACTGAAAAAAGTTGTGTTAAAAAAGATATTAGAACTATAATAAAAACTACATTTTTTAGGGAAAGCTGAAACATACTCGCCATATCACAAAAATTACTGTGCTACATAGTTAAACCAAATTTTATCAAAATTTGACATTCAACTTAGTAATTTTTACTTTGCGTAGAAATAATTTTTATATTTAAAAAATAAAAATAAATACATTTACATATAATATACGTACGCAGGAAATATACATGTAACGAACAAATGATTGAGATACAGTTTTCATAGATGTAGATACTCTTTTCCTGAAGATTGTAGACATTAATGCATTTTAAAAATATTTCTTCATCATACTGCGCCAAAAATAGGACCTTTCGTCCCACTTCACAGATCAAATTGTATATTACGCACCTAGTGAGTGAGGTTAAAAATGTCCTAGATTTCACATGAATAAACGCCCGAGGCAAAGCCGAGGATGGTTAACGTGAAATCTAATGCATTTATTAACCTCCGAACGTGGTGCGTATTCTATTTTTCATCAATCCTGCGCCGAAAGTAGGAACTTTCGTTTAGCTCCGCAGGACAAAAATCCCTTCTCTCAGCGCAAGATGGGTAAAAAATAGTATATGCACCACTCTCGGAGGATCCTTGGATTTACCTCAGAGGCTTATTCACGTGAAATCTAAGACTTTTTTAACCTTGATCACTAGGTACATAAACTTTTATTTGAGAAAAAATCTACTCTGACGAGAAATTTAACTTCTGATATAGTACATGTAGAAATGTAGCACACATTAAATTTTTTAAATGAATAATTGTTTAAGATTTCTTAAAAAGGTATCTAATTTAGAGCTTTGAAAAACTATTAATAACAAATGTAAGAAGTAATAGTGTTACAAAATTTAAATTTGAAATAGTGATTTTTGCATTTCTTGCTCTACATATCTTGGCGAAAAAAAAAGTTTGAGATAATCTAACCAGCACTATGTGATAAAGAATAAAATGAAAGGTAAAGTATCATTGCCTCTTTTTGCAGTGCAATGTCTCAAAAATAGTTATCAGCAGAATCGGAAGAAAAACTCTGGTCAATTTTTACAACTTGGTTAATAATAGAAAAAGCCAACATGATTATGCCCTAAAAAAACTTTTCGATGTATTTTGGTCGTCGTCCAAGTTGAATCTAACAATTTTTCTTCGTAGTCACTGAAAAATGTTTATTATATGCTTTATATATCTACCCGTCTAATATCAAAGCATTCAATCAAACCCTAGATTCAAAAGTTCAAACAACTTATGATCTTCAAAACATTAATAAGGTTTTGGTCTCGAAACTTTAATCACCTTGAGTTCTGCAACATATACGGGGGGGGGGGAGTAAAGTACCACATATTTTTATTAACAGTTAGTAAAATGCTCTTCTTTAAAATAATGTAACCTCTTTATAGATCGTAAATATTAAATAGAATAAATATTAAAGTAAAAATATTAGTTTTTCTATTCCGGAGAGATTTTCAAATGGCAAAAAGATAGTACAAAAAAGAACTTACAGAGACTTTGCAACATAAACAAATCGATGCAACTCAACGTTTGAAATTTTACCATATTGTGACCTTTTTTACATGATAGAACGTATTTTTTCACTAATTTAAGAACAATTAATTGTAATAATATGTTTTGAACGACAGTTGTTAACAATTCATTGTTTAGAATGTTGGGTTGGATGCCTGAGCAGATGGATCAAATTTAGACAAGCTTTATAGAAAGAAAAAATTTTTGTAGCAGTTCAAGAACATCGCTCCTAAATAAAAAGAACAGTTTTTTAATGATATCTGTTTTCACATTTGTTTGACACATCCACAGTCGAAGACAGAGTCAAAGATCTTGTTAGAATATAACAATTTTTCTTATACATTTTGCTGTACATCACAATGTAAACACTCTATAATAAAAAATAGATACAAAAAAAGTGCAATTTTGGGCCCCGTGGAAGCACTTTGCATCTAGTTAATTTTTTTGAGCCCTAGGGCAGAGAAATATTTTGCATCCTCCAAGCTTATTACAAGGTTGTAAAGTGTACTCCAAAGGTGCAAAGCGGAAGCTGTCTTTTTAGCTACTTTTAAATGATTACCCCAGAAGATTACTTTTCAAACTATTACGTATAATCCATTAACACTTACGACCGGAGCAAAGTGAGATCTGTTTGCATTAACAGCATTCAAACATTTTAACATTAATATAATTATTTATTAGACTCCTAAGCATTGGTTGCTGCAAAAATGACACGTTTACTTTTTATGAGACTTTTTAACAATTATTTAATCATTGTTTCTTTATTCAGATTAAGTTAAGAAATTTACTACGTTGCATATGACCAAAAGAGATTACGTGCATTGCATGACAAATTTATAGTCATTCCCAAGTTGGGCGCATGACATATAGGTCTTCTTACAGCTCGGAAAAAATAAATAAACGCAATGTAAGTGAGAAGTTGTTACTTATACGTTTTTGCTCTGCTGTTTGCTCTCTCTATCTCCCTTTCAAACAAGGAGAAGTAAGGAGCACAGCTGCTCACTCTCTCTATCTCTCTCTCTCAAGCAAGGAGAAGTAAGAAGCAGGGAATTTTTTGTCCCGACCTCTTTACGTGATATAGATGTCACGTCGATAGGAAAGAATCATCGGCTTTCGTCCCTATAAACTACCGCCGCAACTCGAACTTTTGGGTGAGGTTATAAGAAAAGTTATTTTCAAAATTATTCAGCAACAAATTAACTTTTAAAATTCTAAAGGCTAGAAAGTTACTTTTTATAATCAAACTTTTTTTATTTATGTTTTGAGTTGGTAACGCTGATTATACTTTCGAAGACTAAACTGTATACTTGTTGAGAAGTCAAATAAATCAGAGGTGATGACCCAAAGTATATAGTATATGCATGAATGAGAATCGGACAAGATTTTCAAGTGTAAAGACTTATTCAACAAAAACTTTGAGAAAAACTTTATAAGTAATGATCTAAGTACAATTTAGTTTTACCCAACTGGCAGTCATAATTTTGGGTAGTTATCTGTCACAGAAGAAAAAAGAGATTAAATTGTCTCCACAATCAGGTAAGAATGAATTGAAACGGTGCTGCAATAAAATATTACGAGACAGATAAAATACAATAATAGTTAAACAGTCGTTTGATTCCAAATCAATTTGCTAATTAATGTACTGAAATCTTCGTTCAATTCTAACTCTGCTACAAAAGAAAGTTAATCTAGTTACTAATTCGTTTGTTTATTTATTTACTTACGTATTCACTAGAATAAAAATTATTTATTAAAATTGACACGGTGGCTTTAGTAACGGAAGTGTCTTCAAAAATTACAGTTATGAGTGGAAGAATTGTTTTACTATATTTATTCGTATACAGTATATTAAAACCAGTTTATTTAACACAAAAAACAGAGGAAAAAAATTCTTAAGAAAAAAGTAACCTTCTTGTATTCTAACTTAAGAAGTAATGTTTCTGCCGAATAATTTTAGAAGTAACGTTCTTCTTAAAAGTTTGAAAAGCAACTTAATGAACGAGAATTTTTTTTATGTACGAGATAGTTGTACGCTGAAAATATCATGTAGAAAAAGTATCTATGACAACTTCTGTACATGTAAAAGTTTAGAGTATATAAGCTCACAAAAATATAAAAAAATAGAGCTTGTCAAGTTATGCCTTCATTATGTACAATAAAGCTCCCACATATCCATTAATTTACAATACTATAATCTTGGGCAGTAGCCATAAGATACCAACCACCTTATATCATTGGCATAATCCAGTAGGCATCTACACTAAACATCTATTATCTTCCATTGAGAAAAGACCATCGTAATTTTACATCTTACATGGGTAAATGATTTTTAATTAATTAAATGATGTACTTTACATTCTAAAAAACATTGATGCTCAGATATAGTTATAGTTTTTATTTTACAAACAGTATTTAATTTTATTTTTAAACTAAACTACATAATAACAAGCAATTTGTTATTAATCAGAATAAAGAGTTGACGTTACTAATTGTAACATGTCAAACTTGCCTAACTTTTACTTTTGTCGAAGGTAGTTTTCATGCCGTTATAACTAGTTTATTTCTACTTAAAAGTAGTACGTTTGATACAGTAATGAGTCCCAAAATCTGTAAAATTATTATTATTATTATTATTTTTTAATTTTCTTTGAATTGGCTATGGTTTTTTATTTTGTTTTAACGATCACTTGCTTTTACTATGTCAAAACCAGTCTACCTCCACCTACGGTTAGTGAAACTTTGATATGTACATCCGTTTCGTCTGTCAATAATGATTACCCATGAGAACCCTGTAATATAACGTGATGTCGATAATGTTTATTAACAAATCTGATGGATAGGTTAGAAATACTATTATGATCTCATAGATTTTAAGGGCACACAATTTCCAATCTATTTGACATCTAGATTGTGATTGGAATTCCTTAATGTTAGTAAGCATTAAAAGGTTATAGAACTAAAATTGTGCGGATCCTGATTGTTTTGTATGATTTATTCTGTTATATGAAATCATTATGAAAAATTAATAAATCTGTACGAAACCGTGATGTAGATCAAGGTGATCAAAATTTCTTATTAAAATAAGAGACAAGGCAAATTTTTAAAAGTTTCCTATACCAAAGATAATGCCAAATTTTTACATAAAACACTAGATTAATTCTTTATTGCATTTTTATACCAGCAGGGCTACTATCTTTTTTTTGTTAAGAAATTGACTTACACTATTACGTACCATTCTCATTTTCACTCCTAAAACTCATTTAATCAAAAAATAGGGTACAAAATAACTACCTGCAGGTGCTCTAGCCCGTCTGTTTGGCGCTTCTCGATTTTCTTGTTATTTATCTTGTGCCAGCACAGGAGTTCTTTCACTCGTCTTTGATATCTCTCCAGATTTTTCGTTTGGACTCCACACCTCGAGTACCGTACATGCTTTAACTCGCCTGCTTGTAGCTGTTGCTGCTGTTTTTGGCAAGTCTCTGCTACATTTTCTTTGTTTCCACTGAGATGTGCGCCTTTATAGTCAGTCGGAACTCTAACAACAGTCACCTTATTGACGGTCTCTTCACTAGTCATCGCTCTCTCAGACTCGTCAGCTTGCATTTCAGGGCATGGTGCTCCAGACTGTTCGTACTCCATCGATGTAGGACTACAGGTCTACTCAAGTAGCACACTAGCCAAAGTTTTGTAGCTCGGACTTCAAGGTGGACTACTTGTGCAACGCTTTGTCTAACTAAAATAAGTATTTCTTATTACTTACATTCCTAGTGGAACAAATTTAACCTCTGAATCCAGCATTACGTTGGCTAATCGTGGCATGACATAGGGTGCGATACTTTCGTCTATGTATATAGTTGCTAGTCAAAAAAGTGTTTACCAACTATAATGTTGTTAAAGATATACTCGCATCTATGAATGAGCTAAGTTTTGATAAAAAAGGGCAGAGATATTTGCCAAACCTAGTTTCTTTTGCATACTAGAGTCTCCAGAGCAGCAACAGTTTTGAAATCATCTATACATCATATTTATTTACTCGTGGTGTAATTTTTAAAATATCACTGGTGTTATTAATAAACACTTAATAATTTTAAAAAACTCTACAACATAAAAACTTTCTCTATTTTAGTCATGGTTAATGTCTAGAATTTAGAATTGAGAAATGTTGAAACGAATTGAACGGAGTGAAATTAGTTACACGTTAGATGCGCAAACAAACTTCTTGCTGCATTGTTAGTGCAATTTGTAAGGCCAGACTTACATTCAATCTTATTTATTTAAGATTGAAAGGCCCCAGTAAAGTTTAAATTATGTTTGAATATTAGTTTTTCAAAATAATCATGTAATCTATGAAAAAAGTCATTTTATTGTAATAGAATTATTGCATTTGCTATTATTAAACAAAAAATAGGCAAGATAAAACTTTTTGTCGGCACATTAAATGTTGTGACATCTGTAAGATTATGTGAGTGACCTAACTTACGGACCATCGTCTTCGATGTATAAGAGTTGGTAATTATTATCTTACAAATTATATTACGAACACAATATATTATAACAATGCTATCTAACTAAAATGTCAGTGAATAAGCTTTTTTCTCATTTTAACATTTTATTAAGAGATTTTCAGAACCAAAGTAAATTTGAACTTCACCTGGGTCTTCCAATCTTAGGTAAATAAGATTGCATGTAAGCGCAGCCTGAGTAGAAGTTATCCGCTTCTTTTGTTATCGAATTTCGTATTTGTTACCAGAGGAATTTGATTTCGTCAGATCTTGCATGAGGTGTAGTTATAAAATTCTAAAATGGTAAGTTGGAGTTAAAAAGAGGCCCAAAAATAAAAGAAACTTTTCCACTAAGTAAGAACTGAAGAGCATCCACGCCACCATCAGCAGAAACTGAAACCGCAAATATCAAGATAACCGTAAGCTCATCATACAAAGACAAGACATAACATGGTCAACTACTATTTAAAACAGTTTTAAGTCTTGAGGCAGTAATTTACCAAAACAAAAGGTGGTAAAAGTTGAAGTAACTAAAAATTTCATACTGTCTAAGGTTTGCTATTTTATTTTCTCAATAACGAATAACAAAAAGAAGGCGTGTTGCTTTACAAATGAATTAGAATTCGAGGTGCGCGCTTCACGCGCTGATAATTTTATGCTACTGAACGATTGAACTTTATATTTATAATATGCTAAAAAAAAGATACTTTGTGTAATTGACTGAATAATAGTTAAAAAAAATAATAATAATAATTAAAACGGCTTAGGATAAGCTTAGATTGAGTCTGAGAGTCTACCACACTGGCTTAAAGCTTGGAAAACTCATACTCACAGACTCCATCTAAACTCACCCTTAACCTACGTTAAACATAATTAATTTTAATGTTATCTTCTAAATTTTAAACGTAGATAAAAATTTACCTACCTTATCTTAAAAAATATTATTTAATAAGTTTCACCTATGCAGACTTGAAGACAAGACTGTGTTCATAATTAATTTATAGCTAGCTATCTTATGATAATTAACGTCTGATTTTTGTGTGTGCAAGAAAAATGGTAATGTTGGGCTGCGGGTTGTGTGCCGTAATGTTACAATGCGCCACCTGCACAGAAAGAAGGACATGTTTCTGGATAACCATAGAGATATTAATAACTACGAAAACTTTAGAAGTATATGTGTGTATAAAAGATCATTTCATTTGGCCTTCCTTTCTACTGACAGGACACGTTTTGTTATGGGCTGTAAACTTTGTTAATGGTTTTTTGTAGTTTCAATGCAATATGGTACTCAATGTGTAAATTTTTAGTACTAAGAATTGGTAGTGAACAGAAAATAATTTTTTGTTTTATTATTTATTTATTTTTCTTTTAACTGTAAAATGATAGTTGTTATCTGTTTAAAAAAAATTCTTGACACTGAAAATCGCTACTATATGTGTCAAAAATGCATTAGAACTACAAAAAATAATTAATAGTATATTACTCACCTAGGGAGAAAAAATAAAGAATGTCTCAGATTGCAGGCAATTGACTCGGCTTCGCTTCGGGCGATAAGCATGCGATCTGAGGGATTCTTTGTTTCCTTCCGTGGGATGTATACAATTTTCCGTCAATCCTGCGCCGAGAGAAGGAATATTCGTTCCGCGAAGCGAGACGAAAGTTCCTACTTTCGGCGCAGTATGATGAAAAAAAGTTTGCAGACCATAACAGGCTAAGTGTGATCGTGTTATCCAGCATCGCACCATTCTTGCCGTGCAGGTGGCGCTCTTTCAGATCAATGCACATAGCAAATAAACCTGGAGCAGCCGTGGGCCCGTGTGAGTACAAGTGAGAAGCAAGAACATGTCATACTCTCTTTGTCACACCTACAGGAGCTTATGGGCTGGTTCTGAGAGTTCAAGACCCCATGTATACGCATCCTAATGATCATGCGTTTCTCTTGCACTCATGTAAATTACTATACGACTAAATAATTTACTAAATTTAGCTTATAAAAGTTAATACTGTTACAATTTAAAAATTGATTACAATTTTATATTGACGTACCAAATGTATCAACTAATAAAAAATTTTAGTTCCTTTTATTCTTAGATACTAGTTTACACTTTAAAGGTATCTTCAAATAGCAGTGGTTAGGTCAAAAGACATATAACAATTTTTCTTAAATTAAATTAAATTTAATAACATGCAGAACATAAAAAAATCAATGAACAACATTTTAATAAATGTATGAGTAATTAAACAAATTATAAATTATGAAAATTAGATTAATTGTATTTTTGTACAACAATACTTTTTTAATTGAATTCGAACAACAATACGATATTTAAAAATTATTGGTAAAAATTAAAGCATGAATAAGTTTTTAATATAATTTGACATATTTTTGACCACTCAACAAAACGGAAAAATTTACTTTTTCTTCATCAATTAACTTAGGTGCTTTCACTTTCGCGTCACGTGATCATTTACCATAAGCGCGAGGGGAACGGTGACATGCTTCCTCCCTCGCGTTCATAGTAAATGATCACGTGACCTTACCTGACTAACTAATTAAAATTGAGCCTTTCGCGAGCACAACCATTATATTTATCTGTATATCCAGTGTACATATATCGTACATACATGTATGTACATACATCTCTTATCTAACCCTACCTGAGATTGTTTAATTTTTTTGGATAACTTCACTCGACCATTTTTTTGTACCACAAAAAAAAATGTATTAGATACATCGATAATTTAATATTTCGATTCGATAGAGGCAACATTGACTCTACACACAAAGCGATGCATTTTCATACATGGGAAAAGCCCATAGTCTCTTTCAAGTAAGTGTGCGTTTCACTTTAGAAAATATGACTTTATGCCTCATGAGAACCATTCAAAAAGTAGTAATGAAATGATATATATCTATGAGAACCATACAGAATACTTAAATGTTATAAAAAAGTTACACTAAATTGAGCCGACTCTTCCGAAAATTTGGAATTACTGCAAAACTAAAATTACTATGCATTTTTAATTGTAAATTAATGTATGGTACCAAATGAATTCCTAAGCTTATGGCATTTGTAGCAGAATTTTCTTGTTTTGGATGCATGACTCTTTTTAGAGTTATTTAACCTTTATTCTGCATACAAATTTTATAAGGTGCTATTTTTAATAATTACGTGATAAAATTTTTAATTGTATAACCCTTCACTTTTTACCATTGGTAGGTACTCCAATGTGTTATTATTAGTTGCAAAATAGGTATGTTTGGTAATTTTATTTACGTATAAAGTTACTTTTTCTGCCTATTATAAAGCATAAAACCATCCACCTAAAAATAAAATGCTCATGCTTATGGGAAAAGATGCAAGAGGGTTGGAAATTTTTAAGGGGATAAGAAAATTTTTTTCATCAATTAAAAGAAAAGTTAATGATTTTTTTTTAATTATTCAAAAATTAAGTTTTTTAACTTATGTCTACTTAAGCTGTAAAAACACAAACTTAATTTGTATTGAGGTAATTTTGGACACCACTCAAGCTAATTTTAAACAAAAGCTCAGTTTTTATATCAATTACGTTTAATCGACTCCATATTGCAATTACAGTGATTGTTAATCCACAAATTCAATCCATACAGATAAAACAATAAGAATTAAAACTCATTTTAGCCTACAAACTAATAATAATTGTTTGAAACGAAGAGCTTATATTCTCACTTACATTAGGTATTGTCACGTTTTTAGCTCAAATCATAATAATACGCAGTCGAAAAATTTTGAATTTGACTTTTTAATTAGTTTATATGTGACTAATCCGTACAATCTCCGTTGTGGCATCAGCAATAATCGTGCACGAAAAATTTTAGGTTATGATTTCAATTCTCTGTATCTTAAATAATTTGGATCAACAGTCCTACTAGACTCTAATATTTGTGATATCTTCAACTCCAGTAACATTAAAAAGTACGAAAGAAAAACTTATATTTGTTGAATTATTCGAAAACAGAGTACGTATCCAATATTGTATCGATAAATCTGAAGCAATTTAACTTTTATGGTTATGTGGGATAAATGTGACATGAACACCACATAAAAAGTATTGTTTTTTATTGTTTATTTGTTACTTCAACTTTTACAGTTTTTTGTTGTTTTGCATGTAAACTGTCTTGTGGAATAAAGACAAATTTTTTTAATCAAATAATAACTTCTTCAACACTGTTTTGGGCTATATCCCAAGTGACCTTAAAAATTTTCCATGTCCCAAATTTCCTGAGCTTACCTTACTGTAGGATTAGCTACTCTGAGCTATTAGCAGTTCCATTTTTCACTAATGGTACGGTTGAAATGCAAGAAATCGTAAGAAAAAACTATCTTTCTGAATTACTTTATAACTAATTGGTTGTTTATTAACAATCAGTAATAATTGGACTAATTTCGTTTGTTGGGAAAATAAGATAATACAACAGACAACCTTTTTCTATGAAAATTTTTACCCCAAACCCCTATTGAGCCAGTAATCGTAATACATAGGTTTCAAATAGGCATCTTCTGTCAAGTACCGTGGTGGGTAGGTAAAACACTCAAGGAATCGTATAACTGTTTTAACAGTTAAGGTGGCTTCGGTGACTTTTACTGGAATGATAAAAATCTTTGAAATTTTCAAACTGTGTTGATAATGTGTGCCCAATTAATTTTCGTTAAAAAAATTCTTGGGCCAACCACTTTATGTTTCAGAAAATTTCTCTCGAAAACTCACAAATTGAACACACAGTCTTACGAGATTTGTTACTAAAATGTCTTTTACTCTAAAAGTGAATGAGATACCTCTACAAATAATAGTTATATGTGTACCTTTTTCATAGGAAATCTTTAAAAATTGGGAAAATAACATGTATTTTTTCGTCTTCTGTACGTGCGCATATTTAATAGTCCATTGTCCAGAGACACAAAAAAATAACGATTAAATATCATATTTTCCAGTAGAAGTAAAATTGGTCATCCCCGTATAGAATTTCCCGAGGAATACGGGAAAAACAGTTCTGTCCAAATCAAAAGTTGGCTTCGTTTATTTATTCAACAATTAATTCAAAAAATGCGAATTTTTTATTTAGTTTCTTGCTTTTATCTCCACGTCTAGTGCTCTTAGAGAAACTTATCGAACGAATATCTCGTTGTCATCATATTTCCGATGAAGTGGACACTTTTGCAAATAGATTAGTTATTGTTAATAACACGCCAATGGTAAGAAAATGCGAGAAAAATTTCTTATACCATGACTTTTTCAGTTGACGTGAAAAAAAAAAAAAAAAAAAAACTATCATGTTACTTTCACCACAATCGTAAGAAAATATGGAGATTATGGTAATCTGGGCGATCTACAATAGTAATAAAAATCTTAGCAATTTTAAAATTACGTAAATAAAAAATGCTCAATGAATTTGTAATGAAAAATATTGGGCTCCACTACCTTATTTTTTAGAAAAATCCCGACTAGAAATTCACTAATTAACCTCGCAGTCTTACAGGGATTTATCACTGAAACGACTATAACTTCAAAAGTAAATGACAAACCTATACAAATAAAAATTTTAATTGTACCTTTTTTTGAAACTAATTATTTAGAATTCTAAAAATTATATCCAAATCACTTAGATTTTAAAAAAATTAAAAGGAAAAAAATTCATCGTCTTTTGCGCATGCGCAAATTGAAATGATTAGTTGTAATTATTCTTTTGTCAATATTTCATAACTTCTTAGGCCAACAGTCTTTGATATACGAATATGTAATTTAGGTATTAAATTATCATGCCAATTAACAAAGAATATTTTTAATAACACCAGAACCTTAATGGGCCCCTTGCTTCGTACGGCACCAAGTAAAATTGCAAAATGATTAACAAGTTTTTTTAATTAGTTTCTTTAAGTGAAAATTTGAAGTGTTAAAACAAACTGTATGGGCAATTAATTGGCATTTTGCCTGGGTCGAGACAGTGACTTTAACCTTAGTAATGATAACAAAAATTGATTTTTCTCAATTCTGACGTTTTGCTACCAAAAATATGTATTGCAACTTACATAATTGCAAATGTTACAATTTGTTTTGCATATTTCTTTTTGCAACAAACGTGAATACATTTATCATAAAAAATCATGAATTTAAAAAAAAACTTGATCAATATGCAATACTACTCGCTACCCCCCCCTCCCCCTCCCGTCACGGCTTTGCCTGAGACTCACTAAAAAAACACCGGAGGGTGTTGACATGTAATGTGAAATGTTTTCAGTGAAAATTTAACATCTATTCCTGACACTTCTCAGAACAAAAATCTTCTTATGACAAACATATTTCTTCGGAATCCATACAGTTTATTTGGTCAAACAATAAGCTGTAAAAAGTGAAAAAAAAATATAATTAAGCTAAAAAGTATCGTGCGTTCCTTATGACATTAAATAGTCGTTGGCCCTAAAAGGCAGTTGATTTGTAGTTTCTCCCGTATAATCGATAAAAAGGGGTATTTTTTAAATCTGTAAAGATTTAAAATTCACAAAAAATTTGCAATTAAAAAAAATTGTTTTCTCTTATCTCACAACCTTATTACCACAGCAATGAAGTCGTAAAGCTTAATCTCTATTTTTTTTTTCGCTACAAAAATACAAATACATACTCTACCTATTTAAAAATCCGCAAGATTTAAGAAATTACTGTAAAGGTACAATGAAAAGATGATCTTTCACGCAATGGATTCTTTACTCGTTGATTTTGACGCTGCCATTTGGATCTCGATAAATGTTCTGCGTTAGTTTCTTGACGACTAAAATTGTATTCTTTAGATTCATGAAAAGTTTTCCTTACAATTCGCTGTCTTGCGACTTTTGGCATAGTTAAGACTTTTGTGAGCCCTAAAGGCTGTTTTTTGTAAAGTTTGTTAAATTCTCATATATTTGTTGGCAAAGTGGCTCAGTGTTTGATGACCCTAAGAAGGACCAGTAAGCTTATAGATATTATCATCACGTACGCATGAATAGTATCAATATTATGAAATTGCAGTTACACAAATGTAAAAAATGAACTACGGGGTGCCAAGAACGGTAGTAAAATGTTTGAATGTAACAATATATTAATGAAGCCTTGTTAGTTTTTGATCCAGAGCACACTCTCAGAAGCAGACGGCAAAAAGAAATATAAATATGCGAAATAAGACATGATCATTATGATTTGTATTATCTAAACGCTTATGAAATATAGGTGTAACAAAGTGCTGTGTTGTTCAGTGTAACGGTAGCACAAAGACAGATAGAGTAAAACTACAGAAATTTTGATGATCATTCAATTGTAAATAAAGATAATTTTCATGTGCATTGCAACTTGGAACATTTTTAAAATAATCGAAATAAAACGTACATGCAGGTTAACTTTGTAGGGAGCTGAAGTTATCGAGGTCTGCCTTATTACGACGGCACTTGTCAAATTGCTAACTCCATCACTTTGAAATTCTATAACATCGCTCACATGACTTCTTCCAAATGTTTATCTTTTTTAAGGCTTCAGAGTTAAAACAAATTTAGTGTGTGATATTCCTGAAGCCTGTTTTTATCATAAGATTCATTATCAGATAAATAAGTACACTAATTTTTTTTACTAGTTAATTAATTATTACTAAAAGTATGCATCGGTGTTTGCTGTTGACGTATAATGTGGATACCCGCGGCTGCATGATTTTGACACCAAGGGTGGCGCTGCATGACATGCACCTGGCCAACAGTACTATACTGATGAGGAGAGAAACTATAACGTCTGAAGCGTTACAGCTAGTTGTGGAGCTTTTTCACAACGTCTCCTGCTGTTACGCCAAAGACGTTGGTGTTTAAAGCACCTTCTTTTTTTGCAGACTCCGTTGTTTTGGAGTTATAAGGCAGTAAGAGTGGTTCGTGACGCTTGCCCGTTGGAGACTGTACCGTTAATTTAGGTTTACTTTTCCTTTATAGCTGTTAAGTTCACCCAGTGTAAGCCTTAGAAAGCATCAGTGATTTATCGTTTAATGCTAACAGAGTCAAGAGAGTAATGGAATGCAGAATTGTCAGTTACCTGGGTTTCCAGCTTTGGTACGAACAACTCGGCTAGTGACGTCTGCCAGTGAATGACTGACTTGGTTTAATAGTGGCCAGCTTTATATAATCTTTTATTCGACGAATCGTTGTCGGAAATAGTAGTAAACATGTATTTGATGGCAAAGTAGCTTAACGTTAGGTGGCCCTAAAAAGAACCAAAGAAGTTGATGGTTGAGTAGGGAACGTAAATACTTATGATAGTCCTAAAAAAGGCCATTGGTTAATCTTCCAACTATTTCTTATTACATTATTCTTTATGATGGAGAGCTGGCTGCGAGTAGCTTAACTTTTACCTTCGGAGTCTCTATGTACGGAGACCATGCTGGAGAGAGGTACGCCGCTTAAAATAAATTATCTCGTTTTCAGATCGTTCCCCAGAGAACCAACGGCTCATCGTTGGAAAAATCATATACAGGTTACATATAAACTGTATATAGTCTTTTGAGGACATTGAATACACTGTCTGTATATGAAAACGGACATGCATATTCCAAGTGTAAAGTGCATACAGTTGTTGTACAGCTTAAAATTTTTTTGCTAATCAACTCAGTACGTATTTTTACATAAAAAATGCACAATTACAATATTTTTTAGCATATCTGTATTTTTAATAGCTAATTTGGTAAAAACTGTAACAGACTGATATAATAATACTATGTTTAAATAATTTGTTAATATTACTAAAATAAGTGTTTAAAAATTAAAGTAATAGAGATGAAACAAATACAATTAATAGTTTCCTGTTTTCTTTTTCTAGCATATAATCTCTTACGCACTTTATTTAAGTTTCTCCATCATATAATAAGATGTATAAAATTTAAAAAAAGTAAACTTTTTAATTTAAAATTCCTGTTTCTCTTAGTTTAATAAGTTTTGAACTCATACTTCTGTGTATTGTATGTTTTTCTTTTGTCTCCTAGCCGTGTTTTTGACCATAAGCTCAAACGTATACTGTTGAACAAAAGTATTGTTAAAATTTTTGTTATACAATTTATCAATTTTGTTTTGAAAATTTTTTACACTGATTACAATTACCATTAAATATTGTAAGTATATAAAAGAACGGTAGCTATATGTATTTTAAACGTGGTGAAAAAGATACACCTTGATTCAAGATAAAGAAGTTATCTTCGTTTTTTATCATCAAAAATACAGAATCTAAGTTTATCCTCTGTACCGAAAAAATGAAGTGAATTATATTTTTTTTACCATAAGTTTTCAATTGAAGAGTTTTTAGTAGTTAGATAGATGTAAGGTAAAGTACCCAGTTACTGCCGGCTAAAATATGAATCTAATCCAAAGCGTGAATTTAAATTCTTTTGTCTGTAAAAAATAAATTATTAATCTTTGTAAGTGATACTAGGTACCTTCAAGTACTGAAAAATTTTTTTTTATCGTTTCAAATGTAACAGTTATTTCATAAAATAAATTGAGAATATGAAAGTCAGTCATACAAAAATTGATCGGTAGGTTATCAAATAATTATTATACATTTCAATAAATATTATTGAATAGAAAATAGTGACTAACATCATTCATAAATCAAATATCTTTCTCTATGTTTTTTTGCTTTTGATTGAGTTTGTTAATTTTTTTTGGAAAATCTTCCTTTTTTTTCTTTTTGCAATAATCTGTTCAGCTTTTAATTTTTTTCCTCAATTAAATTTATTCTTTTTTGTTGCTTGAGTAACTTTTGTTGTTTTTTTTCTAGTTTTATTTCTTCTTTTATTACTATTTCATCCTGTTTTTTTAATTTATTAGCTTTTTTTTACCTTCAACTCAATTAATTTTTCTAGTTTAATTTTTTTTCTCAAAGCAAGTTGTTATGTTTTTTCACGTTTTTCTCGTTCTTTTTGCTCGGATATCATTTTCTACTCATCTCCAGACACAATAGAAGAAAGTTTGATGCGTGACTAAGACTTATTGGGCTTCTTAATATATATTTTTTACTTTCATTATTATTTAGTACTCTTCAGTTACTTTTGTAGAACTTTGGCTTGATACGCTTTCACGTCTGTTTCTGTGATTAAGTTGTCTGGTGTCAGAAGCCCGCGGTAATTAAAAAATTGATCAATAGATGGGTCTAGTTACCGCTTTTTAATGTTAACGATGAAATTTGCATTATTTTATTAAAAGTTTTGTTTTTTCTTAAAAAATGATTATTTATTTGTCTAGAATAAACAATACAATCATAACTTTTGTTTTTTATTATATTATGTAAGCCTCTCACCAAATTGGTTTTCGATTCAGAAATCTACAATATTAATGCAAAATTGGTCGTTTTTGCAGTGGTCGGAGACAATTATTTAGATACATAAATACTATTACATTATTCAAACCAGTTTTTCTTACAAATTATCATTTTTTATAATAATAAATAAAAAAAAATTTTTCCAACACATTTTACAACAAATAATTATTTTATTCTGATGTATTACTTACGCTCCACGGTAACAGGGCAGACCACGATAATTGGGTACTTTACCCTATTACAGTATATTGCATCAACTTCTTTGGAATGCAGCCCGGGTCTCATAACTCCAGTTTTCCCTATTCCTTTTTCTCTCTGCCCTGTCAGAGAACAGGTTCCTAATGCCTGATCTGTGAACACAACCTCCAGTAAGGCTCTAGCTAACTCAGTTTGTTTTGTAGATTTTTGTAAAGCCATTTTCATTTCAAAAATGTTCACATAAATGTTAAAACCTTTCCTTAATTCTGAAACCTGTAAATAAAATTCATGTACGTTTTTGTCAGTTTATTGACGTCTTCAAGTTTGTCCGTTCTCATCACCGGTATCATAATTTCTTTTTGTTGTTTTTGATGTTGATGGGAGCATCAGACTAGTTGTGTCGTAAGTAATTTTACTTTTTCACAAAGGTTAATACATTTTTTTACTAATAAAACGGCCATCTTATTGATTGCGTAAAATCTTGGGATAAAATGAAAATCATAAAATTATATTTTTGTTATTTTTATTGTGTTTAAACCAATGAAATATACTAAGTCACTTACAGCTAACTCTTATACTGAAGTATTTCCATCAGACGATTTAATAACAAAAGTTCTTGAGTATAGTTTCATCTATGTTCAAGACATTTCATAAGTACAAAGATTAATCGAAATTATAGTATGATTTTAAAGTTTGAAAAAATTCTTTTCTCAAAATAAAAAACTAATGTTTAATCGTACCGTAACATGTTCTGCTTCAGCGTAAATTAAATTATCAAGCTTTTACGTATTGAATAATAAATCTGATATTTTTCTTTGAGCATCTAATTTTAGGATACTTTCTTTAGTTTTTAAAGATGCATCTTCATATGATGGTCCATTAGGCATGCCTAGAGATCTACTCCTCTTGTTTACAAGTTTTTTCAGCTATACACATTTAAAACTGTTACATTATATCAAATACTGTAGGCAATACTAAAACAACAATCATTCATATATATTACTTTAATTTCATCGTAAGTTGACAACATCAAGTCTTCTTTGGTTATTTCGTGAGGCTCGAAGTTCTAAAAATAATATTATTGAAAAATTTTTTCATTCAGCGTTAAACCGCATAAATAAATAAAAAACCTTGATGTTCACATTGTTGTGAAAATCTTTAACATTTTCTATCAAACTCAATGATTTTTTCCTTAAATTTACAATCTCAGAAGTCTGAAAAATAATAATTATTAATATGCATGCATACCTATAATTTTTTTTGTGAGACTCTTTTAAGTAAAAAGAAATAAACGATATTTTCAATGAATCAGTGCAACTAACTGGCAAATCAGTTGTTAAGGTTTTTGAGTTACAGGCTTTTTTTTGGCCAATTTTTTATTCATCATTAAGGATTTGACGGAATCTAGCTTCTATACACTATAATAAATAAAGCAACAATTAATAACGTAGCTACACAAAAATTACCCCATGATTCAAGCCAACTCATTGGTAAATTACACTACAATCAAACCCTAGATCATAAACTGAGTCTATGTCTCTCAGTTAAGTTTTAATTTTACCCTGTAATAAACCCTATTCTTAAATGCAGCAAAAAAATATACGATACAGAAATTTAAGTTTTGGATGAAATATAGTGGCTTACGAATGAGAAAATGAATGTGGGTTATAGCCGTTTAATCATGTAAAAATAAATTAATTATATAATATCTTACATATATAATTTTTTTTTTTACTTTTAAATTTCTGAAACAATGATCGATATGTAAATCACATATTTTTCAAACTAATTAGAAATTTCTTTTACCTTACTTGATCGGCCTTTTGTTTCCATTTCCCGTGACTTCACAATATTATCCAGCTTATCCAGCAATATTGATCATCTACATAATAGAAATAGTAAAGATTGTTTGTTTATTAATTGTTGCATACACGTACACGTGAATTATGATACTTTAGATAAATGATGCTTACATGCATTGCTTTAAGTTTTTGTAAGAAAGCTGGGCCATGTGTGGTCTGCGGTATCCTACCACCTTTACCACTCAAAACGGCACGCATACACGCGTGCACACACACATACACACACATACATTTACACACGCATTGTTTAAATGGCCATTCGCGAGTCACTAGCCATGGGGCGAGTCACAGGGTCACAGCGCGCCACACACACAAAAATATCTATACGTACTTCAAACACGAATACTTTTTCTTTCTAAAAGGCCACAACCATACAGTGCTCTGGAGCTTAGGCCCATAACACACTGACCTTATAAATAAATAATATGTAATGCTCACACGTGAGCTGTAAACTATCATGCTTAAGACAAATAATCTAACAGTTAGAAACTTTGACTTCGGCTTCTACATAACGAATCACGGATGAAAATTTAGAGTTTATGTACGGACTCGAGACACGAACTGTCAACTCACGGAGCTTACATCACATACACACACATGTGTGTACATACACTTTAGGTCGTGATACGGCTACACTAAGAAAAGTAGTGTTAAAGAAAGTATTATAACAACACCAAAAATTACTACATTTTTAGGAAAGCGTAGACATACCCACCTGATGACGGGTAATAATTACGTTTAAAATAATTTTTGTTATATTTGAAATAATTTTTATTATGCTGTAGTCCTACAAAAATTATTACACGGTGCAATAAAAGTTACTATGTCTAACATAGTAAAAGTTGTGATAGTATAATTTTTGCTCCACAATATAGTAAATTTTTTTGTAATTGTTTTAAAATGTATCACATTCGAAAGTAGAATTTGTTATGTGACATAGTTAAATTTCTCTTTCCACTGTATTGCTATTTAGTATAGTAAGAATTACTATATTCAAAAGGAATTTTGTAGGTTGCTTATGGGTATGTACGTCTATTAAGTTTCAAATTTGAGGTTATACGAATTTAAATGTTAAGAGAAATATAATATTTGATTTATCAGGGTTAGGAATCAATACATACCGACAATTAATTTTGAATCGACTAAAACTATCCGTTGTTAATACCTTGGTCTACAGGAAACCCTT
Source organism: Copidosoma floridanum (assembly GCF_000648655.2). Next base: position 746,759 of record NW_019379741.1, read on the forward strand.
TAATTTTTAACTTTATTGTGTGTATGATAAACAGTACACGTTCCCACATGTACTTTATCCATATTCGCGCCGACATCTTATCCCATGGTCTAGTGGTTGCGTAGCCTGACTCGGAAGCTTAAGGATACAGGTATAAAGAACTTTAAGTCAAATTATGTCTACCAACCTTGTACAAAACTTCTATAAGAATTATGTTCGGGAATACCAGAAGCATTTTAAACAAAATACATTTGATCAAAAAAATATCCACCGATTTTGACGTAATGATAATTGCTTGATTTTGGCTCAAACAGGATAAGTTTTTTGATATTAATGGCTTTAATACTTATAGAAAAGCTCGATTGTACTCTGATGGTGGTGGTGTACTTGTTGTCTTTCGCAAAGACCTCGCTTTTCAAGAAATTCTAGTCAATCCACCACATTAGTATGTAAAAATGAGCGCTTTTCATATTAACAATACTGTACCTGCTACTAAATTATACGTATGCTATAACCCTCCAGACCTTATATTAACCCAAGCTGAATGGAATGAATTGGTTCGCTGCGTCGACCCTGACCAACACTTCATCCTCGTCGGTATTTTCAACGAAAATAATTTTAACTGGAACTGCAGTAACACTGACGTGTATGGCACTTGGCTAGAAACTGCCTATGAGTCTAACGGTCGGTATTTACAAAATTTTAATACTCAGACGCACATAAACCTCCACATGAACTAAAGATCCAATTAAAATTTAATATTTACTACACTTAATCTGAAAGACTGGGTTAATTTTGAGGTCTGTCAATCTACTTGGGGATCCGATCACTTCCTTATTTTTTTTAACTTTTCTGTTAAAAAATGTATACACGAAAAAACGTCATTCAATCTCAATTCTGTACGCACCAACTGACGTGGGGTTGATGAAGCGTTGGAGGAGTCTTATTTAACTTTTCTATCCCTCGAATACGATAGCCTCTCTTCAATAGAACAGTATAACATCTTACTTCACTGTTACTCAAGCGATTGTAAGTAACAGACCTAAAAGGGAACTCTCCTCCAAATTCAAACACATCAATCCCATTCCTTGGTGAGATGCAGACTGCAATCGCGCCAGCAGACTAAAAACTGTGGCTTTCAACCAATATCTCTTTACCTTTGATTTAAAAGACGTAATCAATTATAGAAAAACAATGTGCCTCAAGTAAAAGACTTCTCATCTCAAAAAAAAAAAAAAAAAAAAAAAAAAAAAAAAAAAAAAACAGTTTCAAGACTTTTGCTGAAAACCTTAACTGTAACTGTATGAGTCCTTCTTATATTTGGAACAGATGCAAAACTTTGAAAAACCGCTGGGCCGACAACAAGCCCACTTCGGTCACTGAAAATTAACAAACTCTAAATCGCAATAATTTAGAACCTGCCCTCGACAAGATCTGTCCCCCATGGATTTAAACGAACTCTAACAAATTTCTACCTGCTTCATCTGTAGAATTTATTGACTCCACTTTCTCTTTTACAGAGTTCAATTTTTCCCTAAACAATAAAAATCCTAAATTGGTCCCAGGACTCGACAGCATCAATTTCGATTCTATTAAAAAACTCCCCATTAAGTACAAATTACTTTTCCTTGACATATTAAACAAAATGTATGAGCAGCATACCCTCCCTGATTCTTGGAGAAAAATTTTCGTTCACTTCATTAAAAAAGCCTCACGGGGATGGGCTTAGGTCGATTTCTCTTACACCTTGTATTTTCAAGCTCCTTGAAACCCTAGTGAAGAACAGACTTTAGTGGTAGACCGAGGTAAACAACCTTTTGCCCAAGAACCAGCATGGATTCAGAAAAGGTAACTCCTGCTTAGACAATCTATGAAACTTCAAACTAATTACGAAAGGAGCCTTCCAACAAAACAACGATATCCATGCCGCATTCTTTGATGTTGAGGGAGCCTTTGATCACGTCAATATAGACATTTTATAATTGACAAACAAGCCAAAATAGGATCAGATTCATTTAATTTATAACCATGGAAAGACACATTTTCACGGCTAATAATTCTGCACTAAACCTTATTTCTTATAGAGGCGTTCCTTAGGGCGCTGTTCGCAGTCCACTATTGTACACCCTCTCCGTTCCTAATATAACATCTGATATCCCCGACCAAGTCGCAGTCTCAAAATTTGTAGATGATCTCGTGGTTTACTCCAAATCCAGCACATTAAACAGCAAGAGCGCTCTCGAAAGTGCTATGGAAACAATAGATATTAATCTACATCATATAGGCCTCAACCTATCTCTTTCCAAAATCAACTTTTTGCACTTGAATAAAAAAGGTATCAAACCTGGTGAGTCTAAAATTAGGATTGGAAATGTCATTATAAAATTCACTAAATCTGTCAAGTTTCTAGGTGTCTACATCGACAACCTGTTGTGGCACCTGGTGGGGTGCCCACCCACTCATCCTTCTTACATTATACAAGAGCTACGTTTGCTCCATTATAGACTATCCATGCTTTATTTATATCCCTAACAACTCAAAAAACATTAACAAACTAGAAAAAATAAAATACTTAGCTATACGATATTCCATGGGATATCGTATGAGCACTTCTACAAGCGTTTTAATGGTGGAGTTGGGGCTCATTTTCATGTAAGAGCGCGCACAATATCTATGCTTGTGTTACTTAGCTAAATACAACAGAAACATAGATTCTAAAACACCTTCGACCATCTTTCTCCACTACACTAAGCTTAAATCTCCCCCCAGATACTCGAGCCTGATCACTTAATGCACTTTGAATTCTTAAATATTATCAATGGTTTTAACACAGCAATCAACAACTGTTTTAATATTGACAAGCATCGCTTTTACAATAACATCTCTCAAACTCCTACCAATCTAAATCTAGGACACGCTATTAAAAATTCAACCGACCCCATCTAACACTTAAACGAATTCATTAAAACTCAAAATGCCATAGAGATCTATACCGCAAGGGTACACGCAAAAAAAATTTGTACCGTGAGAGTACAGAGGTCCAGCTTAAGAGAGTACAAACACGCATTAAACGCATACAGTACAGCTGTCTGCTCGTAGTTATGCCAACTTTGGACTCGTACAGTTCAAAGCAACACTGTACTGTAGAGGTCTAGGGAGGAGGCTGTCTGAGCCAGCGCTTAGAACGTATACGTACCAACCTCCGAGCTCGAGCTGTAACTACCGATGTTATAGTTGAGGTACCCATGTAGTGATTACAGACGTGCTATCTGACAGACATATGTACATATAGTAGGAGCTGACTACGCAATTTGTATAAGCCGTCGAAAAAAAGTTGCCAGTAATTACAAGTAAGTACTGATATTAATAATTTATTAACAAATGACATGAATGGACGATCTTCAGTCAACCACTATTTGCTTCAAAGATCAGTATATTATGAGCGTAAAAAAGAGGTTACGAAAGAATGATAGGTATAAAATTCAACGCTTCACAATACAACATTTTATTATTTATTTGAGCTGATCTTGTGTACAAAAAGAAAATTTTGACTCTCAGCATATGCAAATACCTTTCCGTTAACCTAAGAAAGGGTTTGACGTTTCGTTGACAACAATATAACCTTACACATAATTCATAGATTGTTATAAAACCTTAAACATATCTTTCTATTAACCCTGAGGTCTTTTGTGTATGACTGAAAGAAGAGTCAGAAGGATGTAGGATTTAAGGGAGCTTTGTAACTTTAGTCTTTTTAGTAATTTTTATGGGAAAGAGAGGTCATTTGGTAAATTTTCATAAGTTTTCTCAACTTTGCATTTCCGTACATAAATTTACTTTCACTGGTTGTATAAAGTTCTTCAAAAAATAAAATATAATAACTGTATTGCACACTTTACAGATCTGTTGAGATCCAAAAAATCACGATGGTCAAACTCAGCAGTAATTAATACTTATATTGATAATGGTTTTCGGATAAATCTCAACACAATTGGTCTTGATCACTCGAACAAGGCACAAAAGCCAGGTGCATCAAATGACAGTGATGCAAAACTGCAAACAAATGCTAAAAGGCCTTGAGTTGAGTCTGAGATAAATACGTCTATTGAAAGTTCAAATAGAACAGTAAGACAACAAGATAAGAGAGTAACTGTATTTCTCAATTATTTAACTTTTAAACAAAATATTTTTGCTAATGATTACGTTATTCTTATCCTCTAGATGTTATCAATGTTACAGATGCTGTCGAAGAAACTTTAAACTGGTTTTACAAAAAAAAAATGCTGTGTATTCTTTATTGTTAAAATCAACCAGAGAAAAGATTGCATTAGCTGCTTATAGGCTTGATGCCATCACACAACGAACATCATGTTTATTTGACAAATACATAAACAAAGTTTGTGACTTGATTATTGACCACGAATATTCGAAGGGCATCCATGAGTGAGTCATTATTTTAAATGAAAAAATAGGAGTGTGTTGCAAAATAATACTCGTAATTTAATGCACCTTTCATACTTTAATTATTTATTTTAGCCTTGAAAGAACTAATTTTCTTTTATTCATAGATCAACTGGTAGACCTGTTTTTCCTTTGATCACCTAAAGAATTATATTCTCCAAGCGTGGCTGACGTTTCCGCCAGGGGTGCACTGTATTATTCGTATCGGCACTATTGTCAAAATGCAATTAAAACCGGCATATACATAGGTGCTACAAAAGTAATCGAAAAAGGTAAAAAAATTGTAGTCATATTTATCTACATTGCATGGTTAGGATTGTATTTACTTTATTTAATTATACATGCAGATACACTGACTGCAGCTTTCGAATCTACAGTATGGGATACTGTTAAAATCACCGCTGACTTGATTGAAAAGTGGACAGTATCTATTGATGACAGAAAGACTGTTTATAAACAGGCTAATCTTGGAGACGTTTTTTTATTATACCCATTCTTACTTGCACCCCATGGATTGCAATTGGTATTTTATATAATCATTTTTTTAACATTTTATAATTTATAATCACAACTACAATTTGTTTGTGTTAACAGATACTAGCAGAGTTCAAGCATACGTATGAATCACAAGAACAATGTTTCACTACAAAGTGATCTGACGTATCAAAAATCATAGTTACGATTGCTTCTGATCATAAAAAAACGCTGAAATTAAGCTTCTATTAGACTCTCTTAATACTTTCAATGATGGTTAGTACACTCATAACTACTGTAATTTTTTAATATTTCCAGACCTACTCGTTACTCATTTTTCTAGCAAATATAATAGTTTTTCAAGTTCCATTCTAACTAGAAATTATGGTGTGGGCTTAATCCCAACCAATTATAAATGAGGATGCATTACTTTCAATCCTATCCTTTGTATTTCTTTTATTAAATTGCATATGTCTTAGCCAATGTAGCCTATCTTAAAACTCTTTCAGCATATTTGAAATATTTGCTTTTAGATATAAAAAGTATTTTACTTATTAGGTGTTTATGCCCTCTTCCCGGTAACATTGTTAAACGCAAAAAAAGAGAAAAGGTAACAAAACAAGAGTTAATGGACAGTTTTATTCTTCATTTACCGGTAATTATTTTGTTAGATTTCAGTAATTCAGCGTAACATGACGTGACTACTTAAAAGTATCTAACTAAATTTTTTTCTATTCTTATTTAGTATATCTAAAACTTAGATATAGATAGTGGTTTCAATTCGATCATCTCAAGCCAACAAAAAATTTATGACAAGACTTTTGACACCGAAGTTTTACCGTACATAGTAACTTGTGGACCCCCCAGTAATTTAACGGCTGTATATATAATTCTAAACTTTGACGTGAAAATTAAAGTTAAATCTGTTGGCGAGGCTGTCGATAGTCTCTACAAGCTATTAAAAATAGTTGGACCTAGGCATGCCAAATTTTATAAAAATATCCATCAGTTCATAGATCATTACATTTTCAAATTAAGCATTGAGAGTCCCTGGGCATGTGTGACTGAGACTTTTCAAAAACTTAAAATGTTAAATGTTGAGCCCAAAATACTTAGCACTGAAGTTGACCCAGCGACTTAGATCATCCTTCTTTTTTATCCACTTCTTTCTCATTGTAATAAATCAACATTCTATTTATTCGTTAAAGCATTTATCAAAGAGAGATTTATCAAAGAGAATTATCAAAAAAATTTATATTGTAAACAGTTACATTAATAAAGAGCGAACCTAATTTTTCACAATGTCTCAAAAATTATATTGGAATTGAATAATCTGTAAATTTGTTTAAAACTGTACAATAATCAAAATATTCCTCGCAATTCTGTGCAAGAAGTTCTAAGCTTATTTAGTAGTTTCATTTTAGATAGTTTTATTCCGATCGTAAATGACACTATAAAAAAAGAATTGAAACCTTCTAAAACAATAATTGTTGATAAAATTGAAAGTATTACCTCGGAGTTCAAAAATATCTTTAGTAATTTCTCCACAGAATATAATTGATTTTAGATGTTTACGAAATATTGTAATTACATCCTACCTGAAGAGTTAGTAATTGGAACAGTTATAAAAAAGTGGGAACAAAAATCCGCTTGGTAAATATTACTGCTGCACGTATTCCCGTTAAAAGCACTCTAAAAAGTTTTTAGAAATTCCTAACGTTTTCAAAAAAGTAATGAGTTTTAGTGAATTTAGAAAAAAAACCTGTCGTACGTAACATTATGCAAGTAGATTTATAAAAAAAAATCAATATTAATAAAAAAGAGGTAACTTTACCTCTTTTCTTTTATTTTAACGATTTTGAACCTAGCAACTCTTAAGATAGCCATTTAGGTAAGCAGAAACTTGGCGGTGGCTATATTAAATGTCCTTTTTTACCACCCGATCTTGCATCTAAACTAGACTGCATATTTTCAGCATTTTTATTTTTACTCTATATTTTACTCTAAACATAGAAGAATATTTGGTAATAAAGCCGTACTTTCACGAATAATCCAAGATTTGATTAAGCTGTCGAATGAGGGTATCATCATTAATATAGATGAATACACGAAAAAAAAATTTTTTTTAGATGTGTACTAGTGCTTGGAGATAATCTTGTAATGAATAAAACATGTGGATTTATTACCTCCTTTTCTGGTACTCGCTGCTGCAGGATATGCAGGGTAGACTCGTTGCAAATTGCAAATATGAGTACTGAAAATTAAAATTTACTGCGAAATTGTGATAATCATGA
>NW_019379741.1:761370-861621 GCF_000648655.2 Copidosoma floridanum
AAAAGTATGTGGTCGTTGGCATCAGACGTTGCCACAAATGTCTACAATAGGACACCACACTCGGGAATAAACTTCGAGACACCTCTTCAGAGAATGGATCAAAGGCTTAAATCCCATATTGACAAAATCAGACGTTTTGGTTGCTTGGCATATACAAGAGTACCAATCCCAGAGTCAAAATTTTCAGAGAAAGCAGTCAAGACTGTACTGGTAGGTTATACCAAGTCGGGTCATATACTCTGGCAATATGAGACCGGCAAAATTGTTATCTTCAGGCACGCGAAATTCAATGAAATGATTGTGTACAGAGACATAAGGAATATTAGGAAGGTTTCACAGGAAAGTAATCACAGCAAGAACTTTGAAAGCCATTTAGAGTTTTAATCAGAAAAAAAAGACTTAGAGACACAGAATATTCCAGAAGAAACTGTGAAACCTCACAGAGGCAGACCAAAGAAAAGAAAAGAAACTCAGACGATTGACTGCAAAGAACCGAAAATTAGAAAATTGCCAGATAGAAAGGCGAGAGTAAATAGACCAACTTGGTCGCACTTGCGACTGGCTGAGTGTGTTCCAACATCAGAAGAATCAAAAATAAATCAGAGTCAAGCCAGTGCTGAGAATACAACAATTAAGAATGATAAGATTAGTCATGAGCTCTTAGCTATGACAAACAAGGATCCATCAAGTTTCAGAGAAGCCATGAACTCAGATGAAAAAGACAAATGGCTACAAGGAATTAGAGATGAATTAAAATCAATGGAGCCAAATCAAGTGTGGACTATAGTGGATAGGCCCGCTTACAATGAGAGTGGAGCAAAAGTCCACACCATTGACTCAAAATGGGTTTTTTAAGAGGAAAGTAAATTCAGATGGAAAAACAGTCTACAAGGCTAGATTGGTCATTAGAGGTATCAAGGATAGAAAGGAGTATGAACTCAGAGAAACTTATGCTCCAGTTTCCAGACTGTCAATTGTCAGAACTGCATTTGCTATTATTAACAAATACAATTTAGATGTATGTCAAATGGATGTCAAAACAGCTTTTTTAAATGGCACTTTAGAGGATGACATTTACATGGAAATTCCAGATGGTTTGCAATGTACTTCAGATGAGACAAAAAGAAAAGTTTGCAAGTTAGAAAAGGCCCTTTATGGACTCAGAGTAAGTCCAAAAAGATGTAACAAACGTTTCTCTGAGGAAGTTTTAAAACTAGGTCTAGAGAAGGACATAAATGAGCCATGTTTGTTTACCTGGCGAAAAGAAAATCAGATGGTTGTCTTGGTTCTGTACGTAGACGATATTCTGCTCGCAGGGAACAACGCTGGAAAAATCTTAGATATCAAAACAAAACTCAGCTCAGTGTTTCAGATGAAAGATCTGGGTGAACCGCAGAAATTTCTTGGCATGGAAATATTCAGAGACAGAGAACAGACGACACTTACTCTTTCACAATCAAAGTATACTGAAAGAATCTTGGAAAGATTCAATATGAAAGAAAGTAAACCTCAAAAGACTCCCATNACCTAGCAACTCTTAAGATAGCCATTTAGGTAAGCAGAAACTTGGCGGTGGCTATATTAAATGTCCTTTTTTACCACCCGATCTTGCATCTAAACTAGACTGCATATTTTCAGCATTTTTATTTTTACTCTATATTTTACTCTAAACATAGAAGAATATTTGGTAATAAAGCCGTACTTTCACGAATAATCCAAGATTTGATTAAGCTGTCGAATGAGGGTATCATCATTAATATAGATGAATACACGAAAAAAAAATTTTTTTTAGATGTGTACTAGTGCTTGGAGATAATCTTGTAATGAATAAAACATGTGGATTTATTACCTCCTTTTCTGGTACTCGCTGCTGCAGGATATGCAGGGTAGACTCGTTGCAAATTGCAAATATGAGTACTGAAAATTAAAATTTACTGCGAAATTGTGATAATCATGATATTTGTACAAAAAGTGGGAGTACTCATACAGGTGTGATTGAAACTTGCTTTTTTAATGATTGAAAAGATTTTCACATAGTGGACATTCGATGTCTTGATTATATGCATAATTTTGCCAAGGGCATTTTAAAATTTAGCTTTTCTGATTAGGGATTTTATTCCACTAACTAATAAAAGTTGAAAAATGTATATTATTTCGCTTGAAATAATAGGTATTCTGTCATCTTCTAGGTATGTACCATCAGACATATATCATTTAAGATATCTCGTACAACGGCACAATGATTTGTATATAGAGCTATTTGGATGTTTAAAGCCTACGATGTATTTTGCTGTGCATATACCCAGAGTACTACAAGATAACGGACCAATGGTACATTTTTGGCGTATGGCTGGCAAGCGAAAAAATAAATTTTTAAAAACAGTAGCTGTAAATATATGTTCAAGAGTAAATTTACCCTTGACTATTGCAATAAAAAAACCAGTTACATTAGTGTTTTGTAAATAAATATTATGATTTTGTAAATATTGAAGTAGTGTATGGCTCGATTATTATGAAAAATGATACGGAAATCAATAAATTTAGACCATTGATAAGTATGGCTGATGAGTTAAAATATGTTATTATTAACGGTACTTTCTTTGTTAATACGATTCTCGTGACATACGATATTTTCGTCACACTCATCCAACGTTCCAGACGTCTTAAGTTACATACGTGCTCGCGTGCACACGACTGTAGAATGCACCTTGTGCAAATATACTGAAATAAAAATAATAAGAGGACCCATTTTGTGAAGAGATGGAAAATTTCATTGAAAAAGACATTCGATTGTTCAAAAAAATTCAAAAACTTGCAAAAGTCGTAGTATTCGTTTCAATAAATATCGTGTGATCATGAATGCGCTTCAGAAGTCTCAAGTTATATACACGCGCGTTTGCATATGTATAACACACACTGTGTAGACTTGCCATGTAAGGCAATTAATTATTTTTATAGAATACAATATCTGCACTTTTTATTATTTCATCAAACATATAAAATGTAAGAAACGATTCTNTAAAGATTATGCTATGTTGGATAGCAAATTTTAGTACTCTTATTTCACTATGTAACATAGTAATTTTTGTAATATCACGAGTATATCACAGCTTTTTGGAATCATAAAATTATTTTTATCACAATTATAATACTTTTTTTAAGATTACTTTTCTCAGTTGGTATTATGGAAGTGCTATATACTCAATATTATATACCAGCCGCAACTTAAGCTTACTGATACAAAATAAGCAGGTGTCTTAGTAAAAAGCCATTTACGACTAGATTAGAGTTTATGAACTATGCGAAAATTGAAAAAAATTTTTCAAGATAGATGCCCGTACACAAAAACTTTACTTGCCGTATTTTTGCCAACCTTTTTTTTCACAGTAGTAAATATTAGAAACCACAGTTGCAATAATTTGCAGATTCAATAAACGGAAAAAATGACCTTTTTTCTATCAGAGTTTAAAAACAGTACCGTTTTTCTAACGCTAACCGTGTCTGTTAATGCCTTATCTGTAAACTTAGATAATTATTTATATATAACATTAGCGTTAAATTCGAATGGAACAAGAACATTTTTTTCCTTCATTGAATTCAAACATTATTAAAACTGAGATTTCTGAAATAGTATGGTATAACCAATAGCTCTGGTTTTTGTTTGGAGGCTTCCTTTTTTTTGGTGGTACGTTTTTGGATAGTACATGAACTCTGATCTTGCTGCAAATATCATTTTACCAAGGTAACTTTTTGTTTGCCTTCACCAGAATAAAATATTGTGTTAATTTACTGAGGGATTTATTCCATAGATCGGAAAATGAGCGAGCACACCTTGTTATAGTTCATAATATTTAATGATAGGAGAGTATACTTACAAGAACGATACACATCACAGCTAACGACAAACAGCTGCTTGCATGCATGACCACATGCTTCAACGGACAGACGAGATCTACCTTGCGCCCGCATGCGAGTGCCAAGCATCCGCTAATATCTTACAACTGTAGTTGGCCAGAGATAGTGCGACGAGTCCATTTCTTATACGTATACATCTATATTCGTTGGTATAAATGTACCATAGTACTTGTACAATAGTAATAATCTCTTGTTAGGTACACGTATTTCCAAATCCTCATCGCATACTTAAAATGTGTTTCATTATAACAATTTTGAAATCGACTGAAATGATTAACATTATAACTTATATCAGGTCTCGTGCCTGAACTACTATAAAAAGTTTGCCAATCAAATTTCTTTACTTCAAATAATTTCTAGTTTCTTTTGCTTGTTCTAGCTTTTAATTTATTTCCATTTGTGTATCATATAATGTTAAGAAAAGGTGCTTTGTGCTGCCACCTGACGCCTCTCGTGTGTAACACACTTTACAGCTCGTCACAGCTGTTCAAGACTACTCACTTCTGCCCAAGCACTTGTACAGCAAGCATCGTCCTTCCGGCAACACATACCGCCCGTGGCAACTCTTATTAAATAAAATTTTACGTGTTCACTTAATACAAGAAGGGCATTTTTGTCTGTGACCTGTCCCTCACCCTTCCACCACCTGCAATAAGGCTTAAGTACAACAGGTTATGGGCCCAGGCGACGTGAAGAAGGCGGGAAGCGGCAAGGAGAGCGGGAGCGAGCACAAGAGGAGTTTAGTTCAGAGTAAGGTAATTTCAGAGATACACCCAATGAAGCTTCAAGTGTCGTTTGAAGCAGGGTGTCAAACAGACAGTTCGCTTGTGTTTTCTTTCTCTCTCGTCTTTTTCGCGGGTTTTTCGTCGCGAGTGCGTAGTGCTCTGTGTCCGCGTGTTTTGTCTTTCTCTCTCTCTCGCTCTCGGCTGGCTGATCAGCTAGGCCGACTCCTCCATGTAGCGTTTTTTTTTCCATGATTGCTTTAGAGAAAGAGCAATTAATAAGTAGAGAAACATTTCAGAGTGAGAAAAAAAGAGACAGCTACATTCAGAGTCGTTTTTTATATAAAGCGAATGAGGAGCGACAGTGTATGCGGGGGGAGGGGGCGGGGAGAGGAGAGATCGGGACGGACTGCCGCTACGGCATTCGCGAATTCCGGGAGGACGCTCGAAAGAGTAAACACGCGGCGCGAGTAGAGCCTGACGCGACATGAAAATACTGTTGCTATTAGAAGAGTTTTGTTTTTCAGAGTTTTTTCTTGTTGAGACGTATAGTATATATATATACCTATATGTATGTATGTATATAAAATTACTCAGATGGGCATAACTAAATTGTTTCCTCGCTTATTTTTCTCTCTCCGTTGCGCGAGTGTGTGAAAGTGCTAGCCGTGCAGTACTTTTACACACACACAAATAAATCGCGCTAAAATCTGCATTCTTAATGCAGTTGACAGTCATGCAGTGCAGACGTCGTATATATATATCTCCTAAGAAGAAGTTGCCGTGATACCGCTTGGTCTGTGGGTTGGCACCGCGGGTGCACTCTCGCTCGCGTAGCTGTCACTAGCTGTGCGGTGACAGCGGCTAGGCGGGACGCGGGGAGTAGGCCAGCGGCCGGTAGGGCTCGACAGCTAGAGGGCTACCCGTTCTTGACAGGCCGTGCCGTCATGAATCTTGGATGCCTTCAACAATAATTAAATCTTGCATGGGTATTTTCTAAATACTTTTTGGTCATGCAGGTGAGATGGACAATGAAAGCAGGAGCCGCACTCCGGAGAGGCCAGTCGATGAGTCGAGTGGTGATCCGGGGGAGACTCGAACAGACGATGGGTCTCCTGAGCGGTTGCTTGCGACCTCAGAAAGAGGTAACTTATAGATGTTCGATGTTTATTGTAGAATAAATACAGCAAATCTCAGAGTGGCCAAAAAGGAGTTATATGACCGCAAGGCTTATAACCTCCAAGAAAATAAAACCAAAAATAAGATGTCTAGATAGCTGTATTTTTTTGTTGTTTATCAGAGAATTCAGAGAATCCGGAACCCGTTAGGGACGCGGATTTAGACCTGAAGAGAGAAGAGAAAGAGGAAAGGCAACAACAACTTGGTGCCATTAAAGAAATAGCGCGGAACTTAGCGCTAGCATCAGTGAACTTCGAGAAGTCCACTAGACACGTTCAGGCTCTGGTGGATGTCTGCGAAAAAATGGTGAACGCCATAGAAGATGTTTGTGAGGCAATCAAAACTATGTCGGAAGAGATGCGCAAGAAGCGAGAAGGCCCGCCTCAGAATAAGGGAAATCTTCAGAGTTCAAATGTAAGTGATTCCTTCTTGCATTCGACATTCAGACGCAGAGATGGTATTGGGGGCTTTAGTAAAAATTTCAATTTTTCTAATATCCCTTCACTTAACGCGGTAAATATGGATAAGGGACGTCAATCAGGTCCAAAAATAATATCCAACTTTACTTTTCGAAAACCTTAGAATTCAAATAATTCAGACGACATTTTTAATCGATTGAATAACACGGTGACGAACCTCGCGCGTTCAGTAAATTCGGGAAATAGAAGCAGAGTAAAGCCCTCGTTCGAAAGAAAATATAAATTAACGCAAAAAGGTTCGTTTACCCTCTGGCTTGACTCTCTGACAAGTGAATTAAAAACGATTGACTATATAGATGTTTTAGAAAATAGTCGTGATTTAGAAGAAACTTACGGTTTCTCAGAGTCGAATAAAAGGAAAATGCTTGTCAGAGAACTTATAATTAGCCATTTAGATAAGCACTATCACAAGAAAGTGATAAACATTTCAGAGCCAAAGGTTTTATATCTAAAATTAAAGAGTTCCGATTAGCAGAGACAAACGTCACAGCCTCGTCAGTCAGAGCGCGGTTGAATAACCTCAAAATTGAGACCAATGAATCTGCTTCAGAGTTCATAGACCGTTTCGATACGGTCGTGACGGAATATGAAAATTACGGAGACATGGTACCTCTCTCAAAGGAAGAAAAGCGATCTGCCTTTTACCACGCCGTCTCACAGAGATACAAAGAAATAAGACAACTGGTTGTACAAATCAGAGAAATATTTACTCATGTACAGCACACATGGTCAATCTAGAAGAATTCATACAACAATCTCAGACTGACATTTCAGAGATTCAAGAAGAATTACATTCAGACGTCGCGATTAAGATAAGAGATTCCGAAATAACGAAGTCAGAGATTGGAAGGGAGAAAGAGTATGAACTTAATCCGGAAAAGGAAACGACCGATGCAAATTCAGATGATAATCAGAGGTTATTAGATGAAATTATGAGTTATGAACTAAACGTTGGTGCAAAAATATGAAGCTGGGTCACAAATCCTTGAAGTACTTAAAACAACTTCAGAAATCAGAGGCAATACTATCAGATGTACATTTTAAAGACAATATACTGGATTGTGAGGTGTGCAAACTGGCAAAGACGGAAAGATTACCATCTTCCGAAATCAGAGTTAGAGCAACGAAACCATTAGAGAGGTTGCACGTCGATACGATGGGACCAATAAAGCCAGAGTCGTATCCAGGAGGCAACAAATTCATAGTGGTCATAGTCGACGATTACACCAAGTATTCAAAGGCGTACTCCGCCAAGACCAAGGATCAGGCTGGAGAATGCTTAGAGGAGTTCCTCAAACATACGAGGAACATTTTAGGCAAAAACGAGAAGGTCTGCTACGTCAGGTCGGACAATGGAACGGAGTTTACGGGGGGACATTTTTCAGAAGTTGTAAAAAGTGAAAATGCAGAGAATGAGTTTTCATCCCCGCATACTCCAGAGTTAAACGGAACTGCAGAGAGATTTAATAAGACTCTGCTGTGGCTAATCAGAGCACTCATGATAGACTCGGGACTTCCCAAAAGTATGTGGTCGTTGGCATCAGACGTTGCCACAAATGTCTACAATAAGACACTACACTCGGAAATAAACTTCGAGACACCTCTTCAGAGAACGGATCAAAGGCTTAAATCCCTTATTGACAAAATCAGACGTTTTGGTTGCTTGGCATATACAAGAGTACCAATCCCAGAGTCAAAATTTTCAGAGAAAGCAGTCAAGACTGTACTGGTAGGTTATACCAAGTCGGGTCATATACTCTGGCAATATGAGACCGGCAAAATTGTTATCTTCAGGCACGCGAAATTCAATGAAATGATTGTGTACAGAGACATAAAGAATATTAGGAAGGTTTCACAGGAAAGTAATCACAGCAAGAACTTTGAAAGCCATTTAGAGTTTGAATCAGAAAAAAGACTTAGAGACACAGAATATTCCAGAAGAAACTGTGAAACCTCACAGAGGCAGACCAAAGAAAAGAAAAGAAACTCAGACGATTGACTGCAAAGAACCGAAAATTAGAAAATTGCCAGATAGAAAGGCGAGAGTAAATAGACCAACTTGGTCGCACTTGCGACTGGCTGAGTGTGTTCCAACATCAGAAGAATCAAAAATAAATCAGAGTCAAGCCAGTGCTGAGAATACAACAATTGAGAATGATGAGATTAGTCATGCGCTCTTAGCTATGACAAACAAGGATCCATCAAGTTTCAGAGAAGCCATGAACTCAGATGAAAAAGACAAATGGCTACAAGGAATTAGAGATGAATTAAAATCAATGGAGCCAAATCAAGTGTGGACTATAGTGGATAGGCCCGCTTACAATGAGAGTGGAGCAAAAGTCCACACCATTGACTCAAAATGGGTTTTTTAAGAGGAAAGTAAATTCAGATGGAAAAACAGTCTACAAGGCTAGATTGGTCATTAGAGGTATCAAGGATAGAAAGGAGTATGAACTCAGAGAAACTTATGCTCCAGTTTCCAGACTGTCAATTGTCAGAACTGCATTTGCTATTATTAACAAATACAATTTAGATGTATGTCAAATGGATGTCAAAACAGCTTTTTTAAATGGCACTTTAGAGGATGACATTTACATGGAAATTCCAGATGGTTTGCAATGTACTTCAGATGAGACAAAAAGAAAAGTTTGCAAGTTAGAAAAGGCCCTTTATGGACTCAGAGTAAGTCCAAAAAGATGTAACAAACGTTTCTCTGAGGAAGTTTTAAAACTAGGTCTAGAGAAGGACATAAATGAGCCATGTTTGTTTACCTGGCGAAAAGAAAATCAGATGGTTGTCTTGGTTCTGTACGTAGACGATATTCTGCTCGCAGGGAACAACGCTGGAAAAATCTTAGATATCAAAACAAAACTCAGCTCAGTGTTTCAGATGAAAGATCTGGGTGAACCGCAGAAATTTCTTGGCATGGAAATATTCAGAGACAGAGAACAGACGACACTTACTCTTTCACAATCAAAGTATACTGAAAGAATCTTGGAAAGATTCAATATGAAAGAAAGTAAACCTCAAAAGACTCCCATGGTGACCAGGCAAGTCAAAAGCCGAAATCAGAAGCACTCAAAAGATAAAGATGAAGCAGAAGTAGCGCAATTGACAAATGTACCCTACAGAGAGGCAATTGGAAGCCTTCTCTACCTGGCTAGTGCGACAAGACCAGATATTGCGTACTTGGTCAACTATTTGTCGAGGAAACAACTGCAACCAACAATGAATGACTGGAAAGAAGTAAAAAGGATTTTCAGATATCTCAGAGGAACAACTGCCTAGGGTTTAACCTATAGAGGACAAAAAGGAGACCTTTTTGCAATGACTGACACGAGCTTCAGAGATCTAGATGATTCTGCTACGACTGGCGGGTACGTCATAAAATTGTTTGGCGATCCTGTTATGTGGAGGAGTCAGAAACAGTCATATGTGACTCTCTCGACATGTCATGCAGAGTATCTAGCCATGAGTGATGCCTGTCAAGAGCTGGTGTCTCTGGATAAGGCGATTAGAAGTATAACGGGAACGTCTATGTATCCTGTGACTGTCTGGTGTGATAATTTGGCAGCTGTTAAGAGCACTCAGATGGATGGATGTCATAGACTCAAAAACTTTGATGATGACCTTCACACGATCCAGAAACAATTAAAACAGAGAGAGATTACTGGCAAAAAGTGTCACATGGCAAGTACACATGGTGACTATGTGAAAGCATGTGTGCTGGAGAATAAAGTAAATGTTAGATGGATTTACACTTCAGAGAATGAGGCAGATATCATGACAAAACCTTTGTCTTCAGAAAAACACATCTACTTCAGAAGAAAATTACTAAACAGTAATTTTTGATCAGAGAACTCAGAGATTTAAATATTTTATTTTAATGTGATTTCAGATACGTCAAACCAAGGAGACAGTGATATGGAGATCACTAGCTCCAAATCAGAGTCGGAGTAATCTTCAGACGTGTAAAACTTCAGAGACGATTCTTCAGGGCAATCAACCCAAAGGAAGGGAGTGTTAAGAAAAGGTGCTTTGTGCTGCCGCCTGACGCCTCTCGTGTGTAACACACTTTACAGCTCGTCACAGCTGTTCAAGACTACTCACTTCTGCCCAAGCACTTGTACAGCAAGCATCGTCCTTCCGGCAACACATACCGCCCGTGGCAACTCTTATTAAATAAAGTTTTACGTGTTTACTTAATACAAGAAGGGCATTTTTGTCTCCGACCTGTCCCTCACTCTTCCACCACCTGCAATAAGGCTTAAGTACAACATATAATTTAGCATTTTCTAGTTTGTACTTATTGGCCAAAGATTTTATATATCTTGTTTGACTCAAAAACATCTCATTTTTTTTACATTATAATTGATATTCATTCCAAAATAATTATTTACTTTTCCCACATCCTCCATGCAAATTCTTTTAGACAATTTTTCCTTAATCACATCAATAGTTTTTTGACTTTAACAAAGAATTCATAGATCATCAACAAATAAAGTAATGTAAGCTTTGTCTTTTCTATTGCTCAAAGAATATGAACAGTTGTCTGTTTTACTATTATCAAATCATAATTTTTTTATAAATTGATCAAAACACTCAAACCAAGCTCTAGGACTTTCTCTCGAACCATACAATGCTTTTTGCAATTTACATAGTTCATCAGAATTATTGTCAAAACCTTACGGTTGTTTGACATATTCCTGTGATCTAACTTTCACATTTGAAAATGCAGTTTCAACATCCATCTAATTAATAATTAAGCCTTTTTGGCAGCAATAAGATAACACAATTTTTAAAGTTTGCATCTTAGCTACAGGAGAATAAATATCTTCAACAGTTTATTTTTGTTGAAATCCTCTTACTACTAACCTAGCTTTAAATTTGTTTTAATCCTTTTTTGAATAAACCCATTTGAGATCTAAGACTTTCTTATCTTTTGGCTTATCTACCAATTTCCAAGTCTTATTCTTATTTAAACAGTTAATTCCTTTTTTTATTGCTTTTTTTTAATTATCAGACTCAAAACTTCCTACAGCTTCATCAAAACTTTTAGGATCTTCTGCACTACAATAACTAACATAAATTGTATTATATACATAGTTATCATTATATCTTTCTGGACGCTTTACGTTTCTTTTCGGTCTACTGTTAACATTATTCTCTTTTAGATTTGACATTCATTTTCTCTTCGTTAATATCATTACCATTTTCATACTCAGCACCTTCATGAACTTCGGTTGACTTGGACTACAATTTCCTTTACATTTTTTGATTCATCATCATCATTATCCCTTAATCCAATACAATATTAATCTTTTTCAATGACATCAACATGTTTTGCTACGATAACTCTAATATTAATCAAAATTTGATATCCTACATTTTCATAACCTTAAAAAATTCCTGAATCTGCTTTTCTATCCCATTTTGACCACCTTCTGTGTTAAGGCACACGTACAATACCCTACTTCTGTACATTTTTAAATGTTTAACATTAGGTTTCATACCAAAAAACAACTTAAAAGGAGTTTTTCAATCATCAGTATTTGCAAGTGCCCTGTTCTTTTAATATGCTGCCACGCACAAAACTTCTGGCCAAAATTTACTATTTATTTTAGCCTCAGATAACAAACATCTAGCAATGTTCATAATGCTTCCAATACATCTTTCAGCAGTACCATTTAATTCATGCACATACGGTGGACATGCATCTAGACTTATTCCTTTTTGCTTAACTAGATTAAAAATTCTTTTTTTTTTTTTATGTATTCGTGACCGTTATTGCACCTTAAATTTCTTATTCTTTTTCCAGTAATATTTTTAACTTTATTTACATATGACACAAAATAATCATAGACTTGATCTTTTGATTTAAATGGATATACTCTGGCTATTTTGCTACAGTTGTCAATAAAAGTTGAAAAACATTTTTCCCCATTTAATCCAATACGATTATGAAGCCCATTTAGATTAATATGTACTATCTCTAAAATTCCTTCAGCCTTTCGTCTATTATTTTCAAATGGTAAAGTATGCATTTTATTTTCCATATAAATAACGCATTTCATTAAGTCACTCTCAATTATTTTTGGCAGACCTTCCGCTAGTTTTACATAAAACATTCAAATATTTAAAATTTACATGCCCCAAAATACGATGCCATTTTTTCTATAAAGTAATTTTATTATTATTTTCAGTACTCATAGTTTGTTACGGGGAGCCTGAGAGGAAATAACGCAGGAAGCAGGACATGCCCTTATGTCCTGCCGTATATGATTTTGGCCGGGCTTATCAGGCCTGGAAACCCTCGACAGCACTCCTCGTATTGTGTACAGGTCAAGCGATCTATAGACCTTACCTAATGTCACTGTAGTCAAGCCCGAGTGTCGGGTGCTTCACTGGCTTATAACTCAAGGCCACGTGTGTCCCTGATACGTGGAGTAGCTAGATAATGAAAGACAGGTATAGGACTGGGACCGCGGAACTGTTAAGGTTGATGACACACACATATACATGCATTAATAAAGAAAGATTCTCAAAATTATGAATAAAAGAAAAGTATATTGAATCTTAAGTATTAATTAAGCAATAAGAAGTTATGTGTGTGTGTGTGTCTGTAATTAACAATAGAGTATGTTATAATAAACCTCGGTGGGAAGACCACTGTCCCCCATGTAACTATAACTATGATCAGCGTACAACTTCCGCGTCCTACGCAGCGGGCAGACCTCGCGAGCTAATACATAAACCTCACACAAGTAATGATGAGTGGACTGACTTTATTTCCAAACGGCTACAGAGTGTGAAGTCAAGGTCGAAATGCGCATCCTAAAGATGTGAGAACTGGTAGGCGTGCCCACCAGCCAAGTATCCTTTCGGATTCGGTTGGTAGCGCTGACCTGGGTGACTTAATACCCAATACCAGCAACGCTTATTCTTACTATTCGGGCTCCTGGTGACACGTTCATCCAGGCTCCTAATCTCTTCGCGCCTTTCACCACTTCCTAACTCTCAATCCCCAGCTGGTCTCTGTAACTCATCGCTCTCTTTCCGCTCTATGGCGTCCCCTCTCCTTTCTACCAAAACTCTCGCGAACCCCAAACGACGGCGCTGTTACAAGTGTTAACGGCAGTTTTATGTTTATTTTGAAGCTCACTTTACATTCTGTATAATTTATGTTTTATATGCGATAGCTAAAAGCGCATCCTCACTGTTATAAGCTTTCGCTGTATTATTTTGATCAATAACTTCATTTCCATCTGTAACTTTCTATAAAAATAATTTATCTCTTATTTCTTCATCACAGTACACATTAGACATTTCAATTTTCACTAATTTATTGTACACTTTAAAATAACTCGAAATTTCTTCTATTTTAGTCACTTTTTAACTTCTACCGTCTTCTATATTTACGTTAACTGGACTTTTTGGAATTCAATAAAATTTACAAAAAAATTATCTGGATTTACCACATGGTCAGTACAACCGGTATCTAAAAGCCAGTCAATACGTTTACCTTGCGTTTCGCTATGCATCGCAGTATACTTGACGATCATCGCAGAGAAATCGACGAACGAGCTGTTGCCTTGTTACCACATTTCTTGTTCCAACGCGTACTTAGTCTCTGCTTCGTTGTCCGCTTGAGCTTCTGCCTCTTGATGCTTCTTGTTTGCGGATTGTTCCCACGAAATTGTTGGCATCCACCCCTCTGTGCTCGGCCTTCATAGCCAGCATTGTTTACATTTGGGCAATCTTTTTTGAAATGTCCAATTTCACCACAGCTGTCATAGGCTCTTTCTTGTTTTCTTTGTTGTTTCTCATGACCTTTTGATTTGGACACGAAAGCATTTGATTTTACGCTAACGCTAGCACTTTAACTTTTACTTTCAATTTCCACGATTTTAATTTTATCCATCACATAAATAACTGTTTGATCCTCCAGTTTTAACGTGGCTACTCAATCGCCAATATAACTATACGATTCTGGTAATGTTCTCAATAAATAATTTAACTTTTCTCTTTCATTCACTGCAGCACCAGCTAATTTTAACTTGTTCACTGATTTTTCAAATTCACTTATAAAGACTAATGATTCTTGAAAATCTTTTAACTTTAATTTTCTCTAGATTATTACAGTATATTATCTGCAAAACCGTTGATTTCTTTCAGTACATAGTATAAAACTTTTTCATAATCTTGAATGCCATGTCAAAATCACTGACAAATTCCAGCTGCTTATTCGAAATAGCACTTTAGATATACTTCATGGCCTTCAAGTCGTTCTCGACCCATTTGTCTTCTTGGTCCGTCAATACTTTTTCTCTTTCTATCACCGTTGCACATTTCTTTAACCTTAAAAACGTCGTTATTATTTTTTTCTAATGAGTACAATTTTGGCCATCAAACACAGGTATCAAAATTTCCACTATTTTGGAATTGCTTATTTTCTCTGTTGAATCTTCTGGATTTTTTGATTTTTCTGTCTTCTTGAAAATATACTTTTTTAGCACCAGTATGTATTTGATCACATTTACCAAAATTTTTCTGAAACTTCTCAGTGTTGGATTGACACTCTTTTTATCTGTGATTGCTTGCATATAATCTCTTCAATTTTTTAAATTTGAACGAATCACGTGAATAACAACGGTACACTTTCACAAGTACTTCTCTCGGTTTTTAGTGTTGGATTTACACTTTAATCACACGTCACCACACTCTACTACGATGTTAATACATTGAGGGATTTATTCCGTGGATCGAGAAATGAGCAAACACACCTTGTAATAGTTCATAATATTTAATGAAAGGAGAATATACTTATAAGAACGATACACATCACAGCCAATGACAAACAGCTGCTTGCATGCATGACCGCATGCTTTGATGGACAGACGAGATCTGCCTTGCCCCTGCGTTCGAGCGCCGAGTGTCCGCAAGTATCTTACAACTGTAGTTGGCCAGAGACAGCGCCACGAGTCCATTTTTCATACGTATGCATATATATTTGTTGGTATAAATGTACAATATACTTAACAATTTAAAAAATCCTTCAGATATCTACGGCTCATCAGATTTCTCAATATCTGGAGAAATTGCGATAAGTATTATTTCTTATAACCACCCTCTGGCCTTAGCTCTTGGTTTACATTAAATACTACCTTGTGAACAGCGTGATAGTAACATGAGTGCAAAATAAAGATGACTAGTACAAAGTATGTACGTAAGTACAAATAAATGTATGTTATTTAAAACTGAATGTCTCAATGGCAAAGTGTAGATGAAAACATAAAAGTTGAGAAACAAGCTTTTGTAGAGAGTCTTTGTGACTGCGATTAAAATATAAATACTCTAATAGTAAATAGCATCTGAGAACTGACTTTAAAGCCTTGCTTAATACGCACCTCCAAACAACTTAGACTCTTTTTCTTATGTCGTAGCTAAACTTTAAGACACTCGAGAAAATGTGCAACTGTCCAAATACACAATGAACCAAACAACAAAGACACTGTATAATTTTTTCATGCATCAGCTACTACTACTATTTTTTTTTGGAAGCCAGAGGGATCTTACCACATTTCTAAATTTTACCAAACAAAAAATCGATGTACGCTTGTGCAAGGAAGGGAAAATGAAGACTAGGCTTCAAAGTACACAATAAATTTATTATGGTACAAATTGCGATACGGGCTAATAACTGCGTCTAAAGTGTACGAAGTAGCTAAGTGTAAAATGAAGAATGGATGTTTGGTCAAACAGGTTATAGGAGTATCAAATGTGTACGACAATGTCAGCATACGACGACGAAGGTAACTAGAGCATCAAGTATGTCTAAAATTAAAAAAGCTAGGGTATGAAGGAGAGAAAAGTGGATTTATAGTTATACTTAAACATCCACATTTTGGAGCTTCTCCGGATACCGTCAGTGATGATAAAATAGTTGAAAATAAATACCTAACCTTTTGAGATTTTTTCAAAAATTATGTGGATGCAAATAATATAAAACCTTAGTACCAAGCCTAAATGTTATTACAAATGCTAGCAACATAAAAATCGAAAGGTGTGTTGTGTGTTGCATACTTGAATTTTGAGAAAAATAATTAATCCAAATGTACTTGTTAAATTAAAATTAGAACTACATTACTCTTTTAATGGAAGAGGCAAATCATTTTTAGAAAGAAAATATTCATCCAGTTTTAGAAAAAATTTGTGAAACAAAACACCATGTATACACAAAAAAAAATTAGAAATATGATGGATACACACCACATAAATAGGTTTGTATAGATTAATACAACTTTTTTTTTGCAAATTAATTGAACCACAAACTAAGTACATAACTTTATAAATGATTCTTAGATAAGACAGATCGAGGCAATCATGTGGTATCAGAAATCTGTATTCTCTGATTTATCTTATAACCCTTTGCACGTGAATACGCAGACTTGCAACTTTTTTCGTTTCCAAAACTTTTTCTTTGGAAGGCATTACTGTTTAAAAAATACTTGGTAGGCGTATTAGTCTACAATTTATTTTCCTTAAAATCCTCTCAGTGCGCTTAAATCCATGGTCAGCCATTACAGCTGCGTTCTCAGGAATTAATTCTATAATATTACTTTTTTTAAATATAACAGTATCGCTGACTTCTTCTCCAAAGCTTTTTAAAACTAACGTAATCAGCTTGTGCAGTGCACAAGCTACTAAACATTTTATTGTATTATTTTTTTTGTAGTTAGACCAAGTTGGTGCTAATCAGAGTATAGCTGTAAGAGAATGTATATTGCTTACGACAGGTGCTTTAAATCGAAATCTTATTAACTCTATGCAATCTACTAAAGTACATGAATGCACATAAAAATGATCCTCACAACAATAATAATGAGAAGTAGTTTGTACGTCAGAAAACGACTTTTTTTAACTTTGACATTCTTAGGTAAAAAGAAAAATAACTCATGTGGAGTCTGCTTCTATGTAGATGCACACGAAGGAACGAAGCAGGATCTGTGCGGTGAAATCGAATTTATGTGTTACCTATGTGTCTTACCTATGTGTTATACTGCAAGTAACAATTGCTTTGAGTGACTACTAATCATTTTTAACTAATTTGTTTACGCCAAATTGTTGCAGCGACTGACAATGCTTTTAATCATTATATTTAGCTACTTTTATACTATTCCCTATGCTTTCCATACAGTGTTTTGTTCTTATGACATCAGACGGAAACGACCAATGACAAGGCATTTTCATAAGGCGTGCGGCGCAGTTCTAATTTAGCACTTTAGATTATTTATTAAAAATAGACAATGAGCTCTAAGAATTCGAAAAAAAATAATTTGTTGATAATCATGCCTGGAGTTTATTTTAAAATTTTCTGAAAAACACTAAATATTCTAATTAAGAAAATGCTAACAAAAATAAAGAAAAAATGCTCGTTAAGGTCATGGAAGGGCAGAATTTTACCAAAGTCCTGAAAATATAAGGGTAGTTTTTAAACCAGAAAAGGCTAAGATCACAGTCAAAAGAGTCACTACGACGCAAAAGGAAGGAAGATCTCCTGAAAAATAGAAAAGTAAAGGACAGAAGGGCCCTTGTAAGCAGTACAGATAAAACCATGCACGGGCTTGGATCTATTTTAAAGGCTGAGAAAAAGGTAGCACCTCAAATCCAGGAATTTTGATCTGATGACTGAAAAAACCAATGTCAAACTTGTGTTGACAAGGATTCCTAGTTGCTCGCCGCAAATTATAATAGTGACACTGCTGAAAGCAAATAAAAAGGGAAAAAAGTAGCTCTAATAAGCACTGAAGGGACTGATACAGAACCATAGACGAAATGAAGAGTTTGTTAACAAGCTTTACAAGCTGCCAACTGAGGAGATGGGCTCAAATCCTCAAATACAACTGGTGTCTGGGGTACAAATACATATCTCAAAACGTGATAGGCAAAACTGATCAAAGCTATGCTTTTGATGTAGCAGCAGTAATCACCGCAACAAACATTGCAAGGAGGAGGCCCAATGTTTCGTTTATGGAACAGAAGGTGCCAAATACGAAGCTGGTAGCAGTAGCTTTCCAGATTACTCGCTATGCGCCTATGTCAGGTGGCGCAGTCGAGTGAGAGAAATTATCCCTCACTAAGATCGCCAGAATGCATGGAGCCTTATAGGAAAATTGTTTAATGAATTTAAAAAAGGTTATTGAGAGTGAATTGACCAAATGAATCAGTGATTTGAGTGTGTATTATGTTAGTGTACAGTAATAAATTTTGTTTGGTGTTGTTACGTGTACAACAATATTGAAAAAAATAAAAACATGGATTGCGACTGTGATAATACAGCATATTTAAGTGCATTTTCATGCTAACACTTGCGTACAGCTTAAAGGACACAAGTAATCCACGGAAACGTAATATAAATTTGTAAAAATTAACCTAACCTGTCATTAAGATTAACTTTTATTGAACACTGAGTTGTGAGAAATAGATAAATGTAAGCAGTACTTGTGTTTATCGAGCTCCACACAAGTGCAAGCATGTATATGCTCACACATGTACACTGTGTCATCACAGTCACAATTCATGTTTTTATCGTTTCCAATCTCGTAGTACACATGACGACATCAAACTAAATTTATTACTGTACACTGGCATAATACACACTTAAATCACTGATTGATTTGGTCAATCCACTCTTAATAACCTTTTTTTAAATTTATCAAAAAAAATCCCCATAAGGACCCATGCATACTGGCGATCTTAGCAAGGGACAATTTCTCTCACTCGACGGCGCCACCTGACATAGGCGCATAGCAAATAGGAGAGCGCTAGAAGAGGCTAAGAGTAAGGTGCATACAAGGTATAGATACAATTCAAAAGGAAAAAAGTGGGAGAACCATCGCAGACCCAAGCCATCAGCAAGGAAAAGCCACGGGAATCGACATTCTCCCAAAACAATAGATGACCAGACGAAATAATGAGAAGGCAACATCACGACGGTGAAGACACTCCAATAGAAGGCCACGTCAATGGTTAACACTCTGTGGCCCTGGCTTGAACTTTAAATGCGAAAGCGGATCCTGAGCCAGGTATCTCAGAAGATATAACTTGTTAATTTAGTGGAAATTAAGTTTATATCTCTAAGAACATAATAGTAAAAAAAATACCTTCAGGCAGACTGAAAGTCCAACATAGCAAAAGGGATCATTCCAGCCTTTCTTGTACATTAAGGCTTTCTGGATGACCTTAAAAAGAAAAAGAAAAAATAATACAATAATCATGACGACTGAAATTGAGACTCTGTCCCTTTTGTAAGTAAATAAACTGTAATTTTTTTTGAGATACTTTATTTAAACTTCATACAATATAAGACAAATGTACCTCTTATAAATTAGTTAAGCACATAGATTGATTAAAACCCATAATTTAAGAAAATTATTGGATAAATAATCAATTATCTCATGGTTTCAAAGGAGAGTGTTAAATATTTACACATTTTTTTCACTTGTCAGTTGTAAATTGAAGTGATAATCAAAGAAAATATGATTTTAATAAATAACAGTACCTTTTTATTGTCCCAATAAAATAACACAAACTAAGTATACATAGAAAATTTAGGACTGATATCAACATTACATACTCAAAAGCTTAGTGACGTACATTGGCTAGTTCAGCGGAAACGGTCTTTTTCATGTGCCAGCGAATTATGATGTCGTATAAGGAGATATCGATTTGAAAATTTTTTTAACTTATCAAGAGATGGTTTTTGCTATAGGCACAACAAAATTTAAATGATTAAAGAGAATTCCTACTGTTAAGAATTCAAAAAGAGGCTAAGTTATTGTTAAGGGCTCGTGTCACACTCGTTAATTTACAGTTTTGACAACGCCTCGAAATAAATAGTGGATTTTTTAATTTATCTGCTTTGTGAGATCTAAAAATTTTAAGTATAAACATTTTTGTACATTTAAAAGAAATAAAAAAATGGCACATACGACTTGGATGGTGTTAAAGTTGCAAGAACAAAATTGAAAAAATTTAAAGTTTCAACGGCAATTGCTCTTACAAATGAATGCAATGAAATTTTAGCATTTTAAATTGGACATTTTTTATTCTTGAAAGAGTAAAAATATTGCATAAACTTCTTCAGACTTTTTTATTATCATTTTCCAGTACTAAAGGCTCCCAAATTTGTAAATTTGATTTCCCGTGAATAAAAATCCATGTACTTCCGTCCTATCTAACAAAATTTAGACCAAGCTTATTAGGTCTAGGAATCCTGAACGACACTCTTCGTCATACATTGTCATATACACAGGGCAGCCAACCTGCGATTTTTCCTCTACCGTTGTTGTCAACTCTATGTGCCTCGATATCAATGAGCTTATTCTGAAAGGGCACGCATACACCTAATGAGAGGAGCAGCTGTAGATTTAATTACATGCATTAGATCGAGGCCACGAGATTTTCGCATCGGGTAACACACATGTTACGTTGGCTCGACGATTTATTTTTGAGTCTAAGCTTGCGCTCAATAACTTGGGACACAGTTGTTGTGCAGTATCCCGATGCACTCACTTGCGGCTTGCCTAAAATTTGTTAAGTCACCCAGAGCGGCGTGTTGAATGGCTGACCATCCGCATATTAGAAGCTACCAGTACCAATACGAGTAAAGTTGTCGTTTTTAGGGGTTACATGAAGGGGGCCGAACCAGCGCGAGAGCGAGATGCCGGATTTGAAGTATTAACCGTACCTGGGGAGAACCGAGAATAACAGAGGTGGAGTCTAGCTATTTAGTCAACCTTTTGAGGGTGGAAAACAAAATTTAATGAATTTTCCGGGGCCTTCTGGTCTTTTTATAAGGAGTAGTGGACCGTAGTCACGTGCTGGTTTGATAACGACGCAGAAAAGCTTGCCAGGGGAAAATCTTGCAAAAATGACAATAGCCGAAAATCCAATTAGCTAGAACTGCTCTAGATTAGCCACTTAGAAATTGACTCTTGCTACTTGCGTCAAGAGAAGGAAAAGTAATTTACTTGCTCATGCCCTACTTTTCCCTTTTACATCCAAATTTTACTGGATTTTGATAAAACTTAATATTAACATTAAGATAGAATATTATTAGTATTTACTAATGCTAAACACCGTTCACCTGTCCAACTTAAGTCGTTGCAAAAAGAGCGGTACAAATCGCTTGACAATTCAGTTAATTCTTAGGTGAATACACGATTGGTGTGTTATGGTATATCAACTAACACTAATATTTAAACAGCAGTAACGGTGGCCGTTGCCATAGTTAGTTACAATTATAATATCATTAGTTGTCGTAATAATACTAATTATAATAGTAATAATAATGATGACAATAATAATAATAATAAAAATGAATATTACAGTTATAATAACTAATAGAACAACAATAATAATAACAATAATAATTGTAGTAGTAAGAATGATGATGAAAATAATAGCACTTTGCCTTTAACGACTTAACATAATTAGATTTACAGGTAGTTTTAACTGTTTTTAAGGTTGTAAAAATAATACGAAATTTTAGTAGAATTTTAGACATGTTTTTCGCTGCTAGTCGTTGGAGAGAGAGAGTTGGCTCGTGGTATCCGGGGAAATTGGAAATTCCATAACTCCTATTGAAGGCAGGAGTACAGGCTCTCTCTCTCTCTTTCTTTTGACATCTCCGAGTTAAGAAAAGGGTAAGGGTTATTAGGGTTATTGGTTATTGTTAAGGGTTCTTAAATTTCCCGTTTTTCTTTACATTTAAAAAGTGTTAGAACTTAACTAAATCAC
This sequence comes from Copidosoma floridanum, assembly GCF_000648655.2. Next base: position 783,467 of record NW_019379741.1, read on the forward strand.
ATATCAGACTTCTGCAGTATTTTTATGAAGTTGTTAATGTGATAAAAAAGAGTTGCTCGCTAAATTATGAGCCTGCTAACATGCATAGTAAAAATCAGATAACTCTTTAAATTTTAATAACGTTTTTTCACTAAGTTTACCGTAGTTAATTTCTAATGATGTTTCTTGCTAATGGTGTAGTGTGTACTGGTTAGTTCTAACTATATGTGCCAATATGTCGCTAAATCCTAATCCAAAATTGTATTGATATTTACTATTACCTCTCAGATCAACTATTTCCAGTAAGACTTTTACGTCTACGGTTTCATTTTTATGCGTCGGAAAATATTTTGTTTGTTTTTCATTTCCAGTCAGCATAGGATAGTATGCATATACATGAATCATAATTATGCTGCAGGTACGAGTAACTTGCAGGTAATTCACCTCTTTTCAGATGAACTTTGGTTCTTGCTCAAAATACTTGTAAAACAACATGGAAAATTTTCTAAGGAATGAGAGGAGACAAAAATTTATTATCAATTCTAGTTTACTAACGTGACACACACATAAACGGATATCAATAACTGTGGATTTTAATGCTTTGAGTTAAAGTTATCAAATGTATATTGTGACAAAAGAAAATATGGAATTATGTACGTGGACAGAGATTAGTAGAAAGATTGCTGACTGTAATGCTATGGAGTGTATCCACTTTTTTCCCCTGGTTTGACCGCCCTGTTGTAGCCAAGCACTGACTCAGGTGCACATTTTTTTTTTAATTTGAGAAGCATGGTAAAGGTATGCTCCTACGAGAAGATGAGTAAATTCAAGTTAAAATGTCTATATAGGTGCACATTTTCAAGACGCGTGGAAGGGGTAAACCGAGTGTGAGCCTACGCGGAATGGCGTAAGAATGTAGGCTACAGCTATTTAACTAGGAGCACAGCAAAAGCAAGCAACGATAAGAGTTTTTCTCTTTTGACTGCAACCGATTATATGCTATACTTATATATTAAGCTGACTAGCTCTCGCTCTGGCTTTAATATTATCCAGCAGTCTTATATAGTTAAATTGTAGAACTGAATGTTCACAACTATGTGCACTGACTTTTGATTTCAATACATTATTTTTTAATTCTCTCGTACTTTTAGAACTCTGAAGTCCATTAATGATTTTAAAAACCATACAGCTTCAAACTGTTTTTTTAAGTTGTCAGTACAGTTTTACGTAGGGAAGATATTGGTAAGAAGGTGGTTCGCGAGAGTGATCAACACTTATTATTTTAAGGACCTTTATTCAAGATACCGTAATTATAGGCCAGATAGCGCGTGTGTTCCCTTCAAAGGCTCGTCGTGTACTCCTCCGGTAGACTCTCTCCTTGCTTGCGCTTCCCTGTCCTTGACCCTAGGGCCCCTCGTTATGAGGTTTGAGGAGAGAGAGCGTTGAGTCTCACCAATACTATCGTACGTTACCACAGCTACAACCACTAATTTATTAATTTTGCACATCATAATAGCTGTAAACTGTAGGATAAGCTCCGGAAGATTTCTATAAACAAATATGGCTTTAAAAGGAAATCCTCGTGTCCTTAGGATAGCTAATACGGATAAGGCTTATGTTGCTTTGTGGATCGTTTTGCAATCTGGAGTCTGAGTCTCAAACATGGCAAATTTTTTTTTTTTTTTTATAACTCTACTTATCATTTTGTTTACTTTTCTTTTATTGATGTTTCGTTAAAAAATATATATGTGCTGTCAACATTTTTTCCAGATGGATCAAAAGAAATGTTATTACTTTGATACTTCTTGTTAGCAAGGCCATTTTATTATTTTACAATACTAAACTTTTTTTTTAGGATCTTAACATAATTCATACATTTTGAAACTCCTAAGAATTGATGAACATCCTATTTATGACAGAAAAAAGCTGGAGACAGAAGTCTAACTTAAAATACAATCATCAGTGCCCGTCTACTACTATTTACTAATTGTTGAAATTCTAATTAGTTAATGAATTTGAAGAAACGAATAGAAAGTAGTTTTCTAAAAATTTTAAAATTGTTTGCAAATCTTTAATAAAGTGTGCTACTACTATTCGATCTTACACTGCCAGAAAAATAAAAATGAATAAAACAGTTCGATCAATACGTAATTAAAATCATTTAGCAAGATTCTAAGACAAAATATCTTTTTTAATACTGTATTATACCAAGGCTGACAAGGTTTATGTTAAGCTTCAAAAAACGTTGCTCATAATCATTCACCAACATGTTAAAGTTATTATTTGCTCCTCACAAAGCTCTCGGTTAGTCATGTACCTTTGTACAAATCCACACGTTTATTTTATAATAGAGAGGAAACTAAGTACTTTAACAAACAGACATAAAAGTCAATAGGTATAGAAATTATCTTAATTTGCTCACGTAAAATTATGTAGGGATTTTCGTTAAAGGATCTTGGGTCAGACATAAAATTCTTTTTAACCAATTTTTTCACTTCTATTTTAAGGTGGTAATGTAAATATCTTTATGGATCAATTACTGAAGCATGAGTATATAACATTATCGTTAATCACTTAATATCACGGGGTGCTTATTGGCTTATAATGAAGTTAATTAAACATCAATTAATAATACAAGCACCAATTACTAGGTATCGTGGACTACTCACTGACTAATAACTCCATTAATAAGGTGGCCAGTGAGTACACTATGTTATTTGGTGACAAGCGCTTCAGTTATTAACTAATGCTTTATTAATTATTAGGATGCTCAGTAAGCACCCCATCATACCTAGTGATTTATGATAATGTTATGATTTAATGCTTTATTTATTTATACGTGTATGCAAACAACAACGAAATACCAACTTAAGATGGAAGAAGTAAAAATTAAAGGCTCTTTCTTACGTTCAGTTTTAAAAGGCTGTTTTATGCCTATTGTGTTAAGTGCAGTCAATTTTTATTGGCACCCTCGAACGGTTGACTAGATAGCTAGAGTCCACCTTTGCTATCACCCAGTCCTTCACGAGTGCGGTTTCTACTTGAATTCACGCTGGTTCACCGTGTCTTAAGCTTTTTATTCAAATTAAATTACGTGTTCAAGGTTTAATCAAAATTTTCAATTTCTTTTTTTTTCTTTCCTAACGCGCATACCACTTCTCGCCACAGTAGTTCTACATCGTCTTGGTGAAATTGAGTTTTATTTCTGCGTCTATGATGGTTATTACTAGTTCTTCCACCGAGAAAAAGTAGCTAATTTGCTAAGCTGTTTCATAAAGTTCCAAGCATTCGTACAGACCATCCATAAGTTTAATGTAGTAGATAACTCTTTGTCATTGCTTCTGCTAGCATTTTTATAAATTAAAATAGGATATATAATGCTACGAAACCATAACTTGTAGTTCTGAAATCGGTTAATCCATCCCAGATTCTCTTCCATATTAAATTGGCTAGTTTCTTGAGAGATTCTTCGTTTAATAGTTTAAATATAGAGCTTTTTTCGTGACTGGATGATTGGCCATGCATATCACGGACTAGATCGTTGAGAAGTAAATTTTGCTCAATTAAGAACATAATGAGATCTCTGAATTTTTCCAAGTCACTGGCTTTATTATTGCCGCTACTTGCTAAGTTAGACGGCTTGATGTAGTGCCATGTGGCCTGTGTCATGGGTTTTAAGGCTTTGGGTGGTTTTACTTCAATTGGCGTACCTGATACTTCATACCATTTATCAATTATCTTATATAGCTGTGGAAAAATATGGTCACATGTGATTTTCGTACCATATTTTTTTAATATGCGTGTTTTAGGTGTTAGAAACATTCTAGTTCCGTTGTTGTTTACTAGAAGTTTGGCGTAACATTCTTCAGTCCTTGTTATCACTTCTTCTATTAGAAAACACTCAATTATACGTATGGCTTCGCCAGTAATTGTGGCCATATGTCTGACTCCCTTCATAACATTTCAAGCAAATTGATCTGGAGATTTATCAGCTATTGCCAAAGCGTTTTGCAGCGCAATGTGCTCTACTCTGCAACGCTGAGTCAAGATGTTCTTGTATAAAGATTTGACTTGTGATCGAAGATGTTTTTTTACGTAGACGAACTTGGAGCTTATACATGCGAATAAATCCATTTTATTGGGGTTTTTTACATTATTAGTGGCAAAAGATTTGCCTCTTTCTGTTTCGAAGATTAGAAGTTTTGGGTATTCTGTTCTAATTATGTTGTACCCGCAAATATTATCTCTTTCTTTTACTGTCAAAAGCGAACGTTACGTCGTCCAACTTGAACGAATATATTATTTATCCTGCAGATTTTTCTACATCTACTAGTTGGTCAGCAATATCTTCGAATAAAACGTCATATAATTCAAAGTTGCATGAAGATCTTGGTAGTAAATCTGAATAGGTGTTACTACTATCTTGGTCTATACAGTGGCCAGCATCAAAAAGGCACTTAACTCCAGAAGGTATTATTATTTCATCTTTAAGCAAAATTTATTCGAGTGTAAAACTCTTGTAATTTTACTTAGAGGGTGCCAACTACGGTGACATTACTCTATGACCAGTAGCGATCTGCGTAGTATGCCCCGCTGTATTTTCCTTCAGAGTTTACAGAACCTGCAAAGGTCACAGTGGCACTAGTTGATCTGTTAACCGCAACACTAATTATGGTTAGTAGGTCATGCTGATATATGCCAGTATTGTATATTTTCATACATTCATCACGATTATTATTATCAATAAAATTGGCTACACCGTTGTGCACTATAGAGCTGTGTGAGTGTATGCCACAATAATTGATGGTTCTTTGAATCGTTACTTTGCATTGAACAACGTGTGTTATAGCGAAATTATTTAGTTGTAACAATTGTACATAGCGTTTGGTTATATTAATGGTGTCTAAAGGAATATCGCAAGGCTCGACTTCTAGTTGCTGCAAAATTGTTACGTTCACTATTTGAGCTCTGCAATCAAATCCCACAACGGCGTAAGTTATATGGGCTGTTATCGGGAGTGATAAGCCAAGAATTATCATTTTGAAGGTCTGAAATCATACGGTATTGGATAAGTGAGAAAAGAGAAAAAAAAAAAAAGGTATTAGTGGGAGGGTGGGTAATACTTGTATGTACAAAATTACCCCTTACTCGGTGATTTATTTATCGCTTGACTCACTAGAGTCCGTATTAATTTTTTTTTGTTGGGAGGAAGCATCTTAGATACTCTTAACCTATTTGCATAAACTATTTTGTGTTTATTTCCTACTTGTATTTGATCATTACATTAATTCAATACTTCTAGAATTGTATGAGGCCTAGTAAGATAATCTCCAAATTTACCCTTTTTAACCTCTTTTAATAAGTAGACGTATTCGCCTACCATAAAGAACCTTTCGTTTACATTTTTATCATAATATTCCTTAGACTTGATTTTCGTTTTAACTAAGTTATTATACGCTTATTTTCTAATACTATTAAGCTTAGATACTAAATTAATAATATAATCTTGATACGTAGGCAGATGATCTTCGTTCGTTGATGGTGCTGATGATGGTAATCTTGCAAGTTTTCCAAACACAACTTTGAACAGCGTATGTTTGGTGCATTCATGTATACGGGTATTATAGTTAAGGGTCGCCAGCTCTACCCATTTATCCTAGTCGTTTTCGCTATTAGTATATTACTTGAGATATTCGCCCAATGCATGGTGTGATCTCTCTAGTGATCCGTTTGATTGAGGATGGAAAGCTGTTGTTTTTACCTTTTTGATTTTGAAGCGTTTTGCAACATTTTTCATTAGCTTGCTTAGAAAATTTCTTCCTTGATCTGTCCAAATCATCTTAGGTGCTTCAAAAATGCAGATGAAAGGTCGTATAAATGCGTCGGCTATCGTGGAAGATGTTGCATCCTTTAATGGTACTGCAATGCAAAATTTTGACAGCTGATCTTGCATCGTTAAAATGTACTCATTTTCTTCTCTAGTTTTAAGTAGGTGTCCGACAATATCGAGTGCAACCTTCTCAAATAAGGTACCAGGTGTGTCTGTTATATCATTGGCTGCTTAGTTTTTCATCTTACTCATTTTTTAAATTGGCATTCTAGGCATCGCTGAATTCGTCCTTGTATGTTATCCTTTAGTCTTTCCCAGTAGTACTCTTAGCGTATGCTACCGAAAGTTTTGGAGACACCTCTGTGTCCTCCAACAGGTGATTTATGGAGTGCGTAAAAAATTTATATCTTAATCTTTTACATATGTAAGGGAATTTTCACATACTATGATCTTGATGTTATTATTATTAAATGTACCTTTTAGCATAATATAGATCTCTGTCCAATCTAAATTACATTTTTTTAGATATGCTCATGGTAGTTAAATTTTTCGCTGTCAAAATAAGTCGCAATTTTTCGAAAGAATCTTGCATCTGAATTTTTATTATAATTTGCGATACTTGCTCGTTATCTGTATTGCAGAGAGCTGATTAATATCTTTTATTTGTTAATTTCTTAATTTTAATGCTTCCTAATTCAAATTGTTAATTAGCTGGTATTTTATTAGCTTTAAGTAATCTACGCGCACCCTCGTCTAGTGGGGTGCCTGTCGTGTCGACAAAATGTATTACGTTATCTAGTCTATGCTCCAATAAGTCCTTTGTTTGGACGATATTGCTAACACCATGTTTAGTGTTGCTAATTTTATCACCAGTGGTAATAGAGTCCTTCCTAGGTAGTGGCTCATCATTGTTAAGATTAAGATTTTTAGCTTCGCTTTCTTGATCGATTTTATCGTTAGATAATTCCGGATCTTTGGGATTGCTTAATTTTTTTTTACCTTTTCTTGCTCTAAGCGTTGTTAATCAGTGATTTTTTCTTTATTTTTATCACTGTTTTTTGTTTGCCTTGTTTAGCCTTGTTTTTTCTTAATTTTTACTAGTGAATTTTTTTGTTTAGTATTATCTGGTAATTCTGGTGTGACCCTAGTCAAGCCCTTTTTTAGGTGATTTTGCTGCTTCATAGCGCGTGGCTTAGGTTCTAGCGCGTCTTGGGTACCTTCGCTTTCTTTTACGGATTTTTCTCCGAGATTTTATAGAGCCTTTTGTCTTCTGGTTAACAAATGTACCTGTTCTGTTACTATTGGATTACGCAATAATGCGTCTGCAGGAAAATTCAGTCTACCTGGGCGGTGAATTATTTCGTAATCATATTCAGATAATTTAAATCACCATTTCTGTATTTGTGTATTGAGGTCTATAGTTTATAACCATGTAAGTGGTTGGTGATCCATCACTATGGTAAACCTTCGGCAGTATATGTATCGGCGAAAAGTTTGCACAGAGTGTAAAATCGCTAGAGCTTCCTTCTCATACGTGTCATATCTCAGCTTGGGTCCTCCCAATAGACGGCAAGCGTACGTGATGGGTAAGTCGTTTCCGATTTCTTTTTGCGACAGAATGCCCCTGATAGCGTAGCCTGAGATATATGTTGTTATAAGAAATGGCTGTCTCAAACAGGAAATTGTGAGAGCGGTGCCGTATACCATGCCACCTTTAGCTCTTGAAAGGCCTTTTTTTGATCATTTGTCCAATGAAAATTTTCATGACCCTTGAGAAATTTGCTTAAGCAATTTACCTTTCTGGCAAAATCCTTCATAAAACTTTAGTAATATCCTGCGAGTCCTAGAAATTGCCTAACATTCCCCATGTTTTTCGGACGAGGGTATAACTATTCTGCTTCAATTTCTTGCAGGTCAGAATTAAGCCATTCTAGTTTCCAAATTGCCTTTTTCAATCTTTTCATTACAAGATCGGAAAATCGCTTGTGTTCATCGAGTGTTTTTGCGTAAATGACAATGTCATCCATGTACACAAACGTTTCCTTGCCTATGAATCCGTCGAGAGTTCGTGACATAGCTGACTGATATTCAACAGTGGCATTTCTTAAGTCTACTAAAACTTGATGGAATCCTGACTTGCAATCTATGACTGTGTAATATTTAGAGTTGATCCTACTTGATCTAATATATCAGTTATGTTGGAGAGTGGAGAGCTCATTGGTATTGTTTTTTCATGTAAGGGCCTGAAATCGATAACTACACGCCATTTAGGATTCTCATCAGGAATTTTCTTTGGAACGATCCAAAGAGATGTGTTACAGCCGGATCGCAACTGTCGTATAATACCATTTTCAAGCAGTTCCTGCACTTGGGGCACGAGTTCATCCCTTAAGGCATGGGGAAGCCGGTATTGCTTAGTTATTACAGAAAGGTTGTCTATTGTTGGTATGCAATGTGTAGCTATGTTAGTAGCTACGAGCACGTCTCTTTCTAAGTAAAATCTTTCGATGTATCGCTCAAGCAATCTATAAGCTTGTTTCCTTTTAAGTTCACTTAGGTTATTTAAATCCACTTTTTTTTCAGTTGAGCTGTTCTTGACCCCGAGATAGTGTGTGCAGGTTTGCTGTTATCTTCTTGTATGAAATACATATCCACTGGTTTGATTGGTATATTGAGTTCATTAAAAGTTTCGTCTATTGAGTTTATGTACGTCTTCCTCTCACCAAGGCTAGAAAATTCGTTGATTATAGCTCCGTTACTGAGAAGGTCTTCAATATTATTGTCTTTTATTTCTGAGATCAATTCTGCTTGTGGTTCGAATGCATCAATCTCATCACTCGTTGACTCGTTCAAATCGCTACATCTAAGTTCGGATTCTTTTTGGTTTTTTAATTCTACGTGTGCGTCTCTCATTGAAAGGGGAATTTTTTTAAATTTATTTCTATAACTTTATCTAAAAGATTGAGTCTTGTCTCAAATTAAGTGAGGAAATCCAAGCCAAGAATCCCTTTGAATGGTAGGTTAGAGTCGTCATTGATTACTTAAAAGTCTACATAAATACCACCTAGATTAATAGTAGTTAAATCAAGAGTTTACTAGTGAATTTTTCCGATTCCAATTTTAAGTCTAGTGTTACTTTTGTCTGTTTTGCAATTTTTTAAAACTAGTCGATGTTTCACAATGCTGATTTCCGATCCAGTGTCTACTAATAGTTGTTTTTTTGGTCTATATATGTTCAAGTATAAGAATTCTCCACGAGTTTCATTAATATTTAAGTGACATGTAGGGGTTGGATTACACCAAAAATTTTATTTAAAACCTATAACTCGTCCTGGGAGTTTCAAGAGATTGTGCTCAAAATTCAGTTAACACTTAGTATCTTGTAAAAATTTTATCCCCAAAATTCCATCCTGCGGTATTGCAAATGACTGTTCAACTATATAAAATAATATCTCCATCCCAAATAATTTCAAGATAATTTTTTCTATGAAAGAAATAGTTTCATTTATTATTTCATAGAATTCTACTGCATCGTTATAGTTTATGTCAATCGCATGAGGATAATTTCCAATTTTAATTAGATTTTTATAAGATCCAGAATCTATCATGAGGCTAATCGGATTCTTACCTAAGTGACAATTTTTATACGTTATACCAACGTTATTAACTCGTCGAGTAAGAGGTTCAGATCTGCTGAGCGCGTTGAGTTGTTCGGCGTCCCTAAAATTGCACTCATAACCCGAGGGGCCGAATCGTTTCCCTGGTTTTCTTGTATTTTATGCTTATTATATTGTTTTTTTCTACATTCTTGTATCGTGTGACCTGTAATTTTGCAATACGCACACACCTTACAGGTAGCGCCAGTATGACCATTTTTATTGCACAGTTGACAATGCAGGAAATTCTTGGCTCGCATTTGAAGTTGCGTGAAATTTCTCGCTACATGGCCTGATGTGTCACACATTTGACAAACTATTTAGCAAGATAGCAGTTGTCTCTGTTATGCCCTTGCTTATTGCAAATGTTGCAAAATAATGGCGTTCTAGCTACATAGGTGCAATCTTTGGCACTTTGATTTAAGGCATTACATAATTGACATACAATTTGAGTATTCTGATTGTTTGTTCTGAAACAATCTCTAGCCGTATGGCCTACCTTTCTGCATGTTTGACTATTTGATTGTTTGAATCTACACTGTTCTTCAGTGTAATTATTTTGTCGACAAATTCTGCATTTACGGCGGTATCTTATTTTACTGAATTACATTTGTCTGCAATATGGCCTCTCTTCTTACACAGTTGGCAAATTATTTTTAGTGCACAGTCATCTGCGGTATGTTCGCTTGATTGGCACAGGTTGCAATGAAATATCGTTTTTTTTCTATACGCGGCTCCTGTTTTACTCCTTGATTGCGTAAAGCTTGTTGTACTTCGAGTATTTTCTTCGCTTGAACAGCTCTTTTTAATACGTCATTTATTTCTTCGTTGGCAATAGTGCTCAGCTAAATTTCAATTTCAGGTTTAAGTCTATTTCTGAAGCACTCTACAGTACTTTGCTGAAGAGCTGCAGTAAATTCTGCAGGTGAGGCAACTCCGTACTTTAACCTTTTAGCCTCTAAAATTCGTTTTTGAATGTCTCTGATTCTATTAGCATAGGTTATCACAGACTCATTAGAATTTGTTGCCTATTTCTCCCTGTAATTTGTGTATGGTTTTTGCTGACGCATAAATAGTTTTTATGTGATTTTTGAGGGCGTCGATATTTTCGAAGACTACTCCATGTATAGCCGAATGTTCTTCTCCAACTAGCTTGCTTCTGGACAGCTTATTCAGATTGACTTCATGTGATGCGATTACTATTTCTTAAGCTCCTTTACAGCCTTGTTGAATTACACTTAATGGTATATTTTTTCCGTCGAACTCGGGTAACCAACTTTTAGGCGTCCTTCAATGTGACAGTTTGAGCTGCCATATTTTTTACTAAAGTAGTTGCAGGTCTACGAACAGTGAGCTATACTGGTAACGGTGAGACTCTTTCCTCTTTTACTTCAATTGCAGTATTATCGAAAGTGTCTTCGCTGTCTTCTCTTGCGGTAGAGTGAAAAACATTCGCTTCACGTATTATTTCGTCTAATTCACTGTTATCAATGTCAAATGATTGGATGCTTCGATTTCGATTAAAGAGTAAATTTGAATCATCTAATGATTCGCTTATGCTGGTATTTCAAGTTGGGTAACGATGCTAATATTGTGTGAATTAATCGACTGCGCCTTGGAGCGTTGTACTTTGCAAAGCCTGTTGCCATGTAATGCGTTTACCCCTCATTACTATACATAGTAATAAGAGCGCGTTGAGTGTAACGTATTTTTAACCTTAATTTTTCCTCAAATTCGACAAGTTTGCTAGCGTGCATAAGAATTAACGATGAATTTTTGCGAGTTTTTCACTCTACTTTCACAATTTCAATTTCTAATTCGATGATATCGTCAATTTTGAGCATAACTATGTGACCAAGAGTTTTTCGGGGTGAATGTTCTTGTATGTATAGAGGCCTATTTTTAAGACAAGAGCTCTCATATGTTTTCTCGCTCTTATTTCCTTTCAAGGCTCTTGACTTCTTGTCTGGCTGTAACAATCCTTGACATTGAGATAATGTATTAGAATCTTTGTTTGGGCATCGCTGACAGTTATTTTCCTTTTTTCTCTCTTTAGTTTTAATACGAGGCCTGCCTTTATTTCTTTACTATCTTAGTTATACAGGTGCGGGCTTATTTGCCCTTCATCCTTACGAGAGTGAGTATGCCTAAAATACCGAATCTATCATGCTTTTAATTTATAAGTAATATTTGTACTATTTTAATAATTTGTAATTGAAATCATTTATTCGACTTCAATAATATCCATAATCTGTACGGGCATGCGTTGTACCACGCGTAATTAAGCAACTTGGTCGGGCGCTGGTAGATTCGGGTAAGGCAATGGTGCTACTACGTCTACGGGTATGGGTCCGTGGTGACGGGGCTGCAATATTTTGTATTTCCTTATATTAATTGATGTATTTTATTAAATTAAGTTATAGTCGTGCTCTAAACCATTCTTTGATTGGAAACTGACCCATTTATTAACCTTGCTTTTTCTAAAAATCAGCTGCTGTGTTTGCCTGCCCTTCGACTTTTCATTAAAACAAAATTGGAAGAAAAAAAAAGAAAAGAAAAAAAAAAAATTACTGATAAAAAAAAAAATGTAATATTTAGCAGTGTATTATAGAGATGAGGTATTATTTGAAACGTAGAAGCTTCAAATTTGAACTCCTAAGGGAGGTGTTGCGTAGAGCCGGCCAGCCCGTGCAATTGAATGCACAGGAACTTTGCTTGCTCGATACGCCTCTGCGCAAATAAATGCACTAGAGTCACGTTACTTTAGAGTCAAATCTAGTAGCCTGCCTGCATTACAAATAAAAAAAACAACCAAAGCTGTGTTTTTGTATTTTTGTCAAACTTGTTATTATTTAAAAAAATTTTTAATTCTACGTGTGCGTCTCTCATTGAAAGTTTTTTTTTTTAATACAAGAAATGCACTTATTTACTGTATTTATTTCTAAATGTTAATTTTTTTCTATTTTTTTTTCTTTTTCTTAAGAACTTCTAACTTATTATTAAAACTATTTTGAAATTACACTCAAATCACTTTAGTTTTTTGTTGTGTTTTTTTTTTTTTTATTTCTCACTCACACTTGCACTCGCGCTTGTACTCACGCTCACATACCATTTGCCTGGCGTCATTGGGCATTCTGGTTGTTTATGAGTGGGTTCCAGATCGTATATCAGCTGCTGCAGGCGGTCAGGTAGAGGCGTTTGCTGCTGTGATATAGCTTCTATTTCACGATCAGCAGCTGTGACTATCTCCGGATAGTTAGGACCGTAAGCGTTTGGACCGTGTGACGTCCTTTTCAGTGCTGATGGATATATCGCCTTTGTATGCAATGTTATAGGTAAAATAATGTCACCAATAATTGCGACTACTTGATTTCACCGCAACACTCTCTTACTTTGGCCTAAGCGGTACTGGTAAGTCCGGGTTTCTCTTGGATGATTCCCGAGATTCTCCTCTTATTTGATAGGCCCCGAGTAATTTCCTGTTTCGTTTGTTAAGGGTCCACCTCTGTTGTTTCTTTATGTATCATATTATTTTTTTCTTATCCGATTCTGACAGCGCCTGTTCGATCCGTCTTTTAGCAGCTTTGGTGAGTTGAAGGCTTACTTAATGAAGAAAAAAGAAAAACTTTGAAGTCACATACATATCAACAAACAAAAATAAAAGAGGTCATCAAGTTGCTTTTTCTTCGCCCTAATCCTTTTATAGAAAAAAAAAAAAAATTTTTTTTGGAAATTTTAACTTCCTCTGTTGCACAAGTGCTCTACGTCGTCGCTACGGGCGATCCTAATACTATCTATCCCTTCGGAGCCTTTAAAAATTATATTCTCTGTTACGTCGAAGACGGCGTAGTAGTAAATTTTGTATTTAGGCCTAAGCTTTCTCTCAATAGCCTGGGGAGACGACAGCAAAGGTTGAGGATGGAGCACTAGGGTAGGAACAGGGTAGATGATTATAGAAGGGTTAACTAGCTACTTGACCATCGGTATTGACACCCATGGCACGTAACTGCTCATTTATTTGGGAATGGTAAGTTGGTTCCTTTTTAGGAATTTATAGTCGTTGGTTGCCGGTATTTTACTAGCGACCCATGACGTATAGTTTTAAATATTGGGTTGGCTAACTAAGAGCTGGCTGTTTGGCCATCGGCATTTGCACCAACTGGCACAGAACTTAGCGGTACTTGATTTTTTTAAATAGAGGATAGTTGTTTGGCTATCGGCATTTGCACCAATCGGCATACAACTCAGCGTTGTTTCTTTTAAAATATTTTGCGAATTAAAATTTTCCTTTCACCACCTGCTTGGCCATTAATATCCGGATTGAACGGCACGCAATAGTGGGTTTTACGCAAAAAGAAAAACAACTATTGGGGGATGTATAAGAATTAAGAATAAAAAATATGAATTCTTAGTTTTATTAAAAAAAAGAAAAAAAGGGGGGAGGGGGTACAAGTGGCTCTTCAGGCAAGATCCGGGTGGCTGGATATAATTTAAATCGAACCGGTTTACCAGATTCTCCAGATCATGAATAGACTTCGACTGGATTCTCCAGGTCGTGTATACTAGTCTGGCTACTGCTTTCGGTGTTTTACCAAGCTGGCCTGACCATTGAATGCATCAACCGGGTTCTCCAGGTCGCATGCCTTTAGTCTGGCTACTCCTCTAAGTATACACCTAAGCTGTCCTAACCATTAAACGAATTTTTTTTTAGACTGAGCTGCTCGTGAAGGAGGCCATGGGTTTATATAGCCGAAGATCTTGCCTCCTTATCATTGCCACTACAGCCAGAGATGACGAGACGCACGTAGGTTCTTAGAATTAGTCTGCATCATCTCGTGGCAGGGAGAGGAAAAAATTTCCCATATGCTTTCTGTCTTCCTTTACATATGCTGTTTTGGTTTTGGAGTGACGCTTACTTGCCAAAGAATATAATATGGTTACGATACTGGTCCCAGTGTTTGGTTATCGAAATTGAGTGGTATTACAGTTCCCATTATTTTTGGGTTTGGCGTCTCTGGGAATTGTTAGTGTTAAGGAAAGAAAGTGGTAGAAGTGAAGCATGCTATTGTCAAGTCTCGTTGCAGGAACGCTGGCTGATGCGTGGATCAACATCCTGGCTCGAGCGTCGGCTCATTTATGAATGGTTAAGATGCAGAAGTAGTTTGTGAATAAAATCTAATGTATACATGTATGAGTATGGGCAGGCGTTGGTGGCTATTAAAGTGAGTAGATTGTCAGTAAGATTCCATTTAAAAAAATGTGGTGGGATGTTAAGGGCTGTGGAAGATCAAGAAACATTCTGCGAGGGGACAGTGAGGGCATATGACTGGAACAATGGGGGGCTGTGGAGTGTTGTGGGGGTGGTGAGAAGTCAAAAAAAAAAGTAAGCTAAGTCAATACAAGTAAGAAAACGATGGAAGTTTTAAATGGTGGCACACTATGAGATAAGAGGTTTTTCTATGATATCAACAGGACCATCTGCTATAGAAATATAACAGAATAAAAATTGTTACATAATATGGAACAATCATCAATCTGGGTCAACAATGTATTGTAGTCATCAGTTTTGGATATGCAAAAGAAACTAAACAAAAAATTAACGCTGGGTTACATTACAAAATATCAGATTGAATCTTTGCCACTTACAATAGTTTAAAATACGGCAAGCAATTAACAATGACACATATTTTGCATTTCACAACAGTAGGTGGCAAAGTGGTGGAAGCTCTTACAAATACACCGTCTTGAGCATCTTGCGTTATATGCAAAGCAAAGCATTAAGTATGAATGACTTTGAATACTTGTTGGATCTTTTGTTTGGCTTCGGCCATAGATTTTCTATCCTTCCCCGAGTTTTTCTAAGTCATTCATTCTTAATGCTTTTCTCAACGTAAGACTGGTCTGCTAGTATATTTTATATAAAACGAGGCTCTTGATAATTTAACGATGGCAGTACAGCCAGACAATTTAATTCATGACCCTTCATTAGCTTCATTATTAACGGGCGTTGACAAAGAACTAAAGGACGATTTTCTATAGTTATCAAGCTGAATAGCTTTGCCATTAACGCTGCCAGTACTTTTCAGATGATTCCTACCTTCTCCTCTTCCTCAGTAGTTGCGCGTGGTGGTCACGCGGACTAGCGGTGAGACGCGCAGTTCAGCTGAGTCAGTTCTGCAGCACCAATTCTACCGCTAACATCGTTATATCGTTAAATCTGAATACCAAACTTACAGAGTGGCACTGTAGAGAGGCCATGTGGTGCTACATTGTATTAAATAAATAGAGTAAAAGAGTTAATACTTTCTTTTGTAAGTATTCATTTCATCTTGTGCCCTGGCCTTTCATCCCATACCTCCGATAGGTTATGAGCTCAGGGAACACGGGACAGTGCACGAAAGTAATTTTCTGCCGTAATCAGAAAATTAAAGTGCTGAGAGTGTATTATGTTTTATAGAGCCAAGAAGCAGAGTAAAAGAAATAGAGAGGCAAGCATGGAGACAGCGAGTGGCAACCGTACGACTGTCGTAGAAAGTGCTCTACCTGCGTGTCATCACCGTTTTTTAGAGGAGAGTGAGCAGCACCGGGGTAAGTCACGCCATCTCCAAGGGAAGTTTTCATGTGAAACATCTATTGGTGCGCTTGGGGGTTTGACCGATGCGATGAAGCGACCCATGCGATGGAACGATCTCCAGTTTAACTCAGCTCAGATCAGCTCGGCTCGGCTCTCTGTCTCTTTCTACACGTGCTTACTGCTGCTTCTCTCTCATTTGTAACGTGTTTACTGCTAGTATGCGTAGCTATGCAGAAGAGTATATAACAACTAAATACCATGTATTTGTATTGTACCTATAGCATATACGTACGTACACACATATATAATATATTATACATGTGTAAAAAATTTTTTCAAGTTTTACGGACCCCGCGAATCGAACCCAAATCGTGTGGATTGGTACTCAGAGACATTTTTGATTGTGCTACGCAGCATGCCGATCTGATCTGTGTTCTTATTACTTATGGATACCAACTGAGAAACTTCTGAATTAGCAAATTGATCTTTAATAGAGCGTTTATTTATATAAATATAAATATATATATATATTTTTGTATNCAAATATATATATGTAAAAATGTATATAAGCCTGCAGATCTCAAAAGAAACAGTAACGACTATTTTTGAGTGGTCTAATACTATCAAAATTATGTAAAATTGTATTTTAAACTTCGCTTTGCTTATATCTTTTAACGGCTTAACATACACAAAAAATAAAAATACCTTCGAATAGAGCGAAAAATTTTCTATCAATAAGCAGTTTTAATTTTGTTTTGACTAGCGCAAAGTGTTTAGAAAAAAATGAAAAAGGCATTTTGGCAGTACGTGTAAAATTATTCAGTGAGATAGTGAGAGCCGTTGATCGTCTGCTGTTGCGCTTGCTCTCTCTCTCTCTCTTTCTATTGTACTCATATAGGTAAGCCTTTTTCATGGCTTTTTTAAATATTTTGCGCATGTAGAAAATGATAAATTAATATAAGAATTAGTATTACTTTTTTATCATTTAAAAAAAATTTTTTTCTCTGGGAACAGGATTTTTTAAAAAATATTGATATTTGACCATAATGCAAAGTTTTTACGGGGTCTTCCAACTGTGTTTATTCAAACTTCATTTCAATGCGTCTTTAATAAAGAGCCAATGAAATTCGCGCACTTGCACAATTCTGCACAGTAAACAGGTATCTAAAAAGAGAAAGAGAGACAGAGAAAGCAATGCACCTAATCGTTCGTTAAACTAATGTATGTACCTACATAAGTTTATTTCATTGATCTTCTGGGGCAAATGAAAACACTTAGTTTAAGCGACGTTTCACCGACTGGTGTGTTGACCTCTTTAGACTTAACTTAAGTCTTTGCCAGTTTGAGTTGCGTGTGAGCCATTTGCTCGATACGTTTAATAAATTATCTTTCATGGTTTAAATTAAGCCTGAAGAGGTCGACACACCAGTCGACGAAACTTCGCTTAAGCTGAGTGTTTTCATTTGCCCCAGAAAATCAACGAAATAAACTTATATATATAATATGGAAGGCGAGAAAGACTCAACTATTAATGTATGTACCTATGTGTATAAAGGTAATATAGATATACTCTTTGCCATGTATTATTGTTCTTTCTTGTTCTCGTTCCTTATATATTGATGAACGAAAAAAAAATGTAAACATAACTTGCTTTTTCACAATTTATAAAATTCACTGATAATAATGCATGTATATAAATAAACTATCTATTTAATCTAAAAATATAAATTAAAGATTATTTAGAATAAAAAAAAAATATCTTTCTGTCTCGAACGTTTTTGAAAGGCTGATGTGCGCTTGGTAGGAAAAATAGGATTGGCCATATACGCAACATTGCTCCGTGGCTGCTTTGCGTCTCTCGGACCCTGTTTCGCAGGTCCCTCGGGCCGCAAAATAGCCCTGAAGACAACGGCACTTATCTGATGAAAATTTATGTAAGTGTATGTGAATCTTGGGGCCGAGCCTACTCCTTTGCTTAACTTCTAAAGAGGCAGCAGCAGATCGACTCGTCGGCCAAGACCCGAAGGAGCAACGGTGTCGTCAGCCCTTACCTCCCAAAAGATTATACATCTGTCAAAGCTAAATTATATCAAGTAACGATGAAAAAAGTAGAAAATCAAACTTTAAAAAGTGCGAAAACAATGTAATTAAAAGTGCAAATAAAAAAAAATTTGCTAACATAAGAATAGATGGTACAAGTAATCCTATTCAAGAAACAGAAAATTGAGCGGAATAACATCTTTAAACTAATAGAAGATTTTTCGGCTTAATACATTTCAGAGAATGTATTATCACTTAAAAGGTTAGCAAACGTTGGGTTCGTAATCAACTTGAATGATGAGATATTTAGATTATATAATGTAAACTCAAATAAAACAATATGAATAACATATAAATTATATTTACAATATTTATATCAATAACGATACAAAGAAAAACCCAGCTGGACAGTAAAGATTCAAAATATATGATAATAACAATCAAAATCGAAAGAGCAAAGAAAGTATAAACTACTGTTGTAGAACTCAAATATGTCCAAACAATGAATTCTTTTAACAATTGCAGTTGGATAGCACAAATATAGGATAATCAAATCTTAAGCAAGAGACATCTACTTTAAGCGAAAACCCATCTGCAATTGAAAGGGAGAGAGAAATACTCATTGAGTTAAGATTGAATACACAGAGGGTATGCTATGGCACTTAAGGTAAGGTCACGCATCTCTTAGTTATTTTTAAAAAACTCCAAAAATGTGAGAAAGAGTTAGAAAATATGAAGTTTGATGAATCTACAGTGAATTTTGAGGTTTGCGTAATGGCAAAAATTAATAAGCTCCCGTTTAATAAGAGCAACGGCACAAAAATCTTTTAAAATTAAAGACACAGATATCTTGGGACCCACTAAGCCAACCTCATACCCTGGTAACAAACGATTTATAGTCATATTTGTAGACAAATATTCAAGACTAGCTAGAGCTTATATTATTAAAACTGAAGAGAAGTCTAAAAGTTCACTTAAGAACTTCCTTATATAAGGAAGAAATCAACTAAGTAAAAATAGAAGAGTATGCTTTATTAAATCAAACCAAGGTACAGAGTACACTGGAGGTAAATTTCTAGAGATTCTTAAAAAGAAGAACATAGAGTCAGAGCTTTCACCACCTTACACACTGGAACTTAATGGCTTAGCAGAGAGATTTAATGATATATTCCGAAGAAAGATTAGAGCATTAATGTTCGATTCAGGCCTACCCAAAAGCATGTGGGAGTTAGCCGTAGAAGCTGCTATACATGCATACAACGGATCACCACACAAAGGAATACAGTTTGAAATACCATTGAGAAAATGTTTCCCAGAAGCAAGAGTCTATTTTAACCAAATAAAGAGGTTTGGATGTATGGCGTGTATAAAACTACCGAAACCAACTACAAACTTCGGAGAAAGAGCAGTTAAAGCTGTTTTAGTTAGATACAAACGAACGTCGCACATTCTCTGGCATCGGAATTCTAGAAAATTATTTGAGTCCAAACATGTAAAATTCAACGAGAAAGTAGTGTACAAAAATGTGTTGAAAGAAAAACAAAGCCAAATTGAGAAAATCGACTTGAACTGGTTGGAAAAATTTGGAAGAGAAGGAAGAAGAAGAATTAGAGAAAAAAACGTGTTAAGAAATAAATAAAAGAGGAAGACTTAAAGAGCAAAAATAAAAAGAAATAAAGAGCATCGAGACGACCATAGAGCCTCTGAAACGAAAAATGAGTATAGTAACTAGAAATAAATCCAAAAGAAAGCTTGAAACTCAAGAGCAAACCTGTAAGGCATGTAGCGAATATAAATTTTGCAAGATTTGTTAATAAAAATTATAAAGAAGACCTACACCCAGAAGACTTTGGATATATTTTCCTCGCTTCCCTTAACAGAGATCCCATATAATATGAAGAGGCCATTAAAACTTGTAAGAGAAAAAACTGGATGAGAGTAATTGAAAAAGAGTTAGAGTCAATGAGCGAAAATGAAGTGTGAAATTTCGTTGAAATACCAATAGCTGGAGTCGTTGAGAGAAAATCCAGTATAATGGACTCTAAATAGATTATCGCGTCTATACACGCTATGATTAGTCTGACACGAGCAATTGTACTGAATGCACGCTTTCTGCGCACGCCCGTTACGCATCGCTCTTATTCAGACTTAAGCTCTTTCTACACGGCTCTTTTCAGGGCTACCTCTATTTCTCTTTCCGTAACCGTGACTTAGTCGCTCAACGTCACTGTGTTTCCGCTAAATTATACACCCACGTATACGCCACCCTCAAGGATGGCCAAAATGGCTGGACAAATTCTTTCAGCATGCTGTTGGAAGAAACAGACTCCTCATTTTCCGAAATTTTCACGCTAAATAGTGCAAGTGATAGTGCTAGTGCAGGTGGCAATAGTGTACAGTTTCTCTCGATGCCTAACAAGACAGACAGCCGGCCAATGGACCAGCAACTCCTCGAGCTAAACAGCCGAGACCCCCACATCACCTGACGCAACTCCCAGCGGGAACGCAGATAACTCTCAGCGACAATGCCACCCGAAATTGCCAGGGAACTCACTAGCCAGAGGGAAAGGATCGACTACCTCGAAAATATAGTAAGTGAGTACTCAGTTAAGCAGGAAAACTACACCCAGCTGCTAAATTCATTAAAACGCTTCATCGAAGAGAAAGACGCTGTTATTGCAGCACTCTCCGAAAAGTCACCCTTCACCGCAAAAACTCCGCCATTGAAAGGCCCAGGCTTTATAAATCCGTCACCAAGAAATCGTGACTTCCTAAGCCTCAAAAATTCTTTCACTGTGGAAGGTAAGACATTCCCCTCGCTACTAAAAATGGTAAACACCCCTGCAAAATCCCTAATTGTAAAGCCACCCCAGAAAAAACGGTGCACGCGTGATCTCGACGCGGTAAAATCCGCAGCCAACTTCTCCAACATGGAGATTGAAAATTCTCCAATCCAACTGTCACCACTCAGCTCTTTCCAGACAGGGTAAAACGCTTTCGATGGTTATCTTGAAGGCCAAGCTTAATATGATATGAAGGAAGCGAGCAGCGTGCCCAAAAAGAAGGCACCTCCACCGATCACAATCTTGAACCAGAATTTATGGCCTAAGATTAATAAAGCCTTGATCGTGGAGAATATCCCTTTCCACCGCATCATTACGACCTCCGAAGGTACGTACACCCCGACAACGCCAACAACTTTCAACGAATCATCCACGACCTTGACGAGAAAAAGATCAAGTTCACCACCCATCAGCTTCACGAGGACCGTGAAATGATAGTCGTCATCCATGGAGTCAATATTGGCTACACGAAACCAGAAATCCTAGACATGATCTAGGAAAAAGTAACTTTCGCCTGTCAATTATATCTTCACTCTCCATAACTGGTATAGTTTTTGAAAACTGGTTGTAAATGAGGCGAAGACTATATCCATGCTCGTCTCTTGAAAAAATCCAAGGAAGAAACCACAAAAGATACAGGTCAATGGAGTAGAAAATGACTAGAGCTACTCCGCCAAGTACCTCGGAGTCATGCTAGACCTTTGACTCACGTACGTTCGGCACATCAACAGCACTCGTGGTAAGGCATACAGAGCCTTCGTGCAATTAAGGCCCTTCTTCAACAACAAAGTAGTCTCCAAGAAAACCAAGCTGCGCACCTTTAACGCCATTATCAAGAGCATTAGCACCTATGCGATACACGGAAAACACGGGGTATCGCATAGGTGCTAATGCTCTTGATACACGGGGTGCTGCAAAGGAAAACTGACTACAGGGCATCCAGGGCCATTTCATGAAAATACTGAGGTCGATCCTTGGTATTCCGTGGTACATCAGGGATACTCAGATTATCAAGGAGTTCAACATCATCCCTTCAATACAAGCAGCCCCCGTTCTTACATCTAAAATTCGCGCATTCATTACGGACCACCCAAACCTCACACTCACTGCACTCCCGAAGCTGTAACCCAGGCACTTCGACCTTATACGACGTCCATGCGCTCTCGCACAGAACCCCGAGGACCCCCAATATAATCTAGGTCTTCAATCTCTCTTGCTTCCATCGGATGCATCTCCATGATCTCGCCGAAATAAACGCGACTTCAATCCGTACGCTCCCTTCAGGAGCACCCTTCTATCCACCATATCCTTTACGGTCTCAACCCTATACAACACTTACACTAATCACAAGTACGCTTCCAAATACACAATAAGCAGCGGACTCACACGTCTACACACACGCATACAATAACACCAAATTTTAAGCTTCTCTAACTCTATTTCGGCGCAAGCCAAGATTCAAGCTTGGCCCAGATACGTAAGTGCCCTTCTTTCATTCCTCTAAAAGCGAGCTGGCCTCCGAAATTTTCCGTTATTTTTCTTCTTCTTTCTTCTCCTATGCCTTTTTGTCTTCTACGGGAGTGGTCCTCACGGACCTGTCTCATGCGGAGAGGTTAGTTTTTAGTCGGTAGGTACACCGGGTGAATCCGACACTACCATCAGATTAGCTGGGGTGTCTATAAAGATTTCTTCTTCCCCACTCCATAAAAAAAAAAAAAAAAAAAATGCTATCATATAGATACATATGAAAATACGAGTTAGCTCGGTTTTCTCTTTGAACCAAGATAGGTCACTCGCACGAGCTTGATTTTTCACTCGTTTTAAATTGTCGTCTTTTTTTGTGCAAGTCCGTTTGGGAGAAGAGGATTGAAAGCTGCAGAGAGCCCACCAAATTTGGTGGGTCAACAGCTAAGCTCGCTCACTCTGTTCTTGCCTCGCGCTGAATTCAAATATCTTGTGACATTTCGTCCGTCTCACTATGTTTTGTTGTAAAATACTTCAAAATTGGGCTCCACTGGAGAAGATGAGAGTGAGTCAAGGGAGATCCGAGTATTGTCTCGTGAAAAATAATGAGAGTCTACAAAAAAAAATATTCCTCCAACCCTTCGGTGATGAAGAACTGGCCAAAAGGACGTTGTGATGGGAAATGGACACTCGTCACTATAGCTGAGCAATAAATCGAGGAGGCCCGGTAATGTATAGGAATATCCAGCCAACCATTTACGACCTTTGGCCACACAAGCAAGGAAGTACTTCTTGATGTGAAAACATCCGCTGTACAACGTTCCTTCTTGCCGTCGATGATCGCTAAAAATCAATATAAGAGCCTTGCTCTCATGCAATAAGGTGATAAGTAATCGAGCAATATGTGTTTAATTTAAGTACCAATGGCTTCATGTAAGAATTCTATTTGATACAAAATCATGCATTTAACAAAATTCATTATCTTACATGCAAATGAACAAGGAAATAATCAAAAATAAGGATGAGCTTAGGGCTAGTGCTTAAGCAAACAAGTATAAAGTGCATTGAAGCACATACAGAAAAACGTATTTAAACAAACAAGAGATTAATGCATTTAAGAAAATGAAAGATCAGTTCATTTAAGCGAGTATGAAAACAATTTTGACATATACATTTAAGCAAATTAAGTGTGCACATTGAAACAAAACGCGAGAACGGGCACCAAATAGCCCCATGAACACGGCACGCGGGATGGCGATGGCGGATTCCCCGGTCGTGAAATCACTGCATACTTTTTCTGCAATCGTGCCTGGCCAGCTGACCCATAGAGTACGAGATAATCTCTCCACTCCTACATACCAGGATATCCTTCCACGTCGACTCTCAGGAATCAATACTGCCGTCTTCCCCGTCGTCTGGATTTGGCACCACGTGCCTACTACTATACCTTTACAAGTTGAGCACTTGCTTTTTTCTAACACACACACACCCTCATGTACACCACACATGCTCACACCTGCCTTATTCTATAAATATTTTTTTGTTTTTTTCATAGTCTGATTTCATTTATTCATAAACAGGATTTTTTTGCTTCATGTTTTTTTCACATAATAATGGTTATTATTTAATTGTCCTACTGGCATATTATCCCTTCCTGGAGTAAAAGCAATATCATATGACAAGGTCAAGTCATAGTCAGTTTTTTTGCTTTATTGTTTGAGTTGATTTTTTCATTGACCCTACAATCGTAATAAGAAACCTCCTCAATTGCAAAGAGAGTTCGTGGAAACATTGTGGTGCCTCTTGAGAGAAAAACAGAAAATGATAAATCAAGGAGATTTAGAGCAAGGCTTGTCGTTAGAGGATTTAAAGATAATACTGTATACGATCTAAAAGAGACCTACTCTCCAATCTCTAGACTGGCTTTGGTTAGCACAGTTCTAGCAATTGTACGCAAATATGATTAAGACGTCAATCAAATGGACGTTAAAACTGCTTTCTTAAACGGAGAAATTGAAGAAGATGTGTATATGAAGATCCCAAACGGTTTAGAGGTAGACGAACACTAAATTAAGCAACGTTTGCAAATCAAAAAAAACTCTTTACGAATTGAAAATAAGTCCAAAGAGATGAAACAAAATATTTAGTGCAAGAATGCTAAAGTTAGGCTTAGAGAAGAATCTTAATAAACCATGTTCGTTCTCTTGGAGGAAAAAAGGAGAAATTATCTTTGTAGTACTTTGCGTTGATTATTTGCTGATAGCAGGGAACGTTTAAGACAAAATAGATGAAATCATAAAGAGTTTGAGCAAAATGTTCGATATAAAATACTTGGGTGAACCTAAAGATTTTCTTGATATAAGTATAGAGAAAAATAGAACTGACAAAACACTGATATTGCTACACGACCATAGCTTTTGCAGTAAACTATTTATCTTGAAGTCAACTGAATCCATCAGCAGAGTATTGGCTGGAGGTAAAGAGAATTTTTAGGTATTTAAGAGGAAGTTCAAGTGTAGGCATATTTTTTAGAGGCAAAGCTAAAATACTAAAGGTATCGACAGACGCAAGTTTCAGAGAGTGTGAAGACTCTACCTCCATGGGGAGCTATATTATTATGCTGTTTGGGGATATTATTGCATCGAGGAGTCATAAGCAGACGTGCTGTGTGACATGTCACACTGTCAAGCCAAATACTTGGCAATGAGCGATGCTTGTCAAGAGTTGTCATCCCTAGACAAGTCAAAAAGATACATATTAGGGAGAACTTGGATGCCTTTTACAATTTGGTGTGACGATCTGTTGGCTATTAAGTGTACTATGATCGACGGTTGTCATAAACTTAAGACTTTTGACGACGATTTAGAGGAAACAACGAATAACCTACTGAAGAGAGAAAAATCAGGAATTAGAGTACATATGTCAGTAACGCATATAGACTATATAAAGCAATGTGTGGATCACGGAAAGGTGAAAGTCCTTTAGATAAACACAAAAGAGAATGTTGCTGATATTATGACTAAACCATTACCATTGGAGGCACATAAAGCACTTAGAGATAAAATTATAAATTTGGATAAAATCAACTGAGCTACACCGTTAATTAACAGGTTGGTATCTTAAAGAATAGTACTATTATCCAATTCCATTCTGTTTACAGGTGGAGAAAACTAAATGACCAGAGCTGATAGAGTGGCAAAGGGAGGGAGTGTTGAGCTGAATATATTGCCTTGCCCTAATGCGAAAACTAGTATTTAAGAAATCCCTCAGAATGTAAGCATACGGTTGAAGCTGTGAGCAAAGACCGGCTTACGTAGTATGCACCATGTAGAGATGTATTGATACTGGGACGACGCGTAGATGCCTAGTTAGCCACCACGCCATTGTAGTTACGAGACTGCATGCCTTAGGGCTTGTTGATGAGGGTCAAACCCTGGTTTGACCCTGTCTGTCCCTGGACAGCCTATGCTGTCAGGCAACAGGTGTATGTCCCCGTAAAATTTATTCTAATTTGTTACCATTTTTCACTATTGTTAATTTTTATTTTTTGCGATACGACAAGGTTTCGTATTTATTTGCACTTCTATCGTCTTAAACCGTTTCACTACAAAATATCATTATGGTAATGTATTAAATGTATTATAATACAAACCTCACATCATTGCGTCAGCACTAGCTTGGCGAGCTACAAGGTTAATTAAAAGGCGTGTGGGTAGCTAGTTTGGCAAGAGAGTGATAGGTGAAAGGATTCATGAGGGTAAGACGAGTGGTGCAAGGGCAAGTGTGCGTGTAGCGTTTAAGTCTAGTATATTTTGACCATGGTAGAAGTAAGTTCTAATGCGAAAGTTTTTTCTTGTATTTTCGAGCCAAATAAGACACATAATGAAATATAATTTGTGACAACCTCTTTTTTTGTTGTCGTTCTTTCTCCTGTCAACTACACACACAATAAAGTTAAAAATTGAAGGGTATTATGTAGATCACGGTAGTGTTTAAGGATAATGAGTCAATTCAAAATTATTTGTTTGCACGTTTTAGTTTTTATCAATATAAACAAAAAATATGTCTCTCGTAATATTAACATTAGTATCACCTTGAATTTGAAGCTCAAAAAGCGTGTATAACTATATACATTGTACAGATTACTTTTTTTAATACCTTTAACATAGGAACTTTTACCATACTGAATAGCAATGCAGTGAAATGAGAAATTTTACTATGTCACATAGCAAATTCTATTTCAGAATGTAGGAAATTTTGAACAGTGAAATTTACTATGTTGTGAAGCAAAAATTATACCATATTAATTTTAACTATATTAGATATAGTTATTTTTATTATGCTGTGTAACAAATTTTGTAAGGCTGCTACGTCATAAAAATGATTTAATAAGAATTATTTTAAACTTAATAACTTGCGTCATCAGGTAAGTATGTCTTAACTTTCTTGAAAAATATAGTAATCTTGCTAATATACAAAGCAACGTCGTAAAAACGGTTGTAAAAGATGACTGCGAAGACTACCCGACCGATCTTGCTGAAATTTGGCACACTTAAATCTTGACACTTCCTAGATGGTTTTTATAGAGTTTTTATCATAAAAATAATTAATAATAGCATTAAATAAGCTCAAAGTTTTGCAAAAATACGCTATCTTTCCACTCTAGTTAAGTAGTAGTAGTCGGCTCCACTAGGTGGCGTACAAGTAAAACCGAAACTACCTGCTATCTGCTCTAACACTTCAGGGTTTTTTGGCCATTTCTTTTACCCACCTAGCGCGATCAAAGCACTTTTTGCTACAACAGAAAACTAGGAAAACTACCCTAAGGATTAAGGGCAGTTACATCGGCTAGAAACCATATTAGCCCCTTCTTTAATGGTTCATCCTAACGGCATTCCTACAGTTAGCATGATGAAATTAGCTTTTCGATTTAAACAATTGCTATTATCGCGAAAAAATTTGGGTGGTAATTGAACAGTTTCAAAACAAATATACATAGTTTGAGATTCCAATTTGTGTCAGCTAACGGTCCAAAAAAATTGTAATAGTAGCCAAAAGTATTTTTTCGCGTCTAGAAAAAAACTGGAGAGTCGGACAAAAAAGTCATAGGGGGAAAAAAGATGCGCAATTTTAAAATGAAGAAAATGAGCTTGGGTAGAATAAAATCGACCGTTTTCTTTTTAATCTATAAATTGCGATTCTTTAACTATTATGAGTTGAGAATTAGGTGTAAGGTACATCTTGTGTCCCTTAACATCCATACTAAATTTCAAGACGATTGGTTTTTAACTTTTCGCAAACCACTACAAGAAGCAAAAAATCGTCCCTCCACAAAAAAGTTGGACGTGGCTAATTTTTCAACATATTGCCGTGTTTCAAATAGCATGTACTAATAAAGAGTTTCTCTACAACCTACCAAAACGTCGATCTGTTTGACATTTTGGAAGTACGCGAAGAATTTATATCAAAAACCGGCTTTTCTCCGTGGATGTGGCGGCGTGGCGAGCCGCTCGCAAACTCTGGAGATACGATGCGGAGAAGGGGCATGGCCTATGGTCACGGCTCACCACGCCATTGCATCCATGGAAAATAGCCGGTTTTACATGAATTTTTCACGTACAAACAGATCGACGTTTTGGTAGGTTATAGAGTAACTCTACGAGTACAATGCCGTTTGAAAAATGGCAATATGTTCAAAAACAAGCCACGTCCAACTTTTTTGTAAAGAGACCATTTTCTGATTTTATCTTATCAGAGCTCATTTTCTTTGTCTTTAAACTGCGCATTTTTTTTGCCCGTATAACTTTTTGTCTGTGTAAGCAGTATGAATGTATGGGTATGTGATCGGTAAAATGTACAACACTCACTTCTATTACAAAAGAAAAACATGTTTATTCTCATTATCTTGAGTATATGCTATCTGTAATTTTTACAATCAAAGATACTATCATAAGCTGAACAGAAAAAAAACAAGATCAAATGAAATAAGGAAATACGAAAAGCAGGGAGTGCGTATCGACAGACTGACCACGCGAGAATAAAAGAAAGTATATGTAGTAGACGCTAAAGTGCAGCGTTGCGACGTCTCTTCTTCTTGCTATTGCGCATACGCAAAAATTCAGTTATGTGCGCTAAATATAAATCTTACACTTTCTCTCGTTCGTATCCGAATTTAACAAAACAATATAAAATGAAAAAAGAAAGACGTATTGGATTATTAACACTGAGTAATCATTTATACAAGAATAAGTAATCAGCTGAAGATATGGAACACGTTGGCTTCTTGATCACTCATTCGGGTTGATAGCGACGAGGTTAAATATGTACAGAGAGATACATTAATCGGCGTGTCTACTATCATTATCTATCTATTATCAATTTAATAATTTTACTATCTCAAGTTTAAGTTTAACTATAATGCAATTTCTAAAGATTGACATACAAAATTTCTTTCGTTAGTCTTTCATGCTGTTAAAACGGCAGGGGTTTTGCAAAAATATCTGGCAGTTGCTTCTTAGATGGAATTCATTTAACAATTTTTTTTTCTCTGGCTACAAATTTCTTAACGTAGTGAGCTTTAATCTTGGTCATGTGTTTCAGGCTTTTGCCACCATCTATCTTAGCACTTACTCCGGCGGCTTTGTTGTCACACCAAAGGTCTGCAGGCAACAGAGTATATAATAGTATTACGCTAATTGAGTGTTCGAATCCTACCAGCTCCTGAATTGCATCATACATGGCCACGTATTCTGCCTCACAGGTTGAGATTGCAACGTAACTCTGTTTTCTCATCTTCCAAGCAACTGCATCGCCATACAACCTTATGAGGTATCCACCTGCCGTAATTAAGCCTTTACAGTCTGCCAAAGTTACATCTGAAAAGGCTTCTAGCTTATTTTTCCGGCCTCTATAGGTTAATTCCAGAGTTTTGGTGTCTTGCAGATATCGAAAGACTCGTTTGACTATTCTCCAGTCATCTTCAGTTGGGCAGATTTGGTGTCTGCTAAATACATTTACAGAGTACGAGATGTCTGGTCTGACTGTGTTAGCCAGATACAGCACACTTCCAACTGCTTTCCTGTAAGGTACATTTTCTTCAGTTTTAGTTTCGTTCAGTTTTCCAGTTCCTTCTGATTCTTCTCTGTTTTTTTCTTTGCCAATTCAGGGCTTGATTTTTCACTATTATATTCTTTGTGGTTTTGAGTCGGTAAATCCAAACCTTTCCAGAACTTTGTCGATGTATGGTGTTTGTGTAAGTGAAATTAAATTATGTTTTCTATCTCTTTCTACTGTAATAACTAGAAAAGTGCTAACCTCGCCAAGTCAGACTGCAGACTAATCTTAATTTCTTTTGGTTTACTTACACAATTTCTTGCTATC
The DNA here is from genome assembly GCF_000648655.2 of Copidosoma floridanum. Next base: position 813,233 of record NW_019379741.1, read on the forward strand.
ATGATATCATCTACATATGGAATCAAGATTAAAAGATTTACTTTTTCTTTCCATCCGTAAAGGCAAATCTCACTGGTGTGCGTTTGTGATACTAGTTTCAGTGTAGCCACGAAAACACTCGTTGCATTTCTTTAAGCTGATCTTGCGTCTATGAAGGGCTTTTTCTTAATTACATACTTTATTTTTCTTAAGTTAATCTTCGTCAAGCAGACCATCAGGAAACTCTATATATATTTCTTCCTTAATAAAACCATTCATGAATACTGTCTTGACATCCAGTAGACAAGTTTCTAGATTAAATTTATTAAAAGTTGATATTACCGATCTCACAAGAGCCAACCCAGATACAGGAGCATAAGTCTCTTGCAAGTCGTACTTATTTCTATCTTTAAACCCACGAATCACCAACCTCACTTAAAACGTCGTGGTTTCCATCTTCGTCTATCTTCTTCTTTAGGACTCGTCTGGAATCTATGATATTCGGCTTGCTTCCTTCAACATTCATAGTTGGTCTATCTACAATTTTCCATACTTAATTTTATACATCGATTCCAATTCTTCGTAGATTGCTCTGAAGTTCTCTTGAACAAGCTCGTTATTCTTCCTTGATCGTCCTCATTTTATCTTGACTCCTTGTTCTCCCTCCGTTTCTAATAATACTTCAAGACTATATTTACCAAACCTAATGAACTATTCATCTTATTTAATGTCTATCTTATGATTATTTTAGTTTTCTATTTCGTCATTTCTCCAGACATTTCTAAGTACAAGTCTTTCATAAAATCTTTCACCCGGAACCTCATAAAATTTTCCATCCTCTGATCTTAGAAAAATTTAGCCGGTAGTAGTATAGCCAACCAGTACTGTTCGTATACTCTGTGGACTGTATTTGATTCCAGTGTTTCTTTGTATCTCAATAAAGGCCATACAACCAAATCTTATTTGATTTATTTCTATCTTTAGATTAGGGGTAAAATTTCCTAAGAAAGCTATTATTTTGTTGGACAGGTGTGGTGTGCGATTCTATGTATATACTGCAGCACCCATGGTTAGATCCAACATGTTCTTCCTAACCTGGAAGCATATATGCAGGTTCACACTTTGTCTTGCAATTGGGATTGGCCCTTGAGAGCCTTCTCTCGAAACTTTGAAATCACGCCACAACGTGTAAGCATAGAAAAGCTGGTGGCACTGACAGTCATGAGCCTTCTCTCGCCGTTTTTGAAACTCACCATTTTATGGAAATTAACCTAGGGTAGTGGCGCTAGTGCTATGGGGCCAATGTGCGATTGATTTGTTCTGAGACGCCATTGTGTTAAAGATTGTCTGGACAGGCCACTTAAGACTCAGCTCCCAATCTCTCGAGAATTTCCACTGTTCAACCTCTTAAAAACTCTGTGCCTTGGTCAGTTCTTGAGTAGCACATCTTTGCATGAAAGCACAGTGGATTTCGTGCACTGGTTGCAAACTTGTCCCTACAACTTTTTGCTTCACCTTTCACTTTCACAGGTTATGCCATCGTCAATATTGAGTAGTCGTCTGTGTATACTATCATAAATTTGTATCTTTTAGGATGAGTTGCCAGACTAATCAGTCCCATTGTGTCGGCGCGAACTATTTCATGTGGTTTCGATGCTCTCAGTTCGAGGCGTATGTGTTAGCACACACTAGGCTCGGATAGGGTGGTTGGGAAGACACAATAAAATACAATAAAATTAAACAGCATAAAATAACAACTTTTAATGTCACCCAAAGGCCAAGAAAAATCACAGTTAATATTTACAAAAATAGTAAAGGTCAAAATAATACAGGAGAAAAGAAATAATGTCTATAGTCTTCAAGCAATAAGCTATTGAAATATATAAAAGCGAAGAATGTAGAAAGAAAAAAGTTAAGTTGAATAACACAATATGTTAACACACACTGGCCTTGAGCTCGCAAGAGAGTTTGAAAATTACACGAATAAATGTGAAAATGAAAGCACTGATGTAATATAACTGATTGAAATATTGATTAACGAAAAACGATTGTCTGTAGAAATGCACAATTACTGTCTGTAGAAATACACAATTACTGTCTATAGAAATACAGAAGAGTTTCACTGAATCTTGCTGTTGATAATCACTGGTAGTTCAATGAGATTAACTATTTGAGCTGGTCTGCAGATTATGCAGTGAGCAACTTAAACAAAGCACTAAGTGCACTGCACTGCACAAACGAGTTTTGTCCACTGTATTGAGAGAGTTAATCAGAAGATTTACACTACAATTTAAGGTGATGTATGCACCTTTGAATGCTAGAGTTTGGCAACGTAAATTAAGAGAGTCTATCTTTGACGAGAGCTGAGTATAATCTGGCGCTTACAGTATACAAGGCTTGCCGCGTGAATACGCACACAAACAACTGCAGCGCGCCAAGTCGACCAAGCGCACACGCACAGAGCGTTGGGCCGACAGAGACTGCAAGTGTACACAATGTACACAAAAGCCGGGCCTACTGTTGGTCGCTCTCATTTCCAACACCCTTTCTCTTCTAGTGTTAAAAGGCAATATTTAAATTTTAGCAATGTGATACACCTTGCATTATGCTATGAAGTTATTTAACACAGACTTATTCAAATCTTTGTTGTTCAAAAACTTTTTTTGCAATGCCTTAAGATATTCCTCAGATGAATGCCCAAATCTTGCGTGTCAGAGCATGGCTCTGTTATTTCTTTAAAGTATTTTATACCTTTATGTAAAGGGACTTTAAGCCTCTGAAATCTCACTAATTATTAGTTCTTTACTATTATTAATTTTTCTATTTTTAATGGTTTTCTCAAACTCATTTTGCTGAGCGTTATCTAAACAATCGTTTTCAGATCGTCTGTTTGGGATTATAGGTCAGCTCTTATTATGATTGGTACTGACTTACTAAACCTTCTCGGCCATTGCTGCAGAGGTACTTTCTATCATTAAGCAATTTATAATTTCTTTTCGCTTCTTGTTTGCTTGTACTCTGACCATCTTGCACTATTTCCATCATCCGATAAAGACTCTGTAGGCATAGAAAATTAACGTCTCATTGGAGCATAGGTCAAATATATCGATCTTAAGGTTGTCTAAATAGATACACATGCCTCTATTAACAAGCTGACGAAGCAACAGCAAGTTTCTAGCGAGCATATTGGTGCAAATTACTCTATCTAGGACCACTTTGTTTTTGTTATTACTACCTAAAACCCACCTATCTCCCTCCGCTTTCAAGTCCACGAAGGAATTTTTATTCGCGCATTTAATCAACTTTCTTTCATAAATTTTAATTTCCTTCGTGCGCGTAGAGAGCAAAGTTTCGGGTCCAACAACAAACATACTACTCTATGGATTAGATCTAAGAAATTCTATATTACTTTTACTTTCTTCATCCTTGACGTAAATATTTATAAGACAAGCCATTCTCGCTTTTAAACAGTCTATTAGAATCTACAATTTTCACATCTGGTACTTTATTGACAATTTTATCGTAAAAGCCATCTCTGTTCTCATCTTCAAGAAAACTCTGAGTCTTACTAACAAGCTCAAAATCTATCAAAATCCATTCAAAATTTATCTTTGTCCATCGAGGAATTCGCAAAATTTAGTATCACTTTGCATTGCAGGATCGAATCTAACAGTGTGAATTTTGTTGTGTATTTGATACACCTTTATCTGTATATTACTTCTTTTCATGTCATTAATTTTTCAGTTCTATCTTAAGATCGTTCTTTCCGCCCACCATTTTCTTATGCAAATTATCTATCTGTTTTTTAAAACTTTTTTTTCTATCTTTCAGATCCTTTAATATGCTATCTATAGTTCATGTATAATTTGAACCTTTTTTTTTTTTATTTGCTATCACTTATGAAGGTTTATTAATTAAAATCAAATCTAACTTTCTCTTTTTCAAATATTCAATGTGCTATCTTGTTAGAATAATCTTGTATCACTTATATCTATCTTTCTATTTATCAAAGCTTTAGTTTGCTTTTTTGTTAAAATAAACTTGTATCAGTTAAGTCTACCGTTCTATTTTTAAATCTTTGCTATTTTCAGTTGAGGTATCATCAAAACTATCTTTCCATTTTTTTAGATCATAAATTTGCTATCTTGATAAGGTATGAATCAAATTTATTTTTCTTTCTCTCAAATCTTTATTCTTGTCTTTAGATGAGGTATCAATCCAATTTATTTCTCTATCTCTCAAATTTTTCATTCGCTATCTTGTTAAAGGTTCCCTTTGTTTATGTCTATCTTAAATTTTTGTTTGCACGTGACTTATTGTATTGAAGTCTTCTATCTTCAATCTATCTAAAGAACTTTTAACTGGAATGTGCTGCTTATGTTTGGGAATAGTGTAAATTATACCTCCACGTTTTTCTATTAAATTAAACTGATCTCCTGTATCGTAATCCTCACTCTTATCTCCTATAATAACTCAGATTAAGTTGTACATATTATTTCTCAGTAACAAGTTGAACACAAGTTGTGTCACCGGGAAACATGAGCAAGCACACACACACAAACGCAATGCATGCGCACTACCCATGGGACGAGATACAACAGATGACTTAAGCATGCGAACGCAGCATGTCTTAAGTCATACACAATAGCAGCACAGTTCCAACGCGATCGAGCACAATTGTATATATAACAAGCACAGACGAATGTTCCTTAAATATGATACTTTATCGTTAGACGAAAACAGTGCTATAATTTTACTGCTTGTCACCATCACTTCTTAAAAATTTTTTTTTTTCTCCTCTATTCTTTTATATCCTTCTGATAGCGTATTCAGTGAGTTCATATCATAAAATATTGTAACGTTTTTTTACGACTGTATAACAAGCGTGAAATTGATTAAATGTGAATATGGGACATTGCTTGAACGACGGAGGACGAGATGAATCCTTTTGATGGCAAAAACACGAAAAATATCGGTTGCGAGCACTCCTCTAGTTATTCCCCGGGGCGATCGGGACCGGGTAAGGAAGAGAGAACGGAATGGGCACTCGTCACTACGACTAAGCAGTAGATCGAGGAGACCCGGAATTAAAAAGATCCCCTTAGTATTTACGACCTTGACCTTGCCAATGTTGTGAAACAATGGATGAAACTTCCAGCCCGGTCCGACGTGGCTTGCCGTCTCGGATGGTTGTTAAAACCTAAGGAAAATGCATGCAAATATACCAAGGCTCACAAAAAATAACAAACAATGCGTAATTCTATTGGTATGAATGATTTATATAAGAACTTCTCATGACAACACAATCAAAAAAAAAAATACATTACAATTGAATTGTTCGAACAAAATCAAAATTTATGTCATAATATTGTAATCAAAACACTACAAAATAAGATGTAAAACAAGACAGAATTATGTTCTTGCAGTACAATAATGAGTAATTACAAACGAAAAGAAAATTGATATTAAACTGTAAGCCATAAAGAAAACACTCATTAATAAAACAAAGATCTTATCAATAACAAAATAAACACTATACGCATTTAAGCAGTGCCGAAATAACGCATTTTATGTGATATCATGTGCATTTAAGCAATTTTAAAAAATAGCATTTAAGTAATATCGAGCAGTGCATCGAAGCGAGCTCGTGAGCTTGGCGGATTCTCTCCTAGCACCAAAAAGACCACGTGTCTTAGCCGAGCCAGTGCCAGTCAGAGAATCCTTGCCTCACGAGTCTCTCCAACTGATGAAGCCAGGGAGCTCCTTGCGGTAGGCGCTGCCAAAGGTTGCCGGTGAGAAATTTATGAAGTGAAAACTCCTCTCTCTCACCGTCCGATATAAATGGCTTGGAGAAATGTCGTCTACTTGCCTTTGGCCTCCCGAGTATCGATGTGCTGACGCGCATTATACCAAAACGAGAAATTTTAAATTTCTGCATTTTGGTTTGAGTCAGCATTTACCTCTTGTCTGAGCGTGAAAATTCACGGAAGGGATCAAGGTCACCCTGTACGGTGACTTGAAAAAATAAGCAAATCTATCTAAGATGGCTACTCTGTGCGCGCCATCAACTACCAAACCTGCTAAAAGGAACACAGACGCACGGTCTGACCGGACTCAAGTCATGGCCGAAACGAAAGTCCCTCTCCCCGCTTTGAGGCGTCCCCCTGAGCGGTAGCTATAGTTGTAGCAGCTAAATGAAAATCCTCGTACCCCAATGCAAGCCTGCCTGAAAAACACGTGCCGACTCTTGACCTTTAAGAATTACTGTGCACTACCCTTATAAAAAAACTTCACAAATCCTATCTACTGTCATATTTATCATATCTGTAACATCTATTATTACCACTCTTATACAATTTCGGTTTTGAAACAACAAAAAACAAAAGACATTATGTCAACATAACGACTGATAAAAAAACTATAAGTATCATTATCAGTTACTTACTTTCTTTCTTCTGTGAATTTTTCACAATCTTTCTCGCCCCACCAGCTGTCACCTCCCCGATCTGCTCAGTCTCACTGGTGGCTGATATCAATCTTAATGCCATCTCGTCGATGGCCTGTAAAAAGCCTGTAAGAAAAGGGCGCAAGAAAATGTGGTGGGCAAAAAGAATGAGAGTAAACGCGAGATAGGCTCTATCACAGAGAAAAAAAAATGACGGCTAGTGGCGGTCTTGAATGCACAACTATACTACAATTTTTAAGGCCCATAACCTGTTAGCAGTATAGATGTATGGGTGTGTGATCGGACAATAAAATGTACAAAACTTTTGCTTGTATTACAAAACACGAACACTTTTATTCTCATTATCTTGAAAATATGCTATCTTTAATCTTTACAATCAAAGATACAATCGTAGGCTGAACTGAAATAAAAGGAAAACAAATGAAATAAAGAAATACGAAAAGCAGGAAGTGCGTATCGACAGACTGACTGCGCGAGAATAAAAGAAAGTATAGGTATTAGACGCTAAAGTGCAGCGTCGCGACGTCTCATCTTCTTGCCATTGCGCATGCGCGAAAATGTAATTACGAGCGCCAAATAAACATCTTACAGTCTGACTCTCCGGTTTTTTTCTTGACGCGAAAAATCGTTTTCAGTCACTATAACCATTTTTTTGGGGCCATTAGTTGACACAATTTCGAATCTAAAACTACTTGGATTCATTCAGAAACCGCTTGAGTACCACAGAGATTTTTTTCGCGTTAATAGCAATGATTAAAAATAACCATTCTTTTTTACTAATTTTATCATACAAGATAGAGGTATTCTCCAGGCCTACTATCCCAACCAATCGTGAACGGTTAATTATCTGAAGAATGACCCGACAACGAGATATTCCTTAGCCAGTGGCGTACCTTCCTCCAACACAATCTACGTACGCAGAGACTCCAAGGGTAAGAATTAAAGTAGTTCTTTCATTAAATTATTATGAACACAGTAACATGAAACCTTAAAAAATTAATTATTGAGTTACAATACATTACCCCTCAAAATTTTAAAGTAGGCTAACGAATATAAACGTAAAATGTAATGAATGAGGAGTAAATTCTAAGCTTGTGCGCTTACGGAAACCAAGCATTCCTTTACTCAAAATTGTATCCTAATTATTTATTTACTCAACATAATTGAGTAACAACCTAGCACAATAAAGCTAATGTGATACGTAACATATTGCTATTTTAAAATATATATGTTTACTGACTTAATCAAAAGATATAGATAGAAACAACCACGGGCGTAAGTTTTCATGTCCAATGTTAAAAGCATAGGCAAGCACAAACTGCTAGTATTTTGATGTTAAGCGCAAATTTCACATAACGATTTCTATGAACTTCTATATTGGATGTCATGATCTAAAATTTCAAATTAGCTTTGAATTTGGCTCAATAAATTAAATATACGAATAGTTATTTCAAATTTAAGCAGTATTAATAAATATTGTCTTGATAGTCGCACGTTTGACTCGGAAGTCATGAAAGAACCTTCTTAAGCTATCCACAGTCGGCTCTCCATCATCGAAAATATTAATAAGAAATGACTGAAAGTAGCACCACAGGCTCTTTTCAGGGCCATCCCAAGTATTTGCGTTTCCTCCTGAATCTCTTATCTCATGGGTTCCTTGTAGGGCCATCTCACATTTAAATACTTCGCCAATAGATACATTTGTCCTACTATTTCAGGCAATGATTCGTCGACTGTAAGACTATATAAAGCTGGCCATTATTGATCCAAGCCAGTCATCCGCTGGCAGACCTCACGAGTGGAGTTATTCGTCACGAGGCTGGGAACCATGATCACCGACAAGCCTACATTACCCTCTTGAGTTTAAGTATTCTACTGAATAAAATTAAATAGCTATGGTATTTTTGCAAAACATTAGGATTATCTATTGCTATTGTTATTAGATTTAAAAGTTATACTTTTATAGGCGCATTATGCATGAGGGTTAACCAACGATCTTATTATTTATCTACCCTTAGATTATGGCCTTAAGAAAAAGTGTGATGAAAGTGAATTTAACTTAATACTTCCCACTTTACTTCGTTCCCCATGACGTACTTACGGTTCTCTCTACACCAAACAATACTACCACACCACACATTTTAAATTTTATGACTTGTATTTCTTTTAACCAATTCTAAAAAGAAAATTTTTTTTAAGTTTCCAAAGAGATTCAAACCTCCGACATTCTGCACACTACCCGAGGCCCTTACCCGCTCTGCCGTGAACGATCCCGGATTTGGAAATTCGGTCCCTGCATGTTATGTTGTAGATTGTAATAAAAATCCATACGTAAATCCTTATTACTGTATTAATTCATTTGGTTCAATTATAAATTTAATTATCCAATAATTTATTAGATAAAATAATTGTTTTTAAATGTTTTTTTAGAAAACTAGAGAATTAGTATATATTAGCAGAGTAGCTTTTCTAGGTGTTAATAAATATTTATTGACTTATTATTAATTTATTACTTTAACAATAAATAAGAATTGTATATACAATTTTTTTATATTTTTCAAAATCTTCTAAAATTTGTCAAAATTTTTTCTACTGTACAAATAAAATTATTGATTTTCATTGTGTTTTATTCTTTTACAATTTTTCCATTCCTGATAAGAACGTTCTTTACATATTTATCGTGGAAAAAGTTCAGAGGAGCGCGAGTATGAGCAGCTAAGCTGGTAATTTTTTTTCTCATGTGGATGTACTCACGTACATGCTCTCACGCATCCTTGATCCCCTTTTTATAAATTTATTTAAAACCTAACTCGTGGATCTTTTTAAAATTGGATAGGTTTATCTAAACGTAAACTTTTGTACCAAAAAAGTTGGGAGATTTCTACAGATTGTATAAATGCAATTTTAAGTCATTTTTCTATAAGGTTTCATCTTGATTGCAATTTTTTAAAATTAAAGACAGAAACAAAAGTGCAGCTGAAAGATTAGCAATTTTGTTGTTGTTGTATTTCTTATACTATTTTGTAAGCCGTTAACTTTTATTTTAAGCCCTTTTTGTCTGAAAATGAGCAAGAGATCAGTATGGCCACTAAAGGATAAATATCGTGGTCTTAAAAATTTAATTAAAAAGCTAAATCCCAAATGGCTGACCGATACGCAGAATTTTAAAAATTTTGCATTTTCTAAAAATATACTGGGATTTTTATACGATTTGTAGTAGACAGTATATATATCCTGTTGTTTTTAACAAAAGTATAAAGCTGATTCAAAATAATTACGTAGTTTCGTTATGTATCTAAGTACGTATCAAAATACGTCATATCAATACGTAGTGTCAAATTGAAACATTTCGTTTCCTAATTGTATCACGTACTTTGTAGTCATGAAGTGTATTTCTATGTTGAAATAGTTTTACAATACAATTACAACGTACATTATCATAATCATAGTACTAATATGAAATTTGAAATGGAAAAGAATGTATTTTTCCGCCCTCGGGTGGTTTTGGGAATCTGGTACTTCCTCGGGTGAAAAAGCAGTTTTCCGGAACTCGTTCGAAAAGTCTCCTTTACGAACCTCGTTACGTCCCTCGCCTTCGGCTCGGGCCACAAACCTTTCGGTTAGCAAACAAAGACTTTTAAAACTCCTAGGAAAACTACTATTTCGTTCCTTGCTCGAAGTGCTTTGCGCCCTAGGGTATACTTTCCGCCTACTACTTACTTTCCACCCTTGGGCAGGAAGCTTCTGGGCAAGAAACATTCTGGCCCTGCTAGACCAAAAGTTTTTTCCCACCATAGGCTGGAAAGTTATTGGCGGGCGAAAAGTGTGCCCATAGGCGCAGAGTTGCACTTTCCGCCCTCAACATAAAAAAAGTCATTCCAACCTCAGGCACAAACATACAACAACCACACCCTTCGGGCGCTCAAGTTATAATTTCTGCCCTATGTAAGAAATGTACTATTTCTTAAAAACATGCACTTAGTCACAAAACATGAAGACACACTTTCTACGGTCAGTTTTATAAAAAATAAGGTCTGATCGTTTGAAAAGCAAAATTGGTTGAATTTCGATTACTGAATCTCCAATACTCACTTTATCATGTTGAAGCGTTATTTTTTACATTATGTTTTGCTCAGCGAATTCTGGAACATATAATTAAAAAGCTTTTTTATAGAATGTTTTAAATCACAAAAAGAAACAATAGAATAAGAAGAAGTACGCATCTTTAGAACTCTTCAATGAAAACACTGATCAGTAGCCTATTTTAGAAGAAAGAAGATTTAAAAGAAGATGGCTTCAAAGTAGGGTAAGTGTACCTATCTCCGTGCTCTGCCCTATTACCGTGGATTTTGAAAAACTGATGATTACTTGCTCAAAATAAGAAATGTTTCATATAAAATAATTTTTCAATTTCAATAATCTAAAATGACGTTAATGTAGATGCAATTCAAACAGATATATTTGTGTATATTTTAAGTAAATAATTATTTTCCACTGTATTCGGTACAACGCGCTCATTACCTGATTGTGTACATATTTCCGCGGTGAGCGTACGTAAACATAACCCTATATACATCCGCGGTAATACGTACACGGTAATAGGTACACAACCACGGTAATACCAGCATACCGTTTTTATTCGTTTTAAAAATATTCTACTGCAGTTTTAGCTTCATAAAATTTTTTTTAATATTCCGTAAGAGATTATGTAAGATTTAAAAAAAAAAGTATTCCAAAAAATTTTAGTATACCATTTTTTATGGTGCATTTAAGTTGGAATTTTTAGTACGTGCCACGGAGATAGGTACACTTACCCCTATGGGAAATATGGATATTCACTCATCCTTTTCCTTCACCATTGAGATGCACTCCTTTGCCATTCCCTTGGACCAGACCCAGTCTAGGAACTCAGTTTTATGTTCAACACTTACGGGTAAGTGTACCTATTTCCGTGGCGTATGTTAAGAAATCCNTGGAAAGTTGCGTATATATATATATATACATATATATATTGTACAGAAAATGTATACGTAACGAATAGAAGATAAAGATAAATAGTTTTTTTGTGTACAGATTAAAGTGTTTTATAAGTGGTTGAATATTAAAAAGATATACAGTGACTGGAAATTAAAATTCCGTCTTTTGTATGTTTCCCGTAGACCACACTATTAACAACGGATAATCAGTCGATTTAAAATTAATTGTCTGCACGTATCAATTTTTAACCATTATAAATAAAAAATATATTTCTCGTCACGACTACTTTAATATAACCTCTCGTTTAAAAATGAATAAGCATGTCTACCTATAGACGTTGAACAAAATTACTTTCGAACATAGTAATGTTTACTATGCTAAGAAGCAATGCAGTGGAATGAGAAATTTAACTATGTCATAGAGAAAGTTCCACTTTAGAATGTGGGACATTTTAAAACGATTACAAAAAAATTTACCATAGTGTATAGTAAAAATTTTATTATCACAATTTTTACTATGTTAGACATAGTAATTTTTATTTTGCTGTGTAATTATTTTTGTACGGTTGCTACACAATAATAATCATTTTTAAAATAATGAACATTATTTTAAACGTTACAATTGGCGTCATTAAAAGAGTATGTCATAGCTTTTCTGAAAAACATAGAAATTTTTAGTAGAGTTTTTACCCTTTTTAACACTACTTTTATCAGTACAGTCAAATCAAAAAGTTCATTATTTGTGACCATCACTGACAGGAAAAAGGATTGTCAAAAAATCTAAAAAATTACGAAATAGTTTTGTTCTGGAGTACTACACATCTCCAAAGTTTGTAGGGCTACATTGGGCACTAAACTGGTCAGTAGCCCAGGGTACCAGAATGTCTTAAGCTGCCCCTGTAAGGCATTCATTTTAATTATTGCAGAAAGCATACGCTATAAAGAAAAAAATAAGTGGTGCTAGAAACGCACTGCAAAATTAACATACATACTCTCCAAAACTTTCCACATAAGTAGTTCACAGTTAACGAAACTTGTCACCAAGTTCAAGAGTCCTAGTTACATTACGCTCGTATCACGGACTGTCACAAAATTTGGATTCTTAAAAAAAAACTAACCTTGCTGATTTAATGGGTAACTATTAAAGAAAAAGAAAAGGCACATACGTTTTTCTCTAGAAATTTCTTTGTATATTACGATAAAAATGTTTAATAAGTTTAGAGGGTTATTTTCACTCTTTTTTAGGCGTTAAAAATCTACAAAATACAATTTGGCAATGTATGATATTTTTTTTTAATTGCTAGTTCTTTCTTTTAATGTGTATATTTTATTCATTGGAAAAGTTTTTGTCTCAGAAGGAGGTGCGCTGGTGCGGAACAATAGGACTCCTAAAAGGCCCTAACTGTAAAAATTGACTAATTTTACGTGTCATCGGAAAGATCCATGAAAATTTTCTGAAAAAACTTGTCCAAAAGAACAATAATGCGTGATGTATTAGTTTATGAAGCCAAAATAACAAATTTTAAGGTGGTGGATCTAAAATAGCTGACATTTATTTTAAATGTCACGGTAAAAATTTTTTAGTCAAAAAAATAATATGAGTTTTGAGCTTTAGTTGCAGTAAAAGGTTTTTTCGTAATTTATGTACGGGATGCATATTTTTTTATTGAAAATAATGTAACGACCTTAGTCTACTACATAGTATAACAATCATGAGTAATATACTTTACACGTACCGATAATTTAATAAAAAAATTACTTAGAACACTTTTTGTTCATTAATTGTTTATTATAAGACATAATTTCCGTTTCATTAGAAAAATCCATAAATTTTTAATGGTAGATCCAAAATAATGGAGAAAAGTTTTAAATTTTCGGATTTTTTGATTTAAAATAGTTACATTGTGTTCTTCACGAGGTTTTAAAAATATAATAGTGGTAGTAATTTTTCTTTGCGCTAAACCATGCTTAATTTCCACATTGAAAAAAACTATTTCAATACACTGTGCTTGAACCTGATGTTGAAATTGTTAAATTACAAAGATAAATTTCGATCTTTTACTTGGCATATAATGCCATATGTTTTGATGAAAAAACCTAATTTAAAATTGACGAACCACACAAAGACAGCCATGACCAAGTTTTCTTATCATTTTAGCTAATCAAAAAAAACTAATCATTCAAATAGTTAAAACTGTAAAAAAATGCTTTTTTTTTATTAAATGCATTCAATGGTTTAAGAACTAATTACACTTATAATTGTTCTCACTTAGAAATAAAAATACAACTTTATGACTCATTTTTTCTACGCTTTTATCAGAAATTGTGTTTCATGACGTCGTTACAGTAAAGAGCACTTTTTTTATTACATTACGACATCATTGTTGTGAAAAACTAAGGACAAGATCCAAAGATAATGCATTCTATGTGAAATAAAATTTTTAATTTAAAAAATCCTAACATTAAAAAATGAAAGCCGATTCTCTTGGATCTGCCAATTTTGAATTCTTTATACTGACAACACAAAAAAATGTATTAAACATAATAATCCTTTCATATAAAATTTTTTGCAGAAAATTTTTTTGAATTCATTCGATAAAACATGAAATTTTTTCATTTAGAGCCTTCTAGTGACCAGACCGTTGTTCATCAGGGTTTGCCATAATGATCAAAAGTTTCATGTTAAACGATACCTTTAGGCTGTCTGTTGGTGAAGCCTAAAGGTATAAAGCCTAGTATACAGCTCAGTGTAACCATATAAAACTATTGTATACCACCCAGTGTAACTACATACGTAAATGTTATTCAACGACTTCATTGGCAGTGGCACCGAGCTATACTGGGCTTCAATGACATACGGCCTGAAGCCCCGGAAAGTTGCGTTTGGTACAAATTCTTCGAGAAGGTAAACCATACGCATTAAAAAAAAAAGTTAACATTGAAAAAAATGTCACACTTTGCAAAATTTCAGTTTTCGACCTTTCAATGCCTAAAAATAAGGTGAAAACAACCTTTTAAAATTAAAAATAATTTTTTTCGTAATACTTATACTGAAAAAATGCTCATTTTTGACCACCCGTGACAAAAATGCATTGTGACGTGGGTTCTGAAACTTGGGAAATTAGTTTTTCTTACCGTAAGACACACTTTTTTGCAAAGTTTCAGAAAAATCTATTTTTTTCTATTCCAGTTAATGTGGAATATCCGTATGTACAAATATCCGCTTGACGTCTAAGCTTTACTTAATGTACCAGCATATACATTTAAACTGTCTTAAATATAATATATCAGACTCACTTGCTGTTGCTCGAGTAGTCTTACTATTCATCAGATTAATTTAACATTATTAACAATAGATTGTGTAATAAATATCCCGATCGGAAATCGTACCTTGACGGTAATGGGGACCTAGCTAGGCATAATGCACTACTAGCTAGGCCTCCAATACAGCCAAGGTACGATTTCCGATCGAGATGTCGTTAACTTAGTTAAATAAATTCGTGCGTAAGAATTGACAGTAGCTAAATCACTCTTTTACTAGAATCTGTATTTTTTCCGCCATGGTTAAATATCTTTAAAAAGTTATGTACATGCTTTGCTGTTTTTGAATACTGTACTGTTTTACGTTACAACATAATTGAAAATAGCTCATTAAAAAGTCAGAAATTATTGTATGTAAACAAGATTATCTCTAAAAAAAAAAATTTTTTTAAGACCACAGGCTACCGACATAAGAATATCTGGTTTTGTCAGAATATTAGTGTAACTGGTAAAATATTATACTAAATATGTTGTGATTTGACCTATAAATGTCTATGGTTTTTAAGATTATGTATATTTAATAGATGATTTGATCTTTTACAAATTATATATTAATTTCAACTTTAACAAAGGGCCACAGCTGCAGGCTGAGCATAAAAAATGAATAATATCAATGTTTCTTACTCAATGATGAAAACAGAAAATCAAAATTAATTATTATCGAGCCATACTGACGGAAGTTTTTAATAGTAGTTACTTAAATAATTAGTTTTTAAAAAATAAAAACAACTATTATGTAAAGACAGTACCATCAGACAAGTATAATATAAATGCTTTTTTTTGCGTGGATGTAAACCTAAGTATCACCACCCCTACAAAGTAAAAGAGGAAAATGAATACATTTTCATAACCAGTTCTGGGGCACTACTTATTTTTAAAGAATAGACTAAAAATATATCCTGCAACGTTGACAAAAATTTTTATAACAAAGTGACGGCAAAATTTTCTAAACAAAACGCATACAAGTACGTTGTCAAAGAGCAAAGCCTGTGGAGAGTAGCAGCTGCTCCGGTAGCAACAGCACTAAAGATTTCAATTGAGAGAAAGACACTTAAGAACAGTAAGGTCTGCCTAAGGTAGGTAGTGCATAACATGACACAAAACTATTGCTACGATCCATAAGTAGAAACAATAAAAGTGGAAAGAAGTTGGGTCCAGTACGATATTCTTTAAGATCAGAAGAGAGTCTAAGCAGCACGACCCGTAAGGGTACGCTTATGTGAGAGTTAAAAAAAAGAGAGAGAGAAAGAGGGTTACCAGTTTCAAAATAATTTTGCGCTTATTTTCTTACTCTCCCGTCGCAGTGCCCGCTCTCTATAAATACAATGCGTAAAATTCAGTTCGGTCCTCGGTGGCCTCAAGCTGTGATCTTTCGAAGCAAAAGCACTGCGCTTTACTATGTGTATACAAGTAATACACAAGAAGTGCTTGTTTTACCGTACATGCAAGTCAAGATATTTGAGACTATTGTTTTTCTATAATACTAACTTTTAACACATTTTTTATCATCGCATAATTTGCTTGTTACAAATAACAGTGAACGTAGTCTCAGAACACTTCGTTTCGTTTACACGCTTCTGGTTTACTTTAGCATGTTAAGCGTGCTCTAACGTAAGTCTAAAAAAGTGTCAAATCACTTTTTTTTAATGACATTGGTTTTTTGATTAAGATAAAATACAACGCATGGATTAGGTTATTGGGTTCAGGATGTTACCTACTAATGATGCTGATACTTGCAAACTATCAGACGGAATCTCCTTAAATTTCTGTTGGTTCAACTCTTAATTATAATTATAACAGCACATGCTCATGTGTTACCATTAACAACTGTGTAGTAGGTATTTACTTCATGTAAATATCTGCTGCTAGTACCTGTCTAAGATTCAAATTTTACAATCAATACTCTGCCAGATCGTGTGTTGATGGTATTGCAAATGGATAAAATGATTTGGTTCATGGTATGGATCCGTATTTCCAATAGCATTCTATAATCATTACATACACATACCTTAACAACGGACAACTAGACGAAGTTTACCTGTTCAAGCCACAAAAATATCCTGTGATGTTTACACATCAGATGCGTTTAATTATTAGAAATAGTTATGCATGAGTAATTATTTACTGCATCAATGGAAAACACCTTGCTGTGATTAGAGTATGAAATTGGTGATGAACTGATGGAAAATTCATTAGGATTTGCGATAATTTTCACTGATAGACCAAGAAAGTTTCCATTTAAAAGCAGCCACTACTAGACTTAGGCTCAGCAGTGTGTTCTAAAATTGTTTTGCAGATGACTAACTTTTTTGTTCAACAAAGAACAGATGGTAATATTTGCAGGTAAAAGTACATACATGGTGTAGTATAAAACATGAAAAAGACATTATACGGTGTACAAAAATGGAAAAGGCGACAAAACTCATGTCATTGCCAAGAGAAGCTCATTGCAATAATGATTGCAGAGTCTGGCAAGCCAAGAAAGTATTAGAAAAAAATCATACACTTACCAACAGATTTTCCAAAATGTTTGCAAGTCTAAAATGCGCTACACAAAATCAGTTTTTCTAAGTTATTTTCACAACGAAAATGGTCAAGTAAAAAACTAAGTATAGAAGTGGTAATGCGTTATTTTCATTGCTTTAATTATCTTTACTTATTTGAACGACATGACTACTGTTGTTCAAAATTTTATTTCTAAAGCAGATAAACTTACGTTGCAAAAGTAGAGTATTTTATTGAGACTGTGTCTGGGATTTAAAAAAATGGTTAGCAAAATTTTTTATAGTTGTCTCAAGTGAAAAATTCTGTACACATAAATTATTACTCATTAAATAAGTTGAGTAATCATCTAAAAAATCTTATTACGTACCTTTTCTTATTGATTTCTTCAAAACTTTTTTTTAGAGGTGCTTAACAAGCTACAGTTTATTAGCCACAAGTTTTTTAATATGTACATTTGTTAATTAATAATTAAATGAGTGTATGAAGAATAAAACAACAATGGAGAGGTTAGATTTATTCGAGCAGCAACGACGCAAGGATAGACGAAGACGGCGAGGCTGGACCGTCGTGGTGGGCCACGAAGTTCGGTGAGTAAAGAAATAAGTCACTTAGATAAAATAAGTGCGTAGAGGCCTTAATTCTCAAGATAAACGGTAAACTTTATTATGTGCAACATTTTTGATAAAGTAGAACATTATTATTTTTATCGATGTCTTAATAAATTGGTACAAGCATTTAATATAACATTTACGACTCATATTGCACAATGCCGCTGATTCATAGTAGAAACATGCCAGCAACACTTACGTTTACTGACTACTTATGTTAAATCCTATTAATTGACTGCGAAACAACTGTTACGATTTTATACGATTATTTTCAAATTTTTTTGGCAAAGAAGAAGCATTTTATGAAGGACATCAATTACAAATGACTGTTCCTAAGCAATAGTAGTGTAAATTTTAAGTAACAAAGGGTCGCTTAACACAAGAAAGAAGCAAATCTTTTATAAGGTTTTTACAAACAAACTTATTTTTTGAAATATGTACTTTTTTAGTAACTGATAAATAATATTGTCTTATTTAAAAAAAAACTTTTATTGATGTTCATTCACTATGCTATATTTATACAAACTTATCACACGTACCTTTGCCCTTCCATTCCATACAATTTTGTATTTTACTTACACGATTTTTTAAATATTCTACTTAAATGAAAAAATTTCTCGTTTAATTTAACTTTCAAATTCATGCGACGCTTGGTAACGTCACATTTAGGCTGCAATCACATGGAGCGCAATAGAGCGTGCAGGATAGAATTGTCCTCATAAGCGGCTGTGCTCAGTCTATTGCGCTGCAGAATAGACATATTGTGCCGCGCAATAGGGCTATCCTGCACACGCAATAAACTGTCCACAATAGAAGCAGCCAATCAGAGCTATTGCGGACGTTCAAGCTATTGTGGACGATCAAGCTTTTGAAGGTTGCAGACGTTTTTATATTTTCGCATGCAACTGTCAGGAAGCTTTGAGGTTATGTAAAGTATTACTTTGCTAAGAGAATTGGATCCAACCAAAAGGAGTTTGAACAAATCTAAAATAAAATTAATCACCTAACAACAATATAGTCACTTTCAAAATGTGTGTCCATTATGAAGTAATTAAAAAACAAACTAGGACTAGTACTTTAGAGCAGGGGCATCAAATTATCAGTATCCCCTTACAAAAATCGTTTCTGCACCATATAAATAGGTCCAACATCTACATGTTGGCTTTTCTTCGCATCATTTTTTTATATATTATAACTTGCTTCAGTATGTTTTGACGGATATTGTCTTTTTGAAAGAAGATGGATCTTTTAACATAAATGGCTGCCAAAGTTAGAATGGTTTTCTGTAGCATACTGATTTTCATGTCAGACTTTTCACACTGAGCTCCAAAAACGTACCAACAAAAATAAACAATCACCTTCGATCAGCTGGTTATGTTTTTCTATTTTGGAGAGACAAAGTTCGCTATGGTCTTATGTGCAGGAAAGACCGATGCGTGACTCATTTAGGCCCGTGAGTGCGAGTGAGAAAGAGATACTCCGAACCTTTTACTCACACTCACGGGCCTGAATGAATTACGCATCAATCTTTCCTGCTCATGGGACCGTAGTGAACTTTGCCTCTCCGAAATAGAAACGTCCACAATAGCTCTGATTAGATATTTCTATTGCCAACAGTATATTGTGGAGCTCTATTTCGTACCATGGCACTGCACCCTTTTACGTATGTATTTCAAATAGAAAAACTCAAGTAGGCTACCTGCTAAAGGGTTGGAACCTAACTAGTCTTCCTAGACAGAGGCAACATACGTTTGGAGGAACGTATGGTTGGCGTTAGTTAGTGCATCTCTAGTGATCTTTTACATTTTACACTCTCTCTTACAAATATATATTACACTTGAAGATTGTACTTGGTGGATTCTCGTCTTATATGTACATAAATGAGCTAAAATTCAAAGCAGGCTATGTTTTAAATAGTCTAAACTCTTTAAACGTCTTATATGATTAATTTCAATGCTATACGTGAAAGAAATAACAGTCTTCCCAATTAAGAATGTTGCACTTGATCTTTAAATCTTAAGCAGTTACTACCGAACTTTTTTGGTTGATAAATAATTTTCTTTATCGTTTAACGCATTGCAAAATAACTTGTAGTTACAGAGCTGACTTATCATTGAAAGTACCACCAACTATCCAGCTGTCTTCATTTTTTTTAACGCTGTGGCATTGTAAGACTAACCTTAGCAAGTTTTATTACGTTATTTTGACTGCTACTTCTTACATTTTTCGAATTTTTAATCTAATCTCAATTTTAAACTTTCGTGCTGTTTGGAGATTTCAGGAGAAAAAGAGAAAGGCAGAGCGCCCGTACCTAATATAATATATTATACTACTGTCCCGCGTAACAAAAAACATGTTTTAAAACACTTTCTTTAAAGTTTAGTTGGAAAAAAAGTTTTTTCAAAGATCTCCTATGACCCATTCCCACAGTTTTCCCAAACCAAAAAAAAAGACTTTTCACAAACTTTATATCAAGTGATATTTAATTTTTGTAAAACGTGGCTATCATATGTGAATCAAGAACAAATCTTTAAAAACGTTAAGAGAAAGTTGAAATAAAATTTTTTTAAACTTTACTGTATACAATTAAGAAGAAAATTGAAATTTTCTCTACAATCATTTTTGACATAGTTTTACATTGACAAATTTTAGAAAAACATTTGTCAAATTTTTGGTGTTTTTATCTTATTAATAAAGGAGGGTTTTTTTTTAACAAGAAGTTCTTGCTATCATTTATTACTTATAAGTAAATGAAGTACATTTTTTTACATAGACAATAAAAAACATACAGATTTAATACTCAAGTGATTTGAAATTTAACTATCTTAAATTAGAATGGATTACGGTAAGAGTACATCTGAAAAATCAAGGGCCCTGATGAATGAAGCGTCTCACTTATACATCGAATCCGTGTATCCTAAAAAAACAAGAAAAATTCACAAAGATCAATTATCTTTCGAATAATAATACATTTTTAAAATTGGTAGCAAAAAGACAACTTATCTGATTTGGCTCCGTTGTAGAGTCAATTGAAAAAAAACTGCTTTCCACCGTCAGCCAAAAAATTAATTCAACCCGTAGAGGAGCAACATACACAAAACTTAACAGTGTCCACATCAGCAATCCCAGCTTACACATTTGTTGAAAATGGCACGATGGAGATTACAAGACTGCGGATTTAAAAAATTGGAGGCAACGTTAGAATCCGTTTAGCACTTTAAAATTAAACATTGCTCTCCAAAATGTAAAAGATAGTTCGGCAGACACTTTCATTTGCACTCGTTAATTTAACCTAGAGAGGTTATCATCAAGAATAACTACAACAACAATACCTGGGAATTATCATTTTTCTTTATAAGTGACCTCAGATTCTCCACAAGTTTTTCTGAATCCGTTGTATTACTTGGCTTAGAAAAGGAAGAACTATTCAAAGCT
The DNA here is from genome assembly GCF_000648655.2 of Copidosoma floridanum. Next base: position 834,523 of record NW_019379741.1, read on the forward strand.
AATCTACAAATTAAAAGACTGTCGACACGCTGTAACGTGAAAACTTTTTGACATCATACACCGTTTGTCAACATCGAGCATTTGTTTGTTGAACACACATAGTATAAAAACTGTCGCATAATTTTTTCATGTTGACAATCGGTGTATGATGTCAGAAAAACTTTTACGTTACAGCGTCTCGACAGTCTTTCACTTTGCAGATTAGCTTTGAATAGTTCTTCCTTTTCTCAGCGAAGTAATACAACGGATTCAGAAAAACTTGAGGAGAATCTGAGGTCACTTATGAAAAAAATGATAAATACCAGGTATTGTTGTTGTCGTTGTTCTTACTAATAACCTCTCCAGGTTAAATTCACGATCGCAAATGAAAGTGCCTACCGAACTATCTTTTACATTTTGGAGAGCAATGTTTAATTTTAAAGTGCTAAACGGATTGTAACGTTGCCTCCAATTTTTTAAATCCGCAGTATTGTAATCTTCGTCGTGCCATTTTTAACAAATGTGTAAGCTGGGATTGCTGATGGGGACACTGTTGAATTCTGTGTATGTTGCTTCTCTACGGGTTGAATTAATTTTTTGGCTGACGGTGGAAAGTAGTTTTTTTTCAATCGATTCTACAACGGAGCCAAATCAGATAAGTTGTCTTTTTACTACCAATTTTAAAAATGTATTATTATTTGAAAGATAATTAATCTTTGTGGATTTTTCTTGTTTTTTTAGGATACATGGATTCGATGTATGAGTGAGACGCTTCATTCATCAGGGCCCTTGATTTTTCAGATGTACTCTTACCGTAATCCATTCTAATTTAAGATAGTTAAATTTCAAATCACTTGTGTATTAAGGGGGCTCCTACGACTACTGCTCAGGTCAAAGACAAACAAAAAATAAAGTTTTGTTTTTCAATACACAAATGTGTCTGAAAATCATTGTGATATTTTTAATAACGTATGAAGTGGGAAAAATGATATTTATGTGTGTAGTTTAACTTTGTACGAAAAATTAATTATTGTTTTGACCAGTCTAGTGCATACGAGGGTACAGTGGTACACCACCTGTGTTAGTGTAGTATAGCGATGTAATATATAGGTATATGGTATATATATATATGTCGTGTTAGCATGCCTTTCTGCTATTACTCTCTACCTCTATAGTGTTTAGTATCTGTATGTCATTAACATCATTTAATTGATAAACAATGGATAACGGTCCTTCTAATCCACCTAAAAAAAAATAATACCACGCACATAGAGTCTCAAGAGGATGGAGGAAAGGCAAGTTCATGAAAAAAAAGTATATACCAAAATATGAGAAAAAAAGGAACTCAAGAGGTTATACCAGGTAGTCATTGCAAATATACATTTTCCAGGATTGTTAAAATAATATATAAAAATATNGTTGTAGTTGTTGTTGTTGTTAATAACCTCTCCAGGTTAAATTCATGCGTGCAAATGAAAGTGCCTACCGAACTACCTTTTAAATTTTAGAGAGCAATGTTTAATTTTAAAATGCTAAACGGATTGTAACGTTGCCTCCAATTTTTTAAATCCACAGTCTTGTAACCTCCATCGAGCCATTTTTAACAAGCGTGTAAGCTGGGATTTCTGATGGGGACACTGTTGAGTTTTGCGTATGTTGCTCCTCTACGAGTTGAATTAATTTATTAGCTGATGGTGGAAAGCAGTTCTTTTTCAATCGATTCTACAGCAGAACCAAATCAGATAAGTTGTCTTTTTACTACCAATATTCAAAATGTATTTTTATTCAAAAGATCATTGATCTTTGTGGATTTTTCTTGTTTTTTTAGGATACATGGATTCGATGAATGAGTGAGACGTTTCATTCATCGGGGCCCTTGTTTTTTAGATGTACTCTTACCGTGATCTATTTTAATTTAAAGATAGTTAAATTTCAAATCACTTATGTAATAAATCTGTATGTTTTTCATTGTCTATGTAAAAAAATGTACTTCATTTACTTATAAGTAATAAATGATAGCAAGAACTTCTTGTTAAAAAAAAACCCTCCTTTATTAATAAGATAAAAACACCAAAAATTTGACAAATGTTTTTCTAAAATTTGTCAATGTAAAACTATGTCAAAAATGATTGTAGAGAAAATTTCAATTTTCTTCTTAATTGTATACAGTAAAGTTTAAAAAAATTTTATTTCAACTTTCTCTTAACGTTTTTAAAGATTTGTTCTTGATTCACATATGATAGCCACGTTTTACAAAAATTAAATATCACTTGATATAAAGTTTGTGAAAAGTCTTTTTTTTTGGTTTGGGAAAACTGTGGGAATAGGTCATTGGAGATCTTTGAAAGAACTTTTTTTCCAACTTAACTTTAAAGAAAGTGTTTCAAAACATGTTTTTTGTCCCTGACGGAAAAGTATGTGGTGGTTGGTGGACAAACAGGATTGAAGAGGGCAACAAAAAGTGTGACGCTTTCTTATACGTTTGGCAAATGAGGGCCCTACATAAGAAGCTTTGCTACAAAAGTACTAATTTACTACTACTTTTGAATCCTAAACTAGTCGTTACTATGAAATGTATTGTTAAGTTCCAAGGCAAATCTACTACCAGCAGTACAAAGAGAGGTCAAAAAAGAAAGGGTTCGAAAGCAAGGAGTATCCTGGACAGTTGGAAAATTTCTTATAATAACATCTTTGGAAGGATCAAAATTTTTTATTTGGAATACCGTTTCAATTGAAGTTCAAAGAAGCAGTAAATTTACGATTACAAAAAGTTGAAAAAATTGGTCGTATTCGATTATTCATTATATAGTGTATGGTTTTTTTGTCACTCTCAACGTATTTAGTCCAATATTTATAATTTTGACCATACAATATTTAATTTGTTATCAGTTACTGTAACTCTTTGTATCAAATTTTATAAAATTAATTAATTTATTTCATTAAGCGTTTGCCATACTAAATCTGCCAAATTTAATTTCTCAAATCTGTTGACAATCCGTTAAAAATTTAAGTTAATACTTCAAGTTTTGTTAAAAATAATTTTTTTTTTTTTTGCGTTCACCATACTGAATTTTGAGTGTTTATTTTCATAATTTTATACCAGGAACATCATTGGTAACCTCAAATATCTCCTTGTATTAATATTTGTCAAGAGAATCATCAGCAAACATTATACTTGATACATCATTTTGAATGAGCACAATATGATACAAGGTTAATAATCAGTGACCTAAGAAATATATCCTTCACGTAAAATTGCATCGCATTGTGTATCAAGACTGATGTTGCCTCTAAAAAATCTTGAGGTATTGATATATCTAATATATCTTAGTAAAACTAGTTAAGTCAAATTGAAGGGTTTAAAAATAAAAGAATTTAAAGTTACATTAGATTCATAAGATAGATAAAAGCTTCCAACTGTCTTTGCTCGTTCACTTGCTCTGAGGTTCTTAGTGTGTAAGAAAATCTATAAAGAATATCATATTATGACACAAAAACGTCATGTTTTACGAGAGAAAAATCTTAAAAATGGGTCAACTTGTAAATCACGGGAAAATGGTATCCCTATTACTTACACCCGTTTTAAAACTCTCAGAGTATGTATGACATTGCCTAAAATGGGTTTTATCTCGAGGATGTGCCTCAAAACATTTTTTAATGAAAAATTGGGGTCAGAAACAAACTTTTTTGTGTCAATTTTCGTGTACAGCTGATTCCACTAGAATTCACTGAAAATGACTTTAAAAATAAATGTAAAAGAGAAGTTGTTGAAATAATTATTTAACATAGTATTTTTCTTTAAATATCATTTACAAGTATTGAGCGCGACTCTACTACAAAGTCATACTGCCAAAAAATACAATAAATTTCGTACAAGTGAGCTTTTGGCAATTTTTCTAATGAAATTTTATATTCCGTGCTTTGATAAGCTGCTTGTATGGATTAAAGAGTGGTTTACACTCGAGTCCATCTGATTAAAAACTTGTAGTTAAGCCAGCTGTTTCTGTTTTTTCTTTAATGGACTAAATCCCAAATAATTGTTTCAGTACAGCCTGGCACAAGATAATATTATCTATTTATTAACACACAGTTGTTTTAAGACTCTTGAATTTAAGATTCAAGCAAAAACAGTTCCTGTTAAATGAAAGAGCTGTTGGAGCGAAAAGATTTGCAAAATATTAAATTTAATATGTTGCTTTTATTACAGTTTCACTAACGTAAGATTCTGTTGAAGTACTTGCAACGATTGATAGTTTTCTTATGTGTTTAGCTCAAACATATGTAGAAATATCTGAGAAGAATATAACTAAGGAAAAGTTAATTTAGTGACATTTGTGACCGGCGCTTTCTTATATGACAAAAAAATCATGTAAAGTATATAATGCAAATACATACTTATTAATATACAACATACCCAGTATGTATTTACCAACGTATAACAAATATCATGGCACGAGACTGTTAGTTATTTTATTATGACTTTTAAAAAAAGGTACGCAAATAAGCAGATGATTTTATTCTTAAAATTTTTTGTTGTTGGTCACCCAATTCACCTAGATAATTTTTCAACAGCTTATATATTTCAATATGTTAGAGCCTTAAATTTTCACCACAACGTTGAAGGATAAGCAAGAGTTAATATTTGAGCGCCTACTTTTGTTGCTTTTGAAGTTGGCTGCCCTATGAGTTTTTTTTTTTTTTTTTTTTTTTTTAATTTATCATCGTCCCCTAAGGGGCTCAAATATCGCTATTTTGACACAATAAAGTGAATTATTGATACGTTGTTTAATTAACAGTAGGTAAGAAACAGTATGTTGGAACAGTAGGCTTATTAAAGCTTAGATCACATCCAGAAGAAAACCTCATTTATTAATGAAAATTATGGTCCAGGAGGGGATTTGAACGCCAGCTATCGAGATCTATAGGCAGACACGCTATCAACAGAGCAATCATGTGGCTTTAGAAGTTTTTTATTACAATTGGTAGTTGGCGTTTTAGCTTTGTTTTAATCTTAATACGTTTGGCTCCTTCTCATTGTGAGAGCACTTAGCGCATATATGTTATACATATTCCTACAAATATAGGTAGTTGCTTACCTAGCAATAAACTTCATAGATACATGTTTTGAAAATGAAAGCAAGTGAGTAGTTAATAATAAACGTTCCTGTTATCTTCGAACAGATCTTTTAAAGTTTTAAATAAGTTTTTTAACTAGTTTTAAACTCCTTTAAGTATAGTATATAATGTTTTGGGAAAAATTATGAGGCAAGTTCTGTTGGAACGTTTCAATTGTTGCCCAAAATGTGGTTGCTTTTCGGAAACCAAAAGACCTATTAGGTATACTTAGTCCATATGAGTTTTATGTTCAAGTACTGTTAGTAAATTTTGTAAAATAAAATGTTCGTTATAAATTGTCATATTATATTGAGCATGCATAAGTCTACTTATAAAACCATATCAAAAAATAGTCGTATTTGGTATTTATCAAGTAAGGTCAACAACAGGTACGATCAAATCAGATAAGCAAAAATCTTTTTATTTAACTAAAGCTTAATATATTGATAACAAAATAATTACTTGTTAGAGAAAACGTTAATGATAATTGATTTTTCACTGCATTTAAAATTATGAAAATAGATCAAAAGACAATAGCCTGGTTACCACACTTCTTATTTAATCGAGCTCTGGAACAGAGTTCAAGCCAGACTTGAAAATTTTTAGGATCTAACCTTTCTAGTGTTAGAAATCACCATATTATTTAGCACGATTACCGTACCCGAAAGATACGTGTTTTATCTAATTTAAATAAGCACTATTGGTGACTTTTACCTATGTTACGTAACTCAGGCTCTTTATTAGTCAGGAAGCTGAGAAAAGTTATTTAGTTTCATTTTATTATATTATGAAACATTACACGTACAGCATTATCGCAGCATGGTTGCAACTTAAATTTTAGATACAAGTATAATAAAAGGTCATGGCAGGCCAATGACTCAAACCATTATTAAAACTTATAAGATATATGGGTCTGATTGCATCACTGCCGAAAAAAATAATCATACTTGTAATGATAATTACGTATGTCTGTAAATAATGAATTCTAACAATATACATTTTGAATAAAAAGTAATTTCTAACATTAAATCTTTTTAAAAAAATAAAAGTATATTGTTTACTTTAAAAAAAAAAATTAGAAGTACCTTTCTAAAAGTGTTAAATAATAGATTAACCTTTTCAATCTCTGATTTGTACATTTATGGCTCGGAATAATCGTGGTATATAAGTTTATGTAACCAATGATTAAGATTGTTCTTTACGGTAGGGCTGTATCAATGCAGCACGGGCCCATGTGGTTTATCAGTTATCATTTAGGTTATTATTTATAAAATGTCTTAGAAATGCACATGAAAATACATGTGATTATATTGTGTTAAAAAACCAAATTTCTTTTCTGCACATGGTACTGAAAGTCACGTACGCTTCCCTACGTACGTTAAGTCAAAAACCCTGTATCTTTCAATGTAAATATTCAAATTATCAATAAAAAATATATATTAACGAGTAATTAAAAAATTAAAGTATTATAAATAAATAAAACACGCTCCTACTCGAACAATATTATTCTAAAACATCCGCGATTGAACCCAACAAACCAACGTGCCCATCAGCAATCCCACGAGTTTTAATAATAAATAAAACGTATTAAATAATAACATGAGCTTCAATCACCACTCAAACCAGGGCACTTACTGGTCGCTTTATTAATGGATGACGCATAATATAATAATGCAAACAACAATCACCAGACAATCCAGAGAGCTTACTGGTAGGTTTCATAATTTATAATTAATTTAACAAAAAGGCAAAGGCCAATCACCACACAACCTGGGAAGCTTAGTGGTCACTTTAGATTTAAAATAAATATAACAAAAAGACAAACGCCAATCATCACACAATCCAAGGTACTTCCTAGTATCTTTTCTTATTGATAAGATATAAAATAATAAAGCAAGCGATAAGCACCACACAACTTAGGGCGCCTCCTAGTCACTTACTTAAATTATAATAAATAAAATAAAAACGCAAGCGCGAATCCCCACACAACTTAAAGTGCTTGCTAGTCGCTTACTTAATTTATAATAAAAAAAATAATAACACAAGCGCCAATCATCACATAACGCAAAGCGCTTACTTGTCACTTTATTTTTTTTAAACGATAATAACAATAACAGAAGTGCCAATCACCACACAATATGGGGCACTTACTGGTCACATTGTTTATCTAAAATAGTTATAACTATAACAAAACCGTTAGACAACACACAACCCAGGGTGCTTACTAATCGCTTTCATTATTTACGATAAATAAAACAATAACACAAGTAGAAATCACCACACAACCTGAGACACTTCTTGGTTACTCACTTACTTTGTAATAAATAAAATGACAACGCAAACGCTAACTCCATAACAACCTAGGGCGCTAAGTGGTTGATTACTTAATTCATAATAAATAATCTACCAACGCAAGTGCCGATCTTCACACAATCCAGAACCCTTTCCAGTTGCTTTAATTATTTATATTAAAAATAACAACAACACAAGTAAAAATCTCCACACAACCCACAACGCTTCCTGGCCGCTTACATAATTTGTAATAAATAAAATAACAACGCAAGTGCCCATTCCTTATAACCTGGAACGCTTACTCGTCGCTAACTTAACTTATAGTAAATAAAATAACAACACAAGGGCTAATCCCCACACAATCTGGTGTGCTTACTGGTAACTGACTCATTTTATAATAAATAAAAAAAGAACACCAGCTCCAATTACCACGTAACGTGGGGTGGATACTGATCGCTTTAATTGTGTATAATAAAAATATTAATAACGCAAGCACCAATCATCACACAACCGAAATTACTTTCTGGTCGCTTACTTAATTTAGAATAAATAGAATACCAACGCAAATGCCAATCCCCACGTAACACAGGGCGCTTTCTGGTCAATTACTAAATTTATAATATATAAAATGATAAGACAAGAGTCAATCTCCACGTATAGCCAGTCACTTAGTGGTCACTTTAATTATTTATAATAAATATAATAACAACACAAGTGATAATTACCACACAGCCTGACACACTTTCTGGTCGCTTATTTTATTAGTAATAAATGAAATAACAACGCAAGCGCAAATTTCCTTACAACCTAAGGCGCTTACTGGTCGCTTACTTAATTTAAAATAAATGAATTACCAAAGCAAGTGTCAATTCTCTTACATCCCAGGGTACTTCCTGGTTACCATAATGAGTTTGAATAAATATAATATGAACATAAATAAAAACAACTGCACAACCCAGGACGTTTCCTAAACACTTTATTTATTTGTCATATCTATCATAACAACCCAAGCGAAAATTAACACCCAACCTGCGACGCATTCTGGTCGCGTACTTCATCTATAATACATAAGATCACAACGCAAGCATTAATTCCCTAACGACCTGGGGAACTTTCTGGTCGCTTACTTAATGTACAAAACATAAAATACCAATGCAAGTGCCAATCCCCACACAAAACATTGCGCTTCCTGGTCGCTTAAATTTTCCATAGTAAATATAACAAAAACACAAACAAAAATCATTATACAACCCGGGACGCTGGCATGTCACTTTATTTGCTTATGATAAATATAACGACAACTTAATCAATAGTTATTGGTCACTTACTTAATGTATAACAAATAAATTAATAACACAAGTGCCAATTATCTCGTAATGCTAGGTGGTTAATGGTCGCTTCAATGTTTTATAACAAATAAAATAACAACACAAGTAAAAGTTACAAAACTACCCAAAATGCTTTCTGGTCGCTTATTTATATTATGATAAATAAAATACTAACGCAAGAGTCAATTTGTATGCAACCCATGGCGCTTTCTGGTCGCTATAATGATTTATAATAAATGTAACAAGAACACAAATGAATAATTACCATACAACCCGCTAATCTTCCTGGCCACCTTGATTATTTATAATAAATACAACAACAATAAAAGTGAAAATAACCACAAAATTTGGGATGCATTCTGGACGCTTACTTTAATTATAATACATAAAATCACAACGCAAGCGCCCATTCTCTCACATTCTAGAGCGCTGACTGGCCGCACACTTAATTTATGATGAAAAAAATAACCACACAAGCGCCAATCACCACAAAACACAGAGAAGTAACTGGTCCATTTAATTGAGTAAAATAAGAAGATCATAACGCAAGCGCTAATCACCACACAACCCAAGACGCTTTGTGGTTGCTTACTTGATTTATAATAAAAAAAAACTTACGCAAGTACTAATTTCCCTACAATTCAGGGCACATCATGGTCACTTATTTGATTTATAATAAATAAAAAACAACTCCACCACCAACCTCTACACAATCATAACAAAGTACTCATAAGAGTGCCAATTCTCACCCGACCCAGTCTGCATTTTGGTCGCTTACATATTTTGAAATAAATAAAATAAAAAAACGAGGGCCAATCACCACATAACGCGAAGCAGTTTCTAGGTGCGTCAGTTATTTGTAATATATATAACAAAAACACTAGGAAAAATCACAGCACAACCCGGGACGCTTCCTGGTCACTTCATTAATTTATGATAAGTACAACAACAACACAAGCGAAAAACACCAAACAACCTAGGACGCTTTGTGCTCGCCTAATTAATTCATTATAAATGAAATCACAACACAAGTCCCAATTTTCTTAAAACCTGAGGCACTTACAGGTCGCTTACGAAATCGATAATAAATAAAACACCAACACAAGTGGTAATCCCTAGACAACCTAGGGTGCTTATTGGTCGCTTGCTCAGTTTATAATTAATAAATTAATAACATAAGCTCCAACCGCCATATAACGCAGGGTGGTTACTGGTCACTGAAGTTATGTATATTGAAAAAAATTATAATCTAATTTCTAACTGTAACTTAATCTAAAGCGCTTTCTGGTCACTTACTTAATTAATATTAAATAAATAATAAGTAAAGCGCTAATCACCTTACAACGCTGGGTGTTTTTTGTCACTCACTTAATTCATCACGAATAAAATAAAAACCCAAACGCTAATTTTTACTCAACCCAGTGCACATCCTAGTTTCTTCCTCAATTTATAATAAATGAAATAATAACACAAGCACCTATCACCATGTAACAAGGGGCAGTAACTGGCCGCTTACATTATCTATAGTTTATAGAACAACAACACAAGTCAAAACAACTACACAACCCAAGATGCTTTTTGGTCGCTTACTTTATTTATAATAAACAAAACAACGCTACAATCGCCGATTTCTTCACAACCTGTGTCACTTACGGGTCACTTAGTTAATTCATTATAGATAATATATAAACCCAAGTACTAATCCCCACACAAACAGAGGTGTCTACTGGTTGCTTACTGAATTTAACATAAATAAAATAATAAAGCAAGCGCCAATTTTCAAATAACGTGGGGCAGTTACTGGACGCTTCAATCCTGAATAACAAATAAAAAAAAACAACGCAAGTGCTGATTTCCTCACAAGCTCGGGCCTTACTGGTCACTTATTTAATCTATAATATATAAAATAACAACGCGAGAGCCAAGCAAAACAGGGTTGTTACTAGTTACTTTAATTATTTATATTAAATAACATAATAACGCAAGCGCATATAACGACGTAATTTAGGGCACTTATTGGTTGCTTACGTGGTTCATAATAAATAAAATAACAACGCATGAGCCAATCACAACACAACCTAAAGCGCTTATTAGTTGCTTTCTTAATTTACAATAAATAAAATAATAATCCAAGCACCAATTACAACACATTTCAAGGCACTTTTTGGTCGCTTTTATTTTTATAAGAAATATAAAAAAAAACACAAGTGAAAATCACCACACAACTCTGGACGCTTTCTGGTCACTTACTTAATTTATAATAACTAAAATAACAGCACAAATTGTTATTTATGAAAAATACAACTAATAGGCAAGAGCCAATTAGCAAACAACCTAGGGCACTTTCTGATCTCTTTAATTATTCATGATGAACGTAACTACAACACTAGTGCCAATCACCACACAATTCAAAATGCTTCCTGGTTACTTACTTGATTTATAATAAACAAAATAATAACAAAAATGCTTATCATTACACAACCCAGGGTACTAACTAATTGCTTTGGTTAATGTGAAGGCATGGAATAATAAAGCTAGTGACAATTAACACATAACCTGGGACGGTTCGTGGTTGCTTACTTAGGTTATACTAAATAAATTTGTGTAGTGACTTACGCTTGTGTTATAATTTTATTGATAATAAATAAATAAAGCGATTAGCAAGGGTCCCATGTTGTGTTGATTGGCACTTGTGTTGTTACTATATTTACTTCAAATAATTGAAGTGACCGGTGAGTGCCCTGGTTTGTTTGGTTTTTGGCACTTGTGCTACTTTTATATTTATTATAAATAGCTAAAGTAACCAGTTAACGCCCAGAGTTGTATGGTGATTGGCACTTGCGTTATTATTTTATTTATTATAATAGAACTGAGCGATCAGGGAGCGCCCTGGGTTGTGTGTTATTGGCACTTGTGTTGTTGTTATATTCATTAAGAATAGATAAAGTGACCAGTAAGTACCCGGTTTGTATGGTTATTGGCACTTGTTTTATTGTTATATTTATTAAGAATAGATAAAGTGACCAGTAAGTACCCGGTTTGTATGGTTATTGGCACTTGTTTTATTGTTATATTTATTATAAAATATTTAAGCAACCAGTAAACGCTCTGTGTTGTGTAGTGATTGGCACTCACGTTATTATTTAGTATATTTTAATATTCATTAAAGCTCGTGAGATTGCTGATGGGTCGCCGGTTTACCGGGTTCAATAGCTCTCTTGCTTCTTCCTTATAATAATATTACAAATTATACAAATAGAGAACGAATAATGTGGGTGGAACTCAAAATAGTACATTACATTACTAGGGTGCAAAATACCAACTTAATATAAACCACACTATCGTGCACTTTTTTAATTACGCGAGTCGAATAGTATGTGGTTTCGATAAGACGCTGTGATTGATGCTGCTTTTTGTAAGCAGACAGCGTATCATGCTGTTCCTTACCGATATCATACGAATGATGTGTGTTTTCGATAGGTGAGTGTTAAATGGTGTTAGTTTAATTTAGTGAACATCGTACGGTGCTATTTTTCGCTTGCGCTAGAATAATACTGCGGATTTCCGAAAGGGAAGAATGGATGGCGCTTATCTTTCTAATTAATAATGGTGGTGGCACTACTTCTCATAAGGATTTTTCAATGATGCTGGTTTTCAGCATTTACTGTTAATAATAGCAGTCTTTGGCACAGCTTTTAACTTATACTAATTTTCGCAGGGGCCGTCGATACATGTTACATCACCCGGAACATTGTTGAATAGTATATCGAACCTCTTAGCTTTGGTTATTTTTATTTGCAAATTATAATAATTAATTTGTTAAAATCACGCCACTATAATGAAATTTTAGTATCCTACTCACTGTATGAGTGAAAAAGTTCATGGAAAATTTGTAAAAAAAAATTCTTAATGTTATTATTTTTTAAGAATTATTAGACGATATAAAAATAATTATTTACATAAGTTTTGATGTCATGACTCTATGGACTTCCACAAACATTATAACCATGAAATCATTTCACTGATTTACTTATTGATATACTTACCATATCAATAAATACATTATTTGAAGTTGGTGCACGCATGCCAAGCGTCTGATTTTACTCTTGTTGATCGCAAAATTATGACTTTTATGGTTGAATATTATATTATATTTTTATGATGATTCCCAATTTTCCTTATATCATTAGACAGCTTAAGATTTCTTCTATTACTATGATTTTCTTTTATTTTGATCTTAAGTCAGCTGTACACTACATGACATGTTATCAAAGATTCGTAAAATAACTTTCATAAGAGTTCATGTTAAAAGTGCACTTTTTAATTAATTTTTTTTCAAAAATTTGCATGATCAAGGAGTATAATATTTTAAGAAGAGATGCCTAAAATTTTTAATAAAAATCTCTGTGAGTTGGATTAATTGTTAAAGTAAATGAGTTTTTTGAAGATCTATTTTAAACGTAGTTTGCGACATTTCTCATAGTATAAAGAAATTCATGTATGTATCAAGCCTGAGTCTTGATATTTGTTAGTACTACCACTTTTGTCCAAGTTCATGTGCAAACCATTTTATAAAGTAATTTTTTATGAATGCAGATAAATAGGTCCAACAGACAAATTACATTCTCGTTTCTTTACAACATATTTTTTCTCTAAGTAAATCTATGATTTCGATTTTTGTCTTGCTATTAAGATAGCTCCCTTGCAAAAACCTGAGAAATAAAATATGTTTAATATTGTAGATTAAAATCTGATAAATCAAATGGTAACACGGTTTGTACTCTGAATCAGACGAAATCTTGAGAAATTCTAGCTTAAAGTTAACCCACTTAACATGAGCTCAGAGATGTCAAACTGGTTATTCCCAAGAATTTTACTGATAAACAGGATCAAATTGGTTCCCGAGTCATGAAAGCGTATGATCCAATTGGTTCTTGTCTATTCAATCCGTAGATAAGATATTTCTCCCGTCACACTTTTTTCAGGCTTTGGACTGACAGCAATTTAAATGCTGGTATGTCTAAAAAATATAAACCACTGTTTGTAAAAATCAAAGTTTAAGAAATTGGTTAAAATTTTCTAACCTTAAAACTACATTAAAGAATTTAAAGTGAGTCACAAAGCCTGTTTGATATAATAATATATTATTTCTTCAAAAGTTTTTCTTGTCCATAGTCTCTTTTAATTTACTTTTTTTACTTTGCATCTTGATACATACTTCACATTGTACAAATTTCAACTCTTCTACAAATTCAAAAATGTTTGGATTAGATGCATAAAATATTTCATTTAGACGTGCATGAAAAGATTTACAATTATAAGTAGTGCTTTTCCAACTTTGAAAATTATTTTTAAGACTTTTTTTAATTCAAAAAGTATAGTTATCAATGTATGGCAGAGTTTTATCCCTTTCACTCGACAAACACTGCATTGTCAAATACTAAAACGAGTATATAAAAAAAATACTATAATAAGAACATGACTGAAACATACCATAAATAATAAACGAATTTATAGACAGCTTACTTGTGATTAAGTTATTCGAATAAACAGTTATTGATACTTTGTCAACCGAGAGATGAGTGTGATCGGCCGCTTTCAAATTCAATGACCTGTTGTTTTTCTATATTGTAAAGGTTTTCATTTATCTTTTACGACACGTTGATTCAAAAATTTATTATTATGCTCATATTATAAAAATGTACAACTTCAACAAAGATGCTGTACTTCTCAATATTTTAATGAAATATACATGTTAGGTGTATGGGAACCAATTTGACCATGTGCTTCAATGATTCGGAGACCAATTAGACCGTAAGCCCTAATAACTCAATGAATAGTGAAAGCCAATTTGACTTTTTTTATAAATTTGGGAACCAATTTGTATACACTTCACAAGCTCATATAGAACATCATTAGAATAATCAGACCTACAAGCATTTTCCGGCTCGAAGTCAAAAACCTGAGCTTTTGAGCTAATACTTAAAAGTATTTTTTTAACGCAAAATTCAGGTGTGAATCTATATGCGGTAATCTGGTAAAACATTATAGGAGTAAATAACCCAATAACTGCGCACTTGTTTTTTCATCAGATATATTTATTGGTTTTTGTGAAATATTCGTAGTAAATTATATGAAGCTGAGTGTTTAAAATGAATATTTATCACTAACACAACATTCACAACTTTTTTTTACCTATAAGAATACTTAATTTCTTGTCAATATATTAAATAATTAAAAATACTTCTGTGCGTGTATAACTGCATACTTTATTTAATTACTACTCACTAATTACTACGCAAAATTAAAAACTACGCACCAATAACTGTGCTCTTGATTAAAGCTGAAGGTATTTTTTAAATTGATTATAGATAATATAACTTTAAACGTGCAAATAAGTATACCTCATTTTTGTTACTAACAATTTAATTCTGTAATTCAGATTGCTGTTTGGTGAGTTTTTCTATTTATATTTTTATTTCTTTTTTTTCTGTTTTTCTAATTCTTCTTGTGTTTGAATTTGCTCCTCCTTGATTTGCTCTCATTTAATTCTTGTTCGGGTAGTTTATCTTTCTCTTTTAAATATTTTGTGTGATTCTCTTTTAAAAATAATAACTTGTTTCTTAAATGATGCAAGCTCTTTCTTGATCTTAGAATCATTTTGTTTTCCCAATTTTATCTTTTTATTCATAGCTTGCTTTTCCAGTTTTATGTTCTATTTAGTTTCTTTATTTTCTTAAATTTTTTGCCACTGAGGACCAGTTACAACTAGAGGAAGAGCAGTCCTAAAATTTTTTTTTTTCTTAAGTAATAGGTCTACTGTTGGGAGAGACAAAAAATTACTAATGCTTTGTTTACAATCAACATCTCCGGAACTCTGATCATTGGTCTTGCTCTTAACACTTAGGCTTGCTTGTGGTTTTTTAGTTAAGTCTTGAGGTTTATCTAAATCGAAAGTTAGCGTACGTACTAAGTCAGTTACTGGAGTAATTTCCTCGCAGCGTACTTCCACTAACGGTGTTTTGTTGATAATTTCCTGACTATCATCAGAAGAGGTACTTGTTTCAGTCGTATCTAGCAATTTATTATTACTATCCAGAATCGCATAATCCTCTTCAATAATACTGTCGTCATTTTCATCAGTAATTGCAGTATTCATTTCTATGTGACTAGGCTCGGTCGAAGTAAACAATACTGCATGCCTGATCTTATTCGACAAACGTTCGTCAGATAGAAAACATTCACTGTTTACCTCAGTAGATTCAACAGTTTTATTCAAATTGGTAATAATACACCCTTTGTTTATAAAAATTTCTATATCAGGAATCTAAAAATACTATCTGATTAAAATAAAAAAATTTTAACTATAACATTTTTTACTATACTATTTTTAACTATAAAATTTCAACTATAATTCTTGTGCTGAAAATCATTTATTAATTCAGAACTAACTTGCGCAAATTGCTTGATATAAATTGTAAGAGAATAGAAAAATCAATCAACTAATTACAAATTGGTGAATAGAAGTTGTAAAAATAAATGAAAAATTTTTTTTTATCATTGTATTATTTAAAATGCTGTGTCTATTCACATCTTATATCCACGTATACGCATGCGCCTCGCTCACTCAGAAAAAATTAAACTTAGACCCTATAAGTACCGGACAGTAGAATTACCCACCGCGCATGCATATCAACTATATTTACGTGAGAGCGCGTGGTGGCTCGGTCGACTAGGTCGTGGATTGGCACGTGGGAGACCGTGGTTCGATTCCCGGCCAGTGCGACTTTTCGGGCAAGTACCTCTGTGATTCTCACATGTGATTTTTCACCACGCAATACTTCTCGAGGAGGGTTTAGGTGACCTCCTCGCAACATAATTGCCTCATTTCCCCCTACCCCCCTCCCATCCCTTTCCTTGTCCCTTTCCCAAGTGCTCAGTGCCCATAGTAGTGCCCTTTGTAGCAGCTGGACGTAGAGCACTATAATATGAAAAAAAACAAAAAAAAACTATATCTACTTAATTACGTGGATATGTGGGGTATTGTCCTGCATAAGCAAAGCTATGCTTCCGCAAGAAAAGGAACATGAGGGAAAATGAGCACTAACGACAACTTTTATTATATGAAAATACAAAAGGCTTTCATTATTATTGTACAGTAGGATTTGCTCTGCTTGCGTCAAAAGCTATACAATAAGCGTGTATCGCCACGCGACTCTTCTTCCTCAGCTGTAGCGCACCGGCAATGTATGTGTGAGTTGACTCGCGCGTGTGCAGGAGAAGATGTTTCTTGGGACGATGGTCTGCTTGCGTCTTGAGCACGAAGCTGGTCGCTGTGGCTGAGACGCCACATCTACTACCTCCTCAGTGATCAGCGTAAGAGCCGGGAACAAGACATAGCGAGTTGCTGAAGACTGGGTGGCTTGGACAGTTGTGGTGGCGGCTGAGGCACTTGTCACTGTGAGTTGCTTGAGAACGGAGTCGGCTTGCTCCATGTATGCTGGTAAGAGCGTGTTAGTCGATACCATCTCTTCTCTGCCGTTGATGTCGAGGACGTAGTTGCGCTCGTTGAGATCGCGAACAACGCAATGTGGCCCGGTGTAGGGTGGTTCCAGCGGCTTTCGGATTCTGTTGACCCGCTTGAACACATAAGAGCAGGTTGGCAGATCTTTAAAACAGAACGGGTGCTGGACCGAGTGACTTGAGGCAGGCACTGGTCTGTTGGCTCTGAGGAGTTGTCGCAAGCTGAGCGCGAACGTAGACTGGTTGGCCTAGACTGACTCGGTGGTAAAGAACTCCCTGGAATTCTGGGTGAGAATCTGAGAAGCATCTCAGCTAGAGAGGCTTGTAGGTCCTCTTCGTAGGCTGTGCGGAGTCCCAGAAGCACAGTTAAGAGGCAGTCTAGCCAAGACTGTGGGCAGCAGCGCAGGGCTGCTTTGAGGATCCTGTGAGACTTTTCCAACATGCCATTTTGCCATTAGACTGCGAGTGATACGAAGTGGTGTGGCACATCTTCGTGCCAATTATTTGGGCCAGTTAGTTGAAGAGGCTCGACTCAAACTGGGCTTCACGGTCTGAGGTGATGAGAAGCGGGGTTCCGAAAAAACTGATCCAGTGATCAAAGAAGGCTTTAGCGATGATGGATGCCTGGATAATGGACAGCAGGATCGCTTGTGGCCAGCGTGTAAGCTGATCAATGATCATAAAGTAGTTTTGCATGCCTGCGACTAGAGGCATCTTGACGATGTCAACGTGGACATGTTCCAGGCTGTTGTCGGGCTCGGTAAATCTGCCCAGTGCTAATTGGTTGTGGTGACTGACTTTGGAGCACTGGCAGGCTTCGCAAGCTTTGGCACAGGCTACGGCGTTTTTGTGCACTCCTGGCCAGATAAACTTCTGACACAAGGTGCGGGCCATGGCTTTGCCGCTGGGGTGTGAAAGAGCATTCACCACGTCGAAGGCTGTGCGCTGGAGAAACGCCACACAGTGGGCAAAAACGGGTTTTTTCGTTCCAAAATCGTAGAACTCGCGAACGGAAATAGATAGATTGATAATTCTTTTCGGATGTTGTAGTTTACTTAATGCAGAATATAGAAAAATTATAGGGGAGTAGAGTATACATTGTTCTAACCTCAAAAAAAAGTCATTTCTTGGTTATTTTCCAGAAAAATCAAGAAATAGGCTCAAAAAAAAAAGTAACAACTGCAAAACATGTAAAAGTGAATACATTGATGCCATTATGCCCAAATATAATTTCTATACTGATTTTATTTCTTATACTGACTCAACATAACCTCAATACACGCATGAAATAAAAATATGCTACTTTGTTTAAAAAATTATTGTAAATCATCCTCAAAAAATTAACATATGAATTATTTATTTGTATAATAATAGATGTTATCATAAAAACAGGCTTTAGGAATATCATACACTCGACTTGTTTTTACTCTTAAGACTTAGAAAAAAGTTAACAGTTGGTTGTAAGTAAACATGTATGCAATGTTACAGAATTTCAAAGTGATTGAGTTAGCAATTTGGTAAGTGCCGGTGTAATAAGGCAGACCTTGGTAACTTCAGCTTTCCAGAAAGTTAACCTGCAAGTACGTTTTATTCAGATTATTTTGGAAAATGTCTAAGTTGCAATGCACATGAAAATGACCTTTATTTAAAGTTGAATAATCATCGAAATTAATATAATTTTGCTCCATCTCTCTTTGCGCTTCTGTTACACTAGATAACACAGCACTTTTTTACATCCATAATTCATAAACGTTTAAATAATAGAAATTACAATGATCATGTCTTATTTCGCGTATTTATCTTCCTTTTTGCCGTCTGCTTCTAAGAGTGTGCTATAGACCAAAAACTAACGAGGCTTCATTAAAATATTGTTACATTGAAACATTTAACAACCGTTCTTGGAACCACATGGTTCATTTTTTTACATTTGTATAACCGCAATTTGCTACTATTGATACTATTTATGCTTACGTGATAAGAATATGTGAAAATTTAACAAAATACTGTTATTCTTTTCTTAATTAAACAAAACTGACAGTAATTTGGTACCCCAGCTTTCCTGTTTTTGCCACTACGCATGCTGGCATCGACTCATCTATCCCCTCCCATCACTTGCACCTGGCCAATACTAAATATGTACCTACGGAGAGAGGAGTGGTGCATGGAAATGCTGACTACAGCTGTATAACTATATGACCTCGTATATCATAGCGTAAGCAAGCAACAGTCTTTCTCGCTATACTTACTTTTTGGATAAGGTCTTGGAAATTAAGGGGAAATAAAGAAAAAAAAGATTCTACATCTAATATTTATACAATAAGAAACCTATTCTTTTATTTTACAATTCTCTATCTTACTAATAAATAAAGCAAAGTCGCTAACACCGTTGTAATATCTAACCACGAAAACTACTGAACTAATTTTGCTGAAATTTTGCACACTGATTCATGATACTTCCTAAATGGTTTTAGTATAGTTTTTATCTTAAAAAATTTAATAACAATAGCAATAAATAAGCTCAAAGTTTTGCAAAAATACGCCAGATTTTTCCTTTAGTTCAGTAAAATCCGCTAGGTGGCATCGACATAATATCGAGGCTACCTGCAACAAAATTAAATAAGTGTGGTTATAATACGCCGGAGCGTCTTAATTGTAATGCAGTCGTGCTTTGGCAGTTCGACGAGCTGCATAGAGAATGCTCATGATGGTCTTAAAGCTGGATATCCCGGTTACGGACGACACTCTTCTGTAAGGGGGAAGGTACCTAGGTTTCCGTTCAACCTGAATCTCGACGAGTGCGATAAAAAAAAATTCATTCCAACCGATGACGTCTCTGGCATAATACTAGACGACATGTCTAGCCAGAGCACAATCTGCACCAACTTTAGAGTTGTGTGGCAGTCCCACCATCCCGCCCGCGCCTGGTGCAGTTAGAGAATTTTTGGCTACATATGTAAGCCAGGAAAAACAGCTCTGAGGGGCATGTGCAGCCACAACGGCTAGCTTCTTAGTCATCGCGTCCCCAACGCGCTTACTCACATTTTCCCGTCTAATGATGAGTGGTTGGTTATCCGGGGAACGACCCGAAGACGAGATATTCTTTGATCAGCGGCGTACCTCCCTTCATATAACAGTCTCCGTACATAGAGACTCCCAGGGTAAGAATCAAGCTACCCGTAGCCAGCTCTTCATCATCAGGAATAATAATAAAGAATAGCCTGAAAGTTTCACCACTGGCGCTTTTTAGGGCCATTTTAAGTATATGTTCGTTCCCTACTTTACCATCAATTTCTTCGAGTTTTTTTAGGGGCCACCTAAGTGTAAACTACCTTGCCAACAAATACATTTTCAATACCATTTCTGAAAGTGATTCGTCGACTAAAAAACTGTATTAACTAAAGACGGGCACTTTTAAACCAAGTCAGCCATTTACTAGCTGACGTCACCTGCAGAGTTGTTCTTCGCAAGGCTGAAAAACTCGGTGACCGACGACCCTATATTACCCTCGCGACTCTAAGCACTCAACCAGGAATCACCGATCCTCTCCAAGGTCTGTGCTGGGCAAACCTAACAGCTATGAAGGGAATAAAAAACTTGAGCCAACGGGACAGCCTCCACTGGACAAGTATCACTAACCAATCTTCCCATCTAAAATCACCAAAACAACTGAATCTGCAAATAAGAAGGTACTTTAGACATCAACGACTTTGATGTTATACCGGGAGATGTTGGAAACGAGCACTACAACTAGCCCCAAAGCTTCGGACTTTGCAATTTTTCTCCCGATCAGTCTGGACTTTCAACAGCAGGCCAGAGAAGATCACCCTGAGGTATTCAGGCAGTCACAATTGCTGTTAACTGCAGTCAAAAAAGAGTTAACTCAAAAAGCTCACTGGTCTTTTTTAGGGCCATCGGACGTCGAACTACCTTGCCAACAAATATATTAGAACTTAACAAAGTTGACAGAGAACAGCTTTTAGGGGTCACAAAAATCTTAAGCATGCCAAAAGTTGCAAGAGGGTGAATTGGAAGAAAAACTTCAAATGTATCTTATAAATACAATCTTAAGCATCAAGAAACTGACGCAGAAAAGTTATCGAGATTGGAACAGTAGCGTCAAAATCGACCACTTAAGAATCCATAACGTGAGAGATCAGCTTTATATTATACCCTTACAGCAATCTCTGAAATCTTTAAAGATCCGTATTCAGATTTTTAAATAAGAAGAAAATGTATTTGAGTTTTTGTGGCAATAAGCCTTGTACGGGAAAAACCGCAAACCAAGGGCTTCCTATGGCCAACGATGATTTTTTGGCATAAAAAACGCACGGTACTTTTTAGCATAATTATTATTTTTTTTAATAATGTATCTCAGAAATACCATTTTACTTAGGCATCAAGAAACTGACGCAGAAGATTTTAAGATCAAAATATCAGCGTCAAAATCGACAAATAAAGAATCCATTACGTGAGAGATCAGCTTTTCATTGTACCCTCACAGCAATCTCTGAAATCATTAAAGATCCTTCTTCAGATTTTTGAATTAGTAAAAAATGTATTTGTATTTTTGTGTCAATAAAAATGAAGGGGTTAAGGGTCCAGGACTTTGTTGCTCTGGTAATAAAGTTGTGAGATATAAGAAAAAAATTTTTTCTTTAATATCAATTTTTTGGGAGTTTAAAATTTTAACAGCTTCAAAAAATAGCCCTTTTCGTAAATTACATGAAACAAACTGTAAATCAACGGCTTCTTATGGCCACTGATTATCTTATGGCATAAAGAACGCACGGTGTTTTTAAGCATAATTATTTTCTTTAATTCTTTCACTTTGTTATTTGACCAAATAAACTATATGGACTCCGAAAAAATATGTTTTTGATAAGAAAAATTTTTTTTAAGATGTATCAGAAATATGTGTAAAATTTCTAACTGAAAACGTTTCACATTACATGTCAACACACTACGGTGTTTTATTTAGTAAGTCTCGGGTGAAGCCAAGAAGGGGGCTGCTAGTAACATATAAAAGTTTAAGAGAGGCTAGCCATATTATTTTGCGAAAATTAAATTATACAAATAAATGTTTACACGATTATAAGCTAAGACTTTCAAGGCATTTAACTTTTACTTCTTCCTGTACATTTAATTTTTGTATAGTACTGTGTACCAAAAAAAGTAAGTTGAAAAATATTTAGCCAAAAATATTTTTCGAGATTGACAGTATGACTATAAGCAACTTAAATATAAATTATTACTTTTACTTATAATAATCACTATTAATTGTAGGCCAAGCTCTAGAGGGTATCAATGAACTTTTTGGATAAGGTCTTGGAAATTAAGGGGAATATGCCTCCGTTAACATATTTTTGCCATTTAAAAGCTCAATTCCAATTGCCGTCAGATTTATTTTTTTTTTTTTAGTATTCTGTTTTCATTTTTTTTGTTACTTTTGTTTTAATTTATGAATATTGTCAACACTTTTTTTTCGCGCACGTCAAAAAAATCTTATTTTTAGTACTGACTCTAATAAATAATTTATCATATCAATAGTTATAGTTTGCAAGGCTATTTTATAATTTTAAAAGTAATAATTTGAATAATAGTAACATTGATAACTAAGTAAATACTTGGTGGATCATATAAATCTTTATGTGCGTACTCGTATGCTCTTATGTGTGTGATCTCAGACTTTTTGACCGATGTCAATCATTTAGGACTCAGAAGGATTACTTTTTACATTGTTACGATGGCTTGGGAAAAACAATTGTCATAGTTTTTTAAGGTTGTTATACCTCTTAAAAATTTGTTGATTTTTTTAGCAGATTGTTGTATTATTAAGGTTAAAAAAAAGTTCTTATACATACATTAATTTTATTTAGTGGAAATTCAAACACTTACTGTTTTTTTAATCTCTCTGTACGTTATACAGTTTCCTTTTTAACAGTAAAATAATTTTTTTCTTCTGATTCCTGCAATAAAATTTAGTATTTCAGTAAGATTAATAGAATAATTTTCTAATTTGTAATTTTAGCTTAATTTCTAACAAGATATTATTTTAAACAGTACAATTAAGCCACATTCTATATTTTTGTATATTCCACACGAGTTTTTTTTTAATAGGATAATTTTACTTTAATGTGATGAATATTATGATTTCATTGACAGGTTTTACACATCCGAGGTTGTAATGCATATATGTACTTATTAATACTTACTGTAGCTAAAAAAAATTAATGGAGTTTGGTTTGTTGTTGAATATCTTATACAATTGTTTGATTACAAAAAATGTTGGATTTCAATAAATGACTGAGACTTTTAATTTACTTCTCAACATAATTTAATATTGTTAAATAATTTTCTCACTGCAGAGAAAATACTACGACATTTAACGATAGCTTTTTAGAGTGTCAGAAAACTGAGTAGATTTTTTGAAGATTTTTCACTGCAAATTTGTTAATTTTAAGTAAGGCCCGCTTTTAATTGATAATTTAGGATGTGGTTCATTTTTTTTTTTTTTTTTTCAAGTTTTACAATTTCTGGAACTACTGAATAATATCGGTGGGTCAGCGCAAGAAAGAATCCTTTTAGAGTAGAAGACATGAAAGATCTTTTTTAAATCAAAAAGAAAAAAAAGGTCTCCGTGAGCTAATTGCTATTCCTTTAACTTCAAGTTGGTCCTTTAACTTTATTTATGTCATTATGCACCAGAAAGCACTCCGCATCACGTTAATTAGTGCTGGTGGTATCAATTACTGCTTTATTAGTTTAATAATAATCAAGTAAGTTCCTAGTGTTACCTGGTGATTATAGTTTAAATTATTAATTAATGATTTAGTATTTTATATTTATAACTACGTATAAACTGCCAGACATAGCGAGTTGCTGAAGACTGGGTGGCTTGGACAGTTGTGGTGGCGGCTGAGGCACTTGTCACTGTGATATTATTTCTTCAAAAGTTTTTCTTGTCCATAGTCTCTTTTAATTTACTTTTTTTACTTTGCATCTTGATACATACTTCACATTGTACAAATTTCAACTCTTCTACAAATTCAAAAATGTTTGGATTAGATGCATAAAATATTTCATTTAGACGTGCATGAAAAGATTTACAATTATAAGTAGTGCTTTTCCAACTTTGAAAATTATTTTTAAGACTTTTTTTAATTCAAAAAGTATAGTTATCAATGTATGGCAGAGTTTTATCCCTTTCACTCGACAAACACTGCATTGTCAAATACTAAAACGAGTATATAAAAAAAATACTATAATAAGAACATGACTGAAACATACCATAAATAATAAACGAATTTATAGACAGCTTACTTGTGATTAAGTTATTCGAATAAACAGTTATTGATACTTTGTCAACCGAGAGATGAGTGTGATCGGCCGCTTTCAAATTCAATGACCTGTTGTTTTTCTATATTGTAAAGGTTTTCATTTATCTTTTACGACACGTTGATTCAAAAATTTATTATTATGCTCATATTATAAAAATGTACAACTTCAACAAAGATGCTGTACTTCTCAATATTTTAATGAAATATACATGTTAGGTGTATGGGAACCAATTTGACCATGTGCTTCAATGATTCGGAGACCAATTAGACCGTAAGCCCTAATAACTCAATGAATAGTGAAAGCCAATTTGACTTTTTTTATAAATTTGGGAACCAATTTGTATACACTTCACAAGCTCATATAGAACATCATTAGAATAATCAGACCTACAAGCATTTTCCGGCTCGAAGTCAAAAACCTGAGCTTTTGAGCTAATACTTAAAAGTATTTTTTTAACGCAAAATTCAGGTGTGAATCTATATGCGGTAATCTGGTAAAACATTATAGGAGTAAATAACCCAATAACTGCGCACTTGTTTTTTCATCAGATATATTTATTGGTTTTTGTGAAATATTCGTAGTAAATTATATGAAGCTGAGTGTTTAAAATGAATATTTATCACTAACACAACATTCACAACTTTTTTTTACCTATAAGAATACTTAATTTCTTGTCAATATATTAAATAATTAAAAATACTTCTGTGCGTGTATAACTGCATACTTTATTTAATTACTACTCACTAATTACTACGCAAAATTAAAAACTACGCACCAATAACTGTGCTCTTGATTAAAGCTGAAGGTATTTTTTAAATTGATTATAGATAATATAACTTTAAACGTGCAAATAAGTATACCTCATTTTTGTTACTAACAATTTAATTCTGTAATTCAGATTGCTGTTTGGTGAGTTTTTCTATTTATATTTTTATTTCTTTTTTTTCTGTTTTTCTAATTCTTCTTGTGTTTGAATTTGCTCCTCCTTGATTTGCTCTCATTTAATTCTTGTTCGGGTAGTTTATCTTTCTCTTTTAAATATTTTGTGTNTATTAAAAAAAAAAAAAAAAAAGTGTTGAAAATATTCATGAATTAATACAAAAGTAACAAAAAAAATGAAAACAGAATACTAAAAAAAAAAAAAACAAATCTGATGGCAATTGGATTGAACCCTTAAATTGCAAAAATGTGTTAACGGAGGCATAAGCCCTAACCATCTCAGCAACTCAATCTTTGGACTTTGTACAATCCAAAGTCACATATGTTCATTGATACCCTCTGGAGCTTGGCCTACAATTCATAGTGATTATGATAAGTGAAAATAATAATTTATATTTTAGGTGCTTATAGTCATACGGTCAATCTTAAAAAATATTTTAAGCTCAATATTTTTCAACGTACATTCTTTGGTACACAGTACTATACAAAAATTTAAAGTACAGGAAGAACTAAAAAATAAATTCCTTCAAAGTCTGAGCTTACAATTGTGTAAGCATTTATTTGTATAATTTCATTTTCAGAAAATAATATGGCTAGCCTGTCTTAAGCTTTTATATATTATAGAGAATTTTAAAATGAAAAAATAGGTTGTTTATTTTATAAATATTAGATGTAAAAAACTTTTTTTTCTTTATTTACCCTTAATTTCTAAGAACTTATTTAAAAAGTAAGTATAGCGAGAAAGACTCGTCACTTGCTTTTGCTATGATGTATGCGGTCATATAGTTATGTAGCTGTAGTCAGCATGTCCACGTACTACTCCTCTCTTCGTAGGCACATATTCAGTATAACCATTCCATGTGTCTCCAAAGTATGTGCCTACATGCCCATTTCCGCATGAATCCGTAAGCACACACTTGGTATATCCTCTCCACGCTTATCAAATAAAAACCAGGTGGTATAAATGGGTCATGGGACCCACGGTAAGGACGAAATTCTTAAAGCATAACATAAGCGTAAAGACACACAATTTCTCAGGTAACAAGGGGGTCGGCAGACCCATAGGAAGAACAAAACTCTATAGTAATAAATACTGCATTCATGTAGTTTACTAAAAAAAAACTTGAAAAACGAATATAAAGAAATAAGAAAATGTAGTTTAGTTATCACGATAGTTGAACTTTGTGAGTACATCCTTCATAAATACAGTACTCACGAAGTTTAAGTATCGTGAGTGTTTAACTACATCTTCTTATTTCTTTATATTCGTTTTTCAAGTTTTTTTTTCAGTAAACTACATGAATACAGTACTTATTATTATAGAGTTTCGTTCTTCCTATGGGTCTGGCGACCCCCTTGTTACCTGAGAAATTGTGTGTCTTTATACTCATGTCATGTTTAAAGAACTTCGTTCTTACCGTGGGTCCTATTACCCATTTATACCCACTAGTTTGTTTCTCTTCATTTGTTTTTATTTTTTTTTTTCATTTTTTGTTTTATTTTTTAATTACTTGTTCAGTTTTTTTCATACTTCATTTTATTTTTTTTTTTATATTTTATTTAATGACTTTTTTTCCATTTCTTG
>NW_019379741.1:862379-890736 GCF_000648655.2 Copidosoma floridanum
TTTTAGAGTTAAACATAATTTTTCAGTTATAGAGATTATAAAAAAAAATTTTTTTTTAGAATCAACAGACTTCTAGTAAGCGACTTCCGTTTTATGGAAAGCTGTTGTTTTTAAAATTTCAGCCCTCCAAGGACACGACATAAAGAACTTCATTTTAAAAAATACTTAAATAAATAATTTATCATTAGTTAAATGTATTATCAGTAAATGTATATGAAAATAAAAAATAAGTTACGAACCACACGACAAGTAAAAAAAACCGAATTTATCTCGTTGGCAGCGTTCGTAGCAGAGTGGGTAAGGTACTCGACTCGTATGCAGGAGGTGGAGGGTTCAAATCTTTATATTGGAAAGTACTTTTTTTTCTCCTTAGATATGTAACAGAAAAAGTAAATTTTAAGTTAAAAACTATTGTGGGAAATGAAAATGCAAATTTGTTCAAAATTTAATCGCTTGAGAGTGTGAAGGGGAATGGTTTGCAAAGGTATACAGGAGAGTAGCGCAGCACGGTTAGAAGATATAGCGTGGGGTGAGGGGAAGTGTGTAGGGAACTTACGGTGAGGGCGGGGTAAGGTGAGAAACTCGAGAGGAAGAGACTTCTGGTAAGCCACTTTCGTTTCATCAAATCTGTTGGTTTTAAAATTCAAGCCCTCCGAGTACGCGACATAAAGAACTTCGTTCTAAAAAAATTTGTGCGCCTGGTTCGACTACTTGGTCGTGACGGGGCGCTCGAAACAGTGGCCAAAAGTGAGCTCGCGCCATAACATTGAAGTCAGCAATCGCTCTACTAATCTCTGCCACTGGCTACTGGACGGCCTGACGACCCTTCGGTCTTGGAGCTCGGCGACAGCAGCTTTGGCAGCTGCTAATCACTCACCGTTAAGGCGTCGGGGGCGCTCGAAGACTGGTTGGCTGCAGGTGATGATCCGATGTTGGACTGGGAGGCTGCTGATGACTACTAATGTGCTGTTGCACGCAAAGACGTCGGCAAACTCGTCCAGTAAAGATGTGTAGAGGCTGGTGACGTCAGGGTCGTCTGGTCCCAGTTGCTCGATTGTCGCAATCGAGTGCAGGTTGGTGTCGCACAGGATGCCCTGGACAACCAAACCTGTGAGCGGGTCGATGAGCCGTTTGTGTCTGAGATCTGGGAGCAGACCGTGATCTGCTAGAAAGTCGGCTCCGATGATAGCCTGGGCAACGATGGCGATGATGAACTCCCATTGGAAGTCGCGACGTAGGTCCAGGTTGAGGTTGACCTTCTGGCTGCCGTAGGTATATATGAGTGAATGGTTGGCCGCATACAGGGTCAATGCCTCCCGTTGGGCCTGGTTAAAAGGTTAAAAGGGCTACCTGGTCGGCAGCCAAGGCAGGATTGACACTATGGATCCGGAGTCGAGCAGGACGTCAACCTTTAAGTGTTGATCCCTGATGGGCAGATGGGTTTCCACTGTTGGAAGGGTGACCTCTGCCGTCTGCGTTGGTGGCAGCCTTAGGCGTTTTCCATTGATTGAGTGGCCTGTACAACGAAGCTGCAGGGCTTTTTGCAGGAGTAGACGTTGACGCCAAACTTCCTGTGGAAGTAGCACCAGGCGAGGGCGCCTGGGGACTGGTTCCGTCCTCCACTGCGCGATCTGTTCCGGGCTCTGGCACCTCCGTTGCCCTTGTTGCTTTTGAGTAGCTCGAGCAGCTGTTTTTTGGTGGCAGAGAGCTGCACGATCATGGCCTTGAGCACGGAGATCTTCTGGAGCAGTACCTCGTTGTGCAGCTGGTATGGCGGGGCAGGAGAGGCGTAACCTGAGGAGACAGGCGAGACACCTGCGAAGGTTGGGTTCATTCGCAAGAACGAAAAGTTGCAGACAAGTTCATCTGCGGCCTGCAGCAGCTCGTCAAGTGACGTGGATTTAAAAATGCGTAGGAAAAGTTGCGCTTCTGCAGGTAGCAGGTCCAGCCACTTGACTCTCAAGATGGCATCTGTGAGGCTGTTGCCAGCGAAGCTTTTTATCTCACGATACAGCTATGAGGGCTTCTTGTTGCCCAGTGACAACCCGGAGAACAGCTTGTGCAGCTGTTGGCCCTTGGAGCTGGAGAACCTCGCAAGGACGTGTTTCTTAAGGTCTTCGTACCTGTTTTCTGCTGGTGGTGCTGCAAGGATGTCCGACAGAGCGTTGATGATGATTGGCCCCAATGCTTTGACGATCTGAGCGTACTTCACGTCATCAGAGGTGGTCTTGTTGTTCGCGAAGATTACCTCAGCCTGCGTGAACCATGTAGCAGGGTGTTTGGGCCAAAACAGAAAAAGTTTCATGGTGGCCATGAGTCCAGCGCTGGAGTCAGCGCGAGAATCTGAGAAGATCAGGCTGGGCGCAGGCAGATCGCTATGTGTACCATTGTCTTGAGCAGTAACGGCGTCGACGGCAGCGGCTGCTACGTGGAGCTTTTCGTTACTGTGTACGTTCGGGGATGACTCGGAAGAGTAAGTTGACCTGTCAGCCATCGCGGTAGCGAGGGCCACGGCAGGGTAGAGATCGGCGAAAATCTTGCTTCGCAGCATGTCTCATGGCGCACGCGCGTCAGCCGGGCGCGTTGGAGTAGCGTCTGCTAGCACTTGCCCTATGCGGGTAACGGGCAGCAGGTCAAAACATTGCTAGACGGTGCTCTCGTCAGCAGGAATGGGCTGCAGATGGAATCTTGGCAGCAGTGGATCGATAGGAGACGTCTGCTCAACTGTCGCTTCTGTGTCCTGCCAAGTGTAGTCCGTTGTTAAGGCAGTGAAAGGTTGGGTGCTACCCAAATTCTCCAATGGCGGCGAGGTGGGCACAATGGGACACACGTGGGTGCGTAACGTTGCAGCACGTGTAACAACATTAGGCTCTGCACGTGGTCGTGGCTGGGCTCAAAGGTGGGGCCATCCACTTTGCATTGGCCCTGATTTCCGAGACGTTGGCACTGGCAAGCGCCGGCCTCTCAACGGCAGGACGTAGCCTTTTGGTAATGACATCGTACCCACGTGGTAAGTGGGAGAGCGCTAGAAAAGATGTCAGTGCGCGAAAAGTTTATCCTCGCCTTGGCTCAGCTTTTCATTGTAAACTTGCACTCACGATCAAATAAAAACAGTTTGAGGGTCACCACTTGGGAAGTGTAGTCCTGCACAGGCAAAGCTATGCTTCCACAAGAAGAAGAGCACGAGGGAAAATGGGCACTCATGACAGCTTTTATTATATGAAAATACAAAAGGCTTTTATTAATATTGTACAG
Organism: Copidosoma floridanum; assembly: GCF_000648655.2. Next base: position 865,635 of record NW_019379741.1, read on the forward strand.
TAGGGTTTGCTCTGCTGGCATCGAGAGCTATACAGTAAGTGTGTGGCACCACGTGACTCTTTTTCCTCAGCTATAGCGCACCAGCAATGTATGTGTGAGTTGATTTGCGCAGGAGAAGATGTTCCTTGGGACGATGGTCTGCTTGCGTCTTGAGCACAAAGCCGGTCACTGTGGCTGAGACGCCACAGAAATACGGTGCGAATAGACATCACAAATCTAAAAAAAAACTTTAAAAATCTAAAATTTACAACTATGTTTTCTGGTTAATAATGATCTATCTGATAAGTTAAAGAGAAAAAAATTTTTAAATTAACAAGAAACTTGACGTATATTGTCATCTTGTAATGAATCAATGAACTCATTTTCAACGTCAGGCATGGTGCAATCCTGATGATCTATGAATTAGCCAACAATACTATAATCACAATTTTTATAACCCTGATTATCTTGGGGGAAATATACGTATATATTAATTAATTATACGTATATATTTAATTTTTTAAAATTAATTCATAGAAATCTTTACACAAAATTATTACCTGGTAACAATTTGTGAATAAATTGAACTATATTTCAAAAAGACTTTCATCTTTTGTGGGACCTGTCCACGTAGAACTTTTGTTTGACTTAAATGTTTGAAGTTTCTTTTGGCCAATGAGCTGTTTTAAATTTTCCAAAGATTGCAATTCACTGGTGTTAGATGATTTTATCACTTTAGATATTGATGATAGATTGGCTTCTATATTCTTAAAATTCAAAATTTTATTGTAATTTATAGCTTCTGCATTAAACGGATAAAAATCACATTTTTTAAATCCATTCACAAGTAGTTTGGGGACATCTATTTGGTCCAACATTTTTTTCAAAAGAGGCAAAAATCTAGTTTCATCTATGATTATGCTCATTGAATCACTGCAAAATTGTTTACATACTTTTTGCCATTGCAACTTCAATGACTGGAAAAAAGATACGTCTAACGAATACATGATATGTGTCGTATTCGGAGGCAATGCTACGACCACTATTTCTTTTTTAAAATAAAATTTACTAACCTCCAAGGATAAAGGCTGAATATGTCCTTCTAAGTATAGTAATACCAAGCGTTCAATTCTTTTGTCGATAAGCCATGGCTTGAACAGATTTGCAATATATTCGAAAAAGTTGTAGGACTGCATCCAGCCATTATCACTAAAGCCGTATGAAAATTCTCGTAAACCAAATTCTGCTGCTGCTTTTGGTAATAATTTACCGCGGAAAATAACAAACGTTGGAACAAGTTCTCCAGCTGCATTTTCAGTAATCAGAACATGTATATTTTTTTTGTCGTTATTTCCCACGATGTTGCACACATTATTGCTTCCTTTCACTGTGAGGTTTTTTCTTGATTAAAGATTCAATGAGATACCTACAGAAGTATTCAAATAGCTATTAATAACTTATCGAAGAAAAAAACACGTAAAAAGAAAAAGATTTTCTCACCTACTTCGTCGCAATTTAAAACTCCATCAGGCTGCAGGTCTGAGACATTAACTGAATCCACATATTCTTTAACTTGTACAAACCATTTACGTAGAATTTCTTCCGTGACCTTTGCTCGACTCAAAGTAATGTTTTTTAAAAAACTCAAAGAAATTTGTGAATGCCTTTTTAAAAATAAATTATACCAATTGACAAGGTTTATTGTCAGCAAAAGGCGTATTTTTTTCTAATATCTTGCAGATCATTTACTGTACAAAAAACAGTGTTAAACTGTCTTAAAATTATAATATAACCGTGTTTTTATCTTCAAAAATTAATTTGATGTGGAATATAATGTTTTTCTGTAAAATATAACAGTTTTCGGGAGGTGTCAGTTTATACAACTTTCGCTTTTCTTAATAAAAGTCATGATATCATGATACCACTGTGATTTAATTGCTGTTAAATATTTGTAAAATACATACAGTTATTGTAATATATTATTAATTAAAACCGTATATCATTGTACTAATTTTAATTCATATTTTGTACACATTTAGGTATTTACATAATTTTTAATCATACAATTGTGTAAAACTACGTAGTCATTTGCCTATGCGCAGTAATTGGGTTATTTACCCCTACTTGCGTTAACGCTAACATATTCGCTGTGAGAGCGAAGACAGCCAGCGCTTTAGTAAGCGCTTTTTGCAACGCTGGTTGAATTCGAGGTGTAAACCAACTCCAGGCGCCTCTAGCGTATTTTATTTAAACTCGAGTTGGGCCCAGCCACCAATGATTACAAGATATCACTGTCAAAGTTCAATTTATTATTTGGTTCTTATTATTTTCAATCAAGTAATAAAGACCAATTTAAAAAATTACGAGTGTTTATAAGTGCTCTGTTCCCAACTATTTTCAAAGAAAAAATCTCAAAATAGGAATAATCTTACATAAATCTCCAAAATCTATTTATCGTGAAAATGAGTGAATACGAAGGTGTAATATAACAAAGCAGATTAAATTTAAGTCTGCTGTATGCAGCACACATTTTTTAGCATCAGATTACTTAATACATATTACTCAATGTATTTTAGAGAATCTGGCCTCACAAACTCAATCATTTCACTTTAATTAACTCAATATGGCATTTTTAACTACAACTCTACAAATAAAAACAGTAGTTCGACGAGCATTGAAACCAGACAATTCCCTTTTAAATTTAAAATATTGGTGGTTGGACCCAACTCCAGTTCAGATAAAATATGCTAGGGGTGCTATAAGAGTCGGTTTACGCCTTAAATAACAGACAACTTCCACGAGGGCCAATCTGAGAAGAATGTTTATTACAATTAATGTAATTTTTGTATAGTACAGCAAATACTACTAAAGTATGATGTGAGTAATCTTCTTGACTAAGGAAAATCTGTAAAGATTTTTCAAACAACAGAAGATTTATTTCGTTACTGTAAGTAATGGTTGGAAAAAGGAAGCGATTTTTTAAAATGCAGGCTTCAACATTTTATTTGTAACCTTTTTTTATATATTAAAAGAAAAAATTTAAAAGATTGGTTGAAAATTGTGACTTCTAGCTATGATTGAAACGAAACACTATGTCAATCCCCACTGTGCGACGCTACAAACTTGCACACACATATCCTATGACTTCCTACCAATTACTACAATGATCACTTTCGACTGCGGCAGAAAACCGAAAACATGACTGTCATAGTACTGTCTTTAAAACTGACGCCCGTGCGACCAATTCAAATATATTAAAACCAACTAATTAAATCTCAAGCTTTTTAGCCCAATAACTGTACACCCCAAACATCTTAAACGCAATAACTCTATACTCCAAAGATATTAAGCCCAATACTATTTTATATATACGCTTAACTTCTAGATATATGAATGAATCGTAATCATGAGAGTGCAAAATCTTTAAAATGAAAATTCAAATGACTTGAATAACAAAAACAACATTATTAACAATTATCAAATAACTAACAAAGAATAATATTTAATTTATTAGTTAATCAAAATATAAAACATGACTACAGCGTATATCCCTAAATGACCCAGGGCACTTGAGTGCCTAGTTGTTAATTGATAAAATGAAAACTAATAACACAAGCGCCTATCACCCGATGACCCTAGGCCTTTTCTTACCAGATTGTTAATTAATAAAACTAATAACACAAGTGCCTTTCACCCCATGATCAAGGGCGCCTACTAACCGCTTTCTATATTAATAATCTGAGCGCCTAACTACAAATAACCCAGGGTACTTACTTGCCAGTTTGATAATTGATTAAATATAAATTAACAACACAAACACCTATCGCCTGATGACTTGGAGTGCTTGCTGGCCAGTTTATTCATTAATTAGTTAAAAATTGACAACACAAGGGCTTATTACTAGGTGCTCTGAAGCCCCTACTGGCAACATTATTTATTTATAATCTTACTACCTATTACTAGATGACCCTGGGCACTTGCTTGCCAGTTTGTCAGTTAATGAAATAAAAATTAATAATACACGCCTATTACCAGATGAGCTAAGTACGCCTACTACCCGACTACCCAAAGCGCCTACTGGCCATTTTCTTTATTATTAATCTAAGCGCCTAACTACACATGACCCCAGGCACTTGCTTTCCAGTTTGTTAACTAATGAAATAAAAACTTACAACAAAAGCACCTATCACCAGATAACGTAGAGCACTTGCTTGTTAGTTTGTACGTAAATGAAATGAAAAGTTACAATACCAGCACCCCTTACCTGATGATCTGGGGCGCTTACTAGCCACTATCATTATTAGTAATCAACTCACCTATCACCAGATGACTCAGGGCATTCGCTTGCCAGTTTGTTAATTAATAAAATCGAAATTAACAACACCAGCGTCAACTACTAGTTGCAAATGCTGGCCAATTTTAAATGAATTAAATTAAAATTATTAACAGAAGTGCCTATCACAGGATAACCCAGGGCTCCGACTAGTCACTTTATTCGTTAATCATATAAGTGCTGTTACGGGGTGCTCATGATGCAGATTTTTGAAGCGGAAGTTTCGACCTCGACTGGGCCTGTGTTGCCCAGATACCCGCGGTGACGCTCCCTGTAATATGTTTATATGGATCTCGTTTGCCGAGACCCAGCAAGGGCCAAGTATCGCGGCGACCCTTGATATCGTCGCCTCTCGCGACGACTTTAATACAACACAAGGGAGAGAAATGAGGCACACTTCGAAATAAGTACTTGCGAGTTAATTTAAATAAAATAAATCTAATTAAAAGAATAGAAAAGATACACCAAATACATTCGCGGGGGTGTGTGTGTGTGTGTGTGTACGCTCGTCGAGCCCGAATACTCGACGAGTTCGCCGCGGAAATTCGTGAACTGGGCAGACCAACGTGGGCTATTCGAGGACCGCTGCCCTTTACAAATTGGCTGCCTGCTGGCAGGTACTTACAGTCGCAGGCAACGACGAAACTCTTGGTCTCAGAGGGACAGTGGCGTATACTCGGGGGCAAGTAGGCGTCCCTACCGGCAGTGGTAGTAAGCCGTGGATTTGACTTTGACCCTGGTTTGACCTCCTGACAGGGAGAGTCTTCCACCTCTTATGGAAGAAGTGGCCACCTTCTTGGACAGCGGCAACAGGCCTGGCACTCCAGTCACCCTGGTCGTCACGCCACAGAAAAAATCACCGCAAAAACAATCGCAATAGAGAAACTCGGATAGACGCTTCTTGCACAAAAATCAAAATAAATCTCTTCATGCACGTTCGAGAGGCCAAGCTAATTTGCTCTCTCCCGGCTTCTTTTTCTTGTTTTCTCCTCTTTTCCTTTACCCCTTTTTACCTAGTCCCTTTAACTTTTTTCCTCCCTTTCCCTACCTGATCTAGCCTACCTATGTGGCCTAGCAGTGGGGAACCGTTACAGCGCCTACCACTAGATGACTCTTGTACGTACTGGCAACTCTGTTAATAAATTAAATAAAAATAACGAACACAAGTATCTATTCCGAGTTTTATAACTACTTGATAGTTAAATGAAAAACACTGCTATATTAGGGCATTCATCATCAGGCAATGTAAGACGGTTCTAAATTTTATGACAAAAGAAACAACAAAAAACTAGAGCTTTATATTTGAGTTACCTGAAGCACTAACTGGCCAATTTATTGAATAAAAATTAATTCAAAATAGTGCAAAGGTATGCTACGATGTCTCTTAAAACACCTTACAGCAATTGTTAGTTGATAAGAAAATAAAACAGAACTTATGCTCACATCACTAAAAAACTTAGGACGTCTTATATCTTGTTATTAATTTTTAAACCACTTATTAATAACATTAGAGACAAAAAATTGCTTTTTGTTGTTTCTTAATAGGCACTTATGTTGTCAATTTTTATTTAATCGGTTAATAAACCAGCAAGCGAGTGCCTCGCGTTATATGGTAATAAGCGCTTAGATTACTTATGAAAAAAGTGCCCAGTAAGAGCCCCAGGTCACCTAGTGATGGGCGCATGTATTGTTTTATTTTTACCTAATTAATTAACAAACTAGCAAATAAAGGCCCCAGGTCATCAGGTAAAAGGCACTTGTGTTGTTGATTTTCATTTAATTATTTTATAAATTCGCCAGCAAGTACCGCTCGTCATCTAGTGATCTGCACTTGCGTTGTTAATTTTTACTTAAAACAAACTGGCAAGCAAGTGCGCTAGTTCTTTTTGTAATAAGCCCTTACTTTATTCATAAACTAAGTAGCCAGTATGCACCCTGGGTTTTCTGATGATAAGCGCTTGTGTAGTAAGTTCTTATTTTATTGATTTACGAAGTGGTAAGCAAGTGCCCTTGGTCATCTGGGAAAAGGCACTAAAGTTATTAATAAACAGAGTGGCAATCAAGTACTGCAGGTTTTCTAGTGATAAGGGCTTAGCTTATTAATAAAAAAGTGGCCAGTCAGCGTCCTGGGTCATCTAATGATACGCGCGTGGAATGTAAATTTTTTTTCAATTAAATAATAAACTATCTAGCAAGTGCTCAGGATCATCATCTGCAGTTAGGCGCTTAGATTATTAATAAAGAGAATGGCCAGTAGACGGTCTAAGTCAGAGATTAGTAGAGAGATTGCTGACTACAATGCTAAGTAGTATCCCCACTTTTTCTGATGGTTCGAGCGATCTGTCGCGGCCAAATGCCAAACCAGGCGCACATTTTTTTTTTACTGGAGAAGCATGGTAGGGTTATGCGCCTATGAGAAGAGGTGTCGATTAGCGTGGAAACGTCCATATAGGCACACATTTTTGAGGCGCGTGAAAGGGGTATACCAAATGAACGCCTACAAGAAGAAAAGCGTAGATGCAGCTATAGAGCTGTCAAGTTAGAAGAATAACAAAAGCAAGCGATGATAACTGCGACAAGTCTTCCTCGCTATATCACTTTAACTACGTTAGTAAAAGTAAGTATACGATGCTATTTGGCTGACTTACTTTAATCTTATGATTTAACGTGTTAGAAATTGAAGTGGCATGAGTTAGTAGTAAACAAAAAGTTTTGGCAGATGTTTATAAGAAGAATCATATTTTTTTACTTTTAAATTATGTAGAACATCAAAATTTAAGAGAGACTACTCGTATGATTTTAAAAATCGAGTTGTAAAATTGAATACTTATAATAACATGCACTGGCTTTGAATTTTTAAACATAAATTTTTCATTTTTGCGTACTCTTAACACTTCAAAATCCATCAAAGTTTTTAAAAAATATGCAGCCTTATTTTTTTTTAAGGTTGTCAGTACAGTTTTCACTACTAGTTTATTAATTTTACACATCATAACTGCTGTGAACTGTAGGACATGCTATACAGAGGATATCTGTAAACGAATGTGATTTCAAAAGCAAATCTTCGTGACCCTTATATAGCTTAGATGAATGAGGCCACTTTATGAATTGTTTTGCATTCGAATCAACATCATGGCAATTTTTTTTTTCTTTTTTTAAATTTAATTCATTATTTTGTTTTAAAATTATTATTCATGTTTCGTTTAAAAATATATAAATGTGTCGTCAACATTTTTTTTCGGATAAATTGAATAAATATTTTTATTTTAAAACTTTTTGTTAGCAAGATTATTTCATAATTTTATAATACTGAAGTAACTTTCACAAGATTCGGTCACGATTTAAACACTTTGAAACTCCCATAAAATCATGAACATCCTATTATGACAGAGAAAAACCGGAAGCAATAGAAAACTGACACTTTTGTTACGATTATATCAAATATAATTATTACTAGTAAAGGACAACTTACATCTAATTATACGTAAATATTTAGACACATTTATACATGATATTTTTGAGCTTATATTTTTATTCCTTATTGATACCTTGTGGTAAATATATTGACAAAATTCGTACAACATATATGTCCGAACATTAGAGCAGATTCCTTAGTTTTTATAAATAGTGTGGATTTTAGATTGAAGAGTCTTACAGACTCTGAATAAACTTTTTTTCCATTTATACTAGTTCAAACTACCTGCAAATTTAAAAAAAAGTTGTATTATGCATAAACAATTAACGTTTTTTATCTACAATAAATTTTCATTGAGTGTTAACAGCGATCCTTATCAGCAAGTACTTTTTGGTTGTGCTCTACGTTACCGTCAGGTCAGTAAGTTACTCTATTCCGGCATCTGGCCAGTAAAAACAGTAGATGACCTAAATGTCCAGAAAAAAAAGGATTCAATTGCTGTTCACTGTCATCTGCTATCTTTACTAAACAAATTACGGAACACAGCCCCAGTAAATTCCATGTAGTTGAATTTACAGAAGCATTAAAAAAAATTTTTTCACATCGCGTAAACCATATACTGTTAACAAAAACTTCTGAAGTGAAAACTTCTTTAGGTGTGTTGGACGATTTTGGATGGTGAAAAACTCTTGGGTTCGCGTCAGATCACTCTTATTTAAGGGAGTATTCCCCATGTGTATAATAACGTCAAGATTTTTATAAAATTTGAAACGTAGGTGAACAAGTACAAGACGAAGCTTCAGTTCAAATTTTAAGACCGTTCACAGCTTTGGAAACGAGATACTAAAGAGAAAGTATCTTTCAATTTAACAGGGCATCTAATGGAAGTTCTCATTTTTTGCCTCTTTATCTGCTTATATCTTAATAAATAACGGTAAGATTAAGCTCATATTGATTTGTGAGAAGAAGAATTAATGTACATATATATATAAAGCAAAGTCGCTGAGACCATTGTAGTCACCAGCTGTGAAAACTACTCAACCGATTTTGCTCAAATTTTGCATACCGATTCTTAACACTTCCTAGATGGTTTTAGTAAAATAATTATCTTGAAAACCAACCAACAGAAGTACTAAATAAGCTTCCAGTTTTGCAAAAATACGCTAGGTTGGCGCTTTATTCCTGTTTAGTCGAAAACGATTGAAATTCGTAGGCCGCCCCGTAAGCAGTGAAGGATCAACCTTGCATCACACCGATAGTGACAACACACCAAGTTCACGAAAAATTCATTATACATTCTCACATACAAGTGCTTATCAACTTCTTTCTTACCGTCATCCTTTTTCTCTTTTTGTTTCAGTCACTACACTTTATAGCTTTCTCTCTAACTGTCTAATGTTTTCCACCAATCGATGATGTATACTAAAGCTCTATCTTTTTTGTTCTCATTAAGCGTCCTCAGGTCATAGGTCTCTCCCTCTTTTCTAGTTGCTTTATATTATTTTCTCTTACTCTATTTTATGGCTTTTCGCACTAGGTGTAGGGATATTTACTGATCTTGCCAACAGCAGAGAGAATTAAAAGGAAAGGGGGGTGTTGCTACTATTTTGGATGGGTGCGCTGGGTCAGTTCCGAACTATCTGTCTATGCAAAGCGGTCTACAGTTGTCAACTGCAATTTTGAGTATTTGGCATAGTTAGGTATTATATTCATACTGTTGCTTTTTCATTTTTTCTCATTATTATCATGCACATAGGCATCCAGGTGTCATTTTTTCAAGATAAGCTTCTCTTACGCTTTTTTCACTTAATCATCATCGTCATTTGCATCAACTTCATGGAGCTTGGCTTGTTGAAAGTAAAGCAGGGCAAAAATCCGCTTCATGGACCTAGCGATATTTTTCGATTCAAGAGTTTTTCGAGACACGTGTGGAAGCGTACGTATACGCTTTCTATATACATACTCAGGTACACACTTTTTATTTCAGGCAGTTTCATTTAAAAGTTATTGTTTGACCTCACTCGTTTATATCTTCTGTTATTTTTTCTTTTTTTGGGATTTTCTCTTTAGAGTTTTTCCCTTGAGATACGAAATCTATCTTTGTTCGTGGCTCATAAGTATTTTTAATTTACTTTACCTAGTTCATTCCCATGCTCCGATCAGATAAATTTATTAAAGTTGTTTTTTTTTTGTGTTGGCTTTGGTCTATTATTTGTCAATTCAGCTGTGTTTTTGTGCCACGATCCCACTCAAATTTATAATTAAAAACTTAGATAACTTCTTCAAATAGAAGCAGCCAACAGAGCCGCAATACTCTTGCTATATTTCAAGTTTAGTTGAATCCACTAGATGGTGTCGAAGTTAACTCGAAACAACTTGCAATTAAATGAAAAACGTGTTGTTATAACAGGCCTGAGTAACGTACCTTATACACAGTCATTCACTGGCAGTGCATAAAACCGACACTGTTCTCTCATAGATAAGTGATTTACGTCAAACTTCATCCTTGACCACCATGAATGACGAGTGCCGCCAATACAAAGGTGTTCTGAATGCTAACATCTCCGGCGAAATGCCAGGAGATGTATAGCCAGAGCACAATCAGCTCTAGTAATTTGGGGTCTCACAGCCATTCTTCCAATCGACCTGGTGCTGCCACTGAAGCAATTTATACTACAACAGCAAGCCAGGGAGAACAATTCTTAGTTCAGCCAGCCACAACGGGCTCCTGTCTCCTTTTCTTCCAACGTACCTTCCTCTAGCACGGTCTGCGTCAACAGAGACTCTGAAAATAAGAGTCAAGCGTCCCACAACCAGCTCTCCATTATTAAAAATAATAGTAAAGAATAGCTGGAAGGTTTACCACTAACCCTTTTCAAAGATTATCAAAACGAACCAATCTCTAGAGGTTTTTAGGAACTGAAACTGCAGAAAACAAAAAACCCTGATGTTTACCTGGTAGAAAAAGTTTTTCACATACGTTGACAGCAAGTTTTTGTCAAGTGCTTAGGTTCAAGCTACACTTAACAGTTGGGTTAATAGGAGTAAATCAATAAATAATTATTTCAATTTTTTATGAGTAAAAAATATTTTCATGAAATGCGTATAAAAAACGATTTCAATAAAACTTTTATATTAAAAAAAATTAGTTAACAATTATTTTTTAATATGATAAATAAAACTAAACATTGTATTAGGAAAAAACCTTTCTAAATAAAATAGGACTAGTGGGCCTCCCGTCTCGACTTCACCCGAGATTCACTGAATCGAACATCGAAGGTTGGTTCTTTTATTTTTTAAGATCTCGTTAACTATATTGCAGGTATCTAAGAAATAAAATGCCTTAATTTACTGAATGCAGTAAAATACATCCCCATAAAAAAACTAACTTTTGTATAAAGGAACCGGTATTACCTAGTAGTTACAGGAAGGTTGTCTTTTGTTTGTATGCGATGCGTAGCTATAGAGAAGTACAATGCGTTCCTTACGCCATAAAATAACTGCTGGCCCTACAGGGCCGCTGATTTGCACTTTGTTGCGGCACAATGAATGAAAAGAACTATTCGTTAAAATTTTAAATATTTAGAACTGACAAAAAAGATGTACTTAAAAAATTGAATCATTAAGTCTTACAACTTTGTTACCAGAACAACAAAGTCTTGGAGATAAATCCTTTTATTTTTTATTGCCACAATAAGAAAAAATACACATTATTCTACCTATTTAAAAGTCTAGAAGATTTAAGTGATTACTGTCAGGATAAAAATAAAAATCTGATCTCCCACGTAATAGATTCTTTAATTGTTGACTTTAACGATGCTGTTTTAATCTCCATGAATGTTCTGCGTAAGTATCTTGACGCCAAATATTTAAAATATTTGAAGCATTAGCAGCTTTTCTCCCAGTTCACTTTCTTGTGACTATAGGCATGGTTCAAACTTTTTTGAGCCCTAAAGCCTTTTTTTTAATTTGTTAAGCTGTAATGTATTTGTTGGCCAGGTAGTTTGACATCCGATAGCTCTGACAATGACTGGTAAGCTTAACTCTTTGTTGACTAAAGTTTCAAAGAAACGTGACTGCCTGAATCCCTTAGAGTGATCTTCTCTGGCCTGCTGTTGTAGGACAAGACTGATCGTGAGGAAACTGCAACGTCTGAAGCGTTAGAGCTAGTTTTAGTGCTCTTTACCAACGCCTGCTGATGTTACGACAGAGACATTAATTTCTAAATCACCTGCTTATTTTAGTCCTTTGGTCGACTGATCGTTTCCGGAAAGGGTAGTAAAAATGTATTTGTTCTCAAGGTAGTTTAACCTAACGTGGCTCTTAAAAGAACCGATCGGATTAATGATTCAGAAAGGAACGTTAATACTCATAATGCCCCTGAGACGATACGTAGTCAGGTTTGTTCCTACTACATGAGTGGTTTAAAATAATTATGTTGACTAATTGGGAGTATAAACCATTATAAATGCTTGTTTTATCTTGTTTACGTGTGTCTTATCACTCACTTTGAATTTTGGTTTTGATTTGTTGCTAAATCCACATTTTTTTTAAATTTTATTAGGACTTGAAATTCATTTCCTTTTTTATTATTAGCGGTTTTGATTTAATACCAATAGTTCAATGTTTTCTATTATTATATCATTCAATTAACGTTTGTAAAATATGAAACCACTTGTAGTTGCCTTGTAAGTTTGATTGCTTTTACATCAGGTCTTTTAAAGTGCGATTGACTCATTTTTATATAGATGCTTTAAGATTGCTATAAGTTGAGTATGAGTTTATTTTGTTTTTTGGCATTAGATTTTGGAACATAAAACTCTGGAATTTCTCGCTACGGTCAGTTTGCAAGTTTACTAGCACTCTTTTGTTTTTTAATATAGACTGCATCATCGTTGACACTATTTAAACAGTTTTTTTTTATTGGTATGGTCCATGCGTAGTTAAAAAAATATTCTTTGATCAGTAGTTTAAATAGAGAGCCTTTTTCATGACTGGATTATTGGCCCGCTTGCTGTATAGATGCCACTAGTTGCTAAATTAGACAGCTTGACATAGTGCCGTATAGCCTGTGTCATACATTTTAAGGCCTTGGTCAATTTACTTCTATTAGAGTACCTGATACTTGGTACCACTTACCATGTATTTTATATATTTGCTATTTCATCACATGCTATTTTCGTACCATATCTTTTTAGTAAACGTGTTTAAAGTGTCAGAAACATTGTGATTCCATTGTTGTTCACTGAAAGTTCAGCGTAAAAGTCTTAAGTTCTTGTTAATGCTACTTCTATTGTAATATATTTGATGATAAGTATAGTTTCGTTAGTGATTGTGGCCATACATCTGGTCCCCTTCATAATAATGTAAGCGAATTGATCTAGAGAAATTCATCAGCTATTGCTAAAGTGTTTTGCAGCGCAAAGTGCTCCACTCTGCAATGCTGTGTTAAGATATCCTTATATGAGGAATTGACTTGTGATCGAAGATATTTTTCTTCGTAGATCAATTGCAGCTTATATGTACGAATAAATCCGTATTATCAAGAATTTTTATACTGTTAGTGGCAAACGATCAGCCTCTTTTTGTTTCAAAGGTTACGTCGTCCAACTTGAACTAATATATTATTTCCCCTGTGGGTTCTTCTATATCTACTAATCAGTCAGCAATACCTTCGAATAAAACGTCGTATAATTCGAAATCGCAAGAAGGTCTCGGTCGTAAATCTCAATAGGTACTGCTACTGTCCTCATGTATGCAGTTGCCAGCACTGAAAGAGAACTGAACTTCATGATAGAGTGTTATTTTATCTTTAAACAAATTTTTGCGAGCATAAAACTCTTGTAATTTTACTTGGAGGGCACCGATCTACGTGTTCTAAAATTTGATGGAATCCTGACTTGTAATCTATGATTGTGTAATATTTAGAGTTTTCTACTTGATCTAATATATCAGTTATATTGGAGAGGGGAAAACTTTTCGGTATTGTTTTTTTATTTAAGGGCCCTAAATCGAGAACTACACGCCATTTAGGCTTCCCATCAGGACTTTTCTTCGGAACGATCCAAAAAGCTAAAAGCTCTACTTAGCGCTCGACTTCGTTCCTTAACGTACGGGAAAGCCGGTATTACCTAGTAGTTACAGGAAGGTTGTCTTTTGTTTGTATGCGATGCGTAGCTATATTAGTGGCCATGAGCTCGTCTCCTTCTAAGTAAAATCTTTCGTTGTGTTGCTTGAGCAATTCATAGGCTTGTTGTTCTTTTAGTTTGCTTAGGTTACTTAACTCCATAATTTCTTTAGTTGAGCCATTCTTGATCAAATAATAAGGTGTGCAGGTTTGCTGTTATCTTCTTGTACAAAATATACATTCATTGATTTGCTTGGTACATCGAGTTCGTTAAAAGTCTCACCTATTGAGTTTACTTACATTTTTCTTTCACCAAGGCTAGAAAATTCGTTGATAACATCTTCGTTACTAAAAAAGGTCTTTAATATTATCATCTTCTAGCTCTAAGAGCGGTTCTGACTGTGATTCGCAGGTATAAATCTCATCACTCATTGACTCGTTCAAATCGCTATATCCAAGCTCGCATACTTGTTGCATTTTAAATTCTACATGTATGTGTCTTCCTAAAAGGGAAATTTTTTTTATTTATTACCATTATTTTATTTAGAAAATTAAGTCTAGACTTAAATTTAGTGAGAAAATCTGAGCCGAGGATCCCTTCGAATGGTCGTTTGGAGTCGTCATTGATTACTTAAAAGTTTACATAAATACCTCCTGGATAAATCGTAGTCGAGCCGAGAATTTTCATATGAATTTGCTCGATTCCTATTATAAGTTTGGTGTCACCTTTCATTATTTTGCAATTTTTTGGAACTAGTGGATGTTTTATTATGCAGATTTCTGATCCAGTGTCTACTAATAGTTGTTTTTTATGTCTATATTTGTTAAAGTATAAAAATTCGCCACGAGCCTTGTTACTATTTAAGTGACGTGTAGGGGTTAGAGTACACCCCAAAATTTCATTTAAAATCAATTACTCGTCCTTGGAGTTTCAAGCGTTTGTGCTCAAAGTTCATTTCAAACTTTATATCTTGTAAAAATCTCATTCCCAAAATTCGATTATGCGGTATTGCAAATGATTGTTCAACTAAATATTAAAAAATACATAATCGACGCGTCCCAAAATAAAGCTTTGATCTAAGAACTTTGAAAAAAAAATCTTCTCCATATGTTCCGTTGTTTAACAAACAAACAAATAATTTAAGGAAAACACTGTTCCTCACAAACGACTCATTCATCCTAAATACAACTTTTTTACATTATAANTTTCATTTATTATTCCATGAAATTCTACTACGTCATTATACTCTATGTCAATCCCATTAGGGTAGCTTCGAACTTTGATTGGGTTTTCATGAGATCCAGAATCTATCATCAGGTTCATCGGACTTCCACCTTAGTGGAAATTAACGCAAGGTATGTATTAATATATTATACCAAGGATATGAATTCGTCGAGAAAGTGGTTTAGATCTACTGAGCGCGTCGAGTTGTTCAGCGTCTCCAAAGTTGCGTTCATAACCGGAAAGGCCGAATCGTTTCCCTAGTTCTCTTGTCTTTTACGCTCATTATATTGCTTTCTTCTACATTCTTGTATCGTGTGGCCTGTGCTTTTGCAATACACGCATACCTTACAGGTAGCGGAAGTATGACCATTTTTATTGCATAGTTGACAATGCAGCGAATAGCGTTCTAGCTATATTGGTGCAATTTTTAGCAAAATGATTTAGGGCACTACATAATTTGCATACAATGTAAGTGTTTTAGTAATTGGTTTTAAAAAAATCTCTTGCCGTATTGCCTACCTTTTTTGCATATTTAAAAATTTTATAGCCTAAATCTACATTGTTCTTCAGTGTGAATATAACGTCGACAAATTTTGCATTTTTTGGGGGTGTCTTGATTTTATGTGTTACATTTGTCTGCTATATAGCCTCTCTTTTAACACACTTGGCAGTTGCTTTCGTTAGTACTTAAATTCAGGTAACGAGGCTGAGCTAACATTGGCCAATGTATGGATCAATGGATCAAACACTCTGGCTCGAGCGTCGCCTTCTTTACGAATGGTTAAAGCAGAAAAAGGAGAAGATAGGCAATAATTGTTGAGTTACACCGAACAATTAAGATAAATCTGTTAACGCATAAGGAGGGACAGAGATCTAGACTAGTTCTTGGGTCTTTATCTTAATCGGTCTCTCCTTATACGTGTTTTACGAAACATTAGATTTGGTGCTTGGTATATGTGTTGGTATATGCCGTTTAGATTGACACAAAAATGCGGCCTTGCGAGCAGAAAAGGAAGAGGTGGAGAAAAGAATTCAAAAAAAGGGTTCGTTGAGCTCAGCCTCGATGTAACAATATATATCAGCAAGTGCATTGGTTTAGTTTTTTCAGTCGTAGCGTAAAATCATGTGTATTTTTTTTTTTTATATTTAAGTGTACTGACCTAGGACGCATGTATACAGCATATATGTATGCATACTAACATACCTAGTATATAGGTTTAAACATACAGGTATAGTAGCAGCGTTAGGGGAAGGGAGCAAGTGGTGGTCATGCTAGAGAAAGAGAGATAAAATGGTAGACAGTAGAGTGTTGCACACGCTGCGAATAAGAGAGACAGAGTGGAAGGAAGTGTATAAGCGAAGAGACTAAGGAGAGGGCTTGGGCCGTAGAGTGGGTGGCTATGTTTTTTCGTAACGCATTCCCCCATACGTGGCTGTTTACAGGCTAGCATAAGAAGTTTCACTTCAAAAATTTTTTGCATGCACCTAAAATGTTACCATGCTAGTAGAATCTTATTAAGGTAGCTTAAGATATCATTTTGAAGATATTAAAGTTTTGATGTTGATCTATTATTACAGAAGAGATAAGAAAATGTCTGACTTGGAGTGAAATTTTAAACAATATCGTTGATAACTTCTTAACACTTCTCGCAATTTCTCTATAAAAAAGCGTTATGTTGCATTTGATATTATAGGTAAAAAAGAAATTAGTTAAAAAGAAACGAAGTGGTACTGGAATTAAAAACTTTTATATAGCTGCAAGAGAACGAAAAGGACAATTGTACAGTCCAGACCGCATGATTAATCGTTCCGGTGAGCTTATACTTGAAAACTATACGGCTAGACGTGAAAAAAGTTTAGTTTACAGTTAACTTATTATATTAATTGAAAAAAATTTTCTCTAAAAAAATAACTAGTGTTGTTTAGAAGTGAAAAACAATTTAATTTATAATTTCACTTCGAATCAGACATTTTGCTATCTCTCCTTTGTCAAATCTTAAACATCAAACCTTCAATACTTTAAAACTATACAGCTGGGCTTCTTAAATTTTTTGCTCTTGATAAATAACATTAATCTGTAGCCGTACTAAGACATAAATAAAGATTGTAAAAAAAGTCTTATTGCCTTGTAACTACCAGAAATGCTGAACTCTAAAAGTAGCGTATGCTTATTACGCAAGTGAATTTTATCTCAAAGTTTACAGGTTTTAATTTATAAGTTTAATTGATACAGTTAGTCGTACTAAAACATTTTTAATTTTGTACAAAAATACTAAATAAAGTATTATTCTTGGTGGACTTAAACATAATAAGATCGTATTTTGCTCTACAGCAATAAATAATTAGGTGTAGTTTAGCTGACCCTCCGAGAAGTTAGCTAATTTCACACATATGTGGTTGGCTCCTATAGTGAGCTTCCCTTGAAGCTCACTAGGCTACTCTACTGTTGGTACTTTACAGAATTTAGTTATTTTTTATAACGCGAGCAAGTCAGCGAAGCTCGCAAAGGAGCCATTACTAATTATATTCATAAAACTTTTTTTCTAATTATTCCACAGATATGTGGTCAGCTGCTTCACTGTTGGTAATTCGTAAGATTTGTTTATTTTGAACAACGCAAGCGAGCGAGCAAAGCTCGCGAAGAAGAAATTACATATTATAGTTGTAAGCTTTTTTTCTAATAATTACAAACACATCCATATAATTCAGTTATTTTCTTACAACTTTTCGCTCTTAAGTAATTTATACTTTTAAATTTGGCATCTCACGTTGTAATAGTAGTATTGGCTTTATTAATGCTAACTTTTTGGAGGGTGAGCTGAACTACACTTTATTATTTTTTAATATAGAGCAAAATACGATTTTATTATTTCCAATTAAAAATGATAAAATCGTATTTCGCTCTATGAAGTCTATTAGACAAAATACTTTATTAAGTATTTTTATATAAAAATGAAAGATATTCCAAACTAAACTTTTCATTTTTAAAACGCAATATCTCAGAAAAAAAGTAAGTATGGCTTTTTCATTATTCTTTCCTAATTTATTACTACCTAATAAGCTAGAAATCATCCTAATACTGTATTTATACTCACAGTAATTTTCTCGACTTTCAAGTTTGATATCTCGAAATAAGTAAAGTTAGGATTTTTTTCTACTTTTCCCGTAATCAGCGATCTTGATTACCTCCAAAGACACCTTTTGGACCAAGGGGACCAATAATTCGTACTCAAGCCTTTTTATGAATGTGTGTAAGACAGTAGGTTCATTATAAAGGATTATTTCTAAAAAATAATGAGGAATACCTTGTTGATACTATAAGGTATCAAGTACTTGATTCACAACAAACACGAGAGTTTTGTTACTTATTTTGTACTTAATAGTAACCAACATCTTTGATAGAAAACTAACAAAAAAAACGAATAAAAATTAGTGACGTGCAAAATTTTTTACTGATTAAAATGAATTTTTTTTAATTATTCCTTATTGTAATATTACATTAATTTTTTGCTTTTTTAGTCGTTCGAATTATGAGACTCATTCTCCAGCTTACGTGCTTAAGTTCTTTGGCTCCCTTATCTGAATTTTACGCTGGTATAATAACAACTGTTAAAATCTCTACAGTTAGTAACACCGTATTTTTACATGTCCATTATCCTTCTCTTCTTAAAACAGGTATGTTAAGAAAACAACTCTCTGCGATACTTAGTGCCCACCTCCTTAGTCCTAGTTATATACAAAGGAAAGTCACTAAGCCCGTTGTAATCGCTAACCACGAGAACTGCTCAAGTGATCTTGGTGAAATTTTGCATACCGATTCTTGGCACTTCCTAGATGGTTTTCGTAAAGTTTTTATCTTGATTAAGTTAATAATAACAGCAATAAATAAGCTTAAAGTTTTGCAAAAATACGCTTGATTTCAGCTTCAGTTTAGTTGATTTTGCTAGGTGGCGTCACAGTAAAATAAAAACAACCTGGAACGAAATTAAATAAGAGTTGTTATGATAGGCCCAAGCAACATATTAATTACTCCGTCTTTTATCGTCAGTGAATGAAGCCTAGAGCTGGGAGTCATGAAGCTGAGAATTTCGAATCCCGAATACCGACAACACTGTTCTCTACTGGGCAATTGACTTACGTCGAACAATAGGCATATAAAAAATTCTTATATATGTCTATGCGTTGAACTCCATCTAAAAACACTAAGATTGATGAATGTCGATAACGATAAAGCTGTCTAACTGCATACGTCTCCGGCTAAATACCAAATGTGTCTAGCCAAAGCACAATCTGCTTTAGTTTAGTGGGGATTCGTGGCCAGTCTTTCAACCATCGTGGGGCTACCAGAGCAAATTATATTATAACAGCAAACCAGAGGAAAAGTAACCCTGAGGAGTTGGGGTAGTAACAATAGCCTCTTCAGTGGTTCATAGAAACGGCATCTCTACAGAGAAGGATTTCTCCAGGCCCACTTTCCTGACTACTAATAAGTGGTTGGTTATCTGAAGAACGACCCGAAGACGAGATATTCTTTGGTCAGTGGGTCCATGCGGGGAGACGCTAAGAGTTATAGTCAAGCTACCCACACAGCCGGCTCTCCATAATCAAGAATAATAATAAGAAATATCTAGAAGTATCTCTACTGGTTCTTTTTAGGGCAATCATAAGTATTTACGTTCCCTTCTTAACCATCAATCTCATCGGTTCTTTTTTAGGGCCACCTAAAGTTAAACTACCTTGCCAACAAATACATGTTAACTACGGTTTCCAGTAATAATTTATCGACTTAAAGACTATGCAAAGCCAGCCACTAATAAACCAAGTCTATCATTCACTGGCAGACATCACGAGCGGAGTGGTTCTTTGTAAGGTAGGGAACTCTAGCGACTGACGACCTTACATTACTCACTTTACTCTATAAGCATTCAACCAGAAATTACCGATGCTCTCCGAGATCTGCACTGGGTAAACCTAATAGCTATGAAGTAAAAATAAACTTCATAAAACGGGATGGTCTCCAAGGGGCAAGCATAATGAACCAATTTCCCCACCTTAAATTACTTAAACAACTGAGCCTGAAAAAAAAAGTGCTTAAAACACCAACGGCTTTGGCGTAATACTAGGAGACATTAAAAAAGAGCTCTACAAGTAGCTCTAACACTTCAGACGTTGTAGTGTTCCTCACGATTAGTCTGGTGCTACAACAGCAGGTCAGAGAAGATCACCTCAAGGAATCCAGGCAGTCACGTTTGCTGGAAATTTCAGTCGAGAAAGAGTTTAGATCACTGGTCCTGTTTAGAGCTATTGGACGTTGAACTACCTTGCCAACAACTACATTACAACGTAACAAAGTTGACAAAAAACAGCCTTTAGAGCTCACAAAAGTTTTAACCATGCCTATAGTCACAAGAGAGTAAATTGGAAAGAAAATAGTAAATGCATCAAATGCTTAAAATTTTTGGCTTCATGAAAATGACGCAGAACATGTATCGAGATTAAAACAGCAGCATAAAAATTGACCAATAATATTGATTGTACGGGAGAAATTGCAAATCAACGGCTCTTTAGGGCCAATGATTATTTTATAGAATAAGCAACACACAGTACGTTTCAGCATGATTATATTTATTTCACTTTTTACAGTTTATTGTTTGATCAAATAAACTGTATGGTTTCTAAACAAATATTTTTTTAAGAATAAAATTTTTGTTCTGAGAAGTATCAGGAATAGATGTAGAATTTTTAACTGAAAACGTTTTACATTACATGTCATCTCTACAGTGTTCCATTTAGTGAGCCTCGGGCGAAGCCGGGAGGGGGTGGGACTACTAGTGCTCTATAATAAGATAAGCTGATTATTGTTTATTGACCATATCTTGGTAATTATACATTGAATCCAAATTTCGTAAAGAACTTTTCAAAAGCTTTAAATAGGTTTTTTCTCGTAGTGTAGTTCTTCTGGATAAGTATTAGAACACCATGCTTGCTTGTAACAGTAATTGAACAATTAACAAACAATGAGTAGATAACATAAAAACAAAGCGCGCCCAAGTAATGAGTTTATAAATAGCTGTATTCACAGTCTACCTACTTACGCTGAAAGAAGTTAATGAAAAAGCTTGATGATCACTTTTGCATACTAAACATCTTGTTTATTATAATTTTAGTGTTGCGTCACTTATTCACTGCTACAAATCGTTACAGAGCATACAAACTACCGTTTTATTAAAAAAACACTAAAAAAGTATACAACAAAACATCCATTTCCCTTACATACTTAAAATTTTAAAATCCAAACTTAAAAGTAAAAACTGTACACAGGTGCTGTGGCAGACTTTTCGAACTCATTTGTTAGGCACAATCGCACTACATGATGCTTGTCCATGAGATAGTCTTACAAATTTTTGTAATTTAGCTTAGCATTTGTTTTTAGAAGATTAAGACTACTATAGTACTTTTTGTAAGTTTTTTTAGAAGTTGAACAAGTGAAAATTTCCATATCTACTTGAAACTTTAATCTTTGATCACGTACATTCAATTCAAGCAAATTAATTTTGTATCATGAAATTAAAAAACTTTGCTGATTACATAGTGGCAAGCTACATTGCTAATTCCACCTATACTTTATTAAATCAATTTGAAAGTAATTTCCTTCTTATTAAGATCATGAATCCAATCTGTTTCATTCTTGTCTGTTACTCCATTATTGCACTCCGAACTATTTATTACTGCACTCACCTGAGTCCTATATTGAAAAAACTTGAAAGTATAAAAAGTAGCTTTCTACCTAATGAACGTAACCTTTCATTATTATATCATTACTTTACCAAACTTTAATCTTACTTTGTTAATTTTTTTTTAACAGAAAACATTTCTGTTAATAATCATTCTTACGTACGATAGTATATGCGTACGTGCGCCTCCACTGGCTTGGGCCCAAAAGGTAGGGGAATAGAGAAGAGAAGTAATCGAAAACGGAGAGCGAAGGAAGCGAGTAAGTTAAAGATCAGCTGAAGACATAAGATGAGAAGGACCAGGCCCATGAGATTAAGACACACGCGCAACCTCCCTCGAATATAAGTAGTTCTAATAAAGCATAAGTTTACCACAAGTTTA
Organism: Copidosoma floridanum; assembly: GCF_000648655.2. The sequence goes on from NW_019379741.1 coordinate 887,830, forward strand.
CCTCTTATTTATTCCCGCATCGTAAAATCCACGTAACATTACGGTGTAAGATACATAAAATAAAAAATCTGTAGTATAATTTTGAGATCAATTTTACTCAACTGCAAGCCATTTTTCAAATTATCTAGACAGTAATTTTAATAGTTTAAAATTATTTTTAAGTTGACGTACACACAGTTTTTGCACGAATCTTTTTGAATTGAAAGCGAAGCCTCATGAAACTTGTTGTTTAACTTTTGAAGCAATGAACAAATTTGCCAATCACGAAAAATGCTTCGTACACTAGTACATGCTACTTACAAACTGTAGTCTCTGTACAAAACTGCAGCATCAGAGAAGTTCCTAAGTAATTCCAGCTGATAATGGTATCTGGTAGAGGGTGCATAAACTATCTAAATACTACTAGGTAATGTACGAACATTTATTTGTTCTAAATAAAAATTTCACTGTATTATTAGAATGCTCAGTATACAATCTACGTTATCATCAACTATTTAAAACTTTTATTATTTTAATCCAAAATTATATCTCCATGAAGTCCTTAAAGTGCTTTAGGTAAAATGCTTATAACTAAATAAAGTAAAAGCAGAACCTTAGCACTTTCTTTCGATTCATATCTGACATCTACAAATCATACACAAACAACAGTAAAAAAAGATATATATTTTAAAAAATGGTACGCGTTGAACGTTAAAATACTAAAATATAAATAAAGTTTAAGTATCTACAAACGTTGTCCTACTTTAAATTTCTTATTGAAAAGAAAAATGTTTTTTAACGCCTGGAGATGAATATTTTTTTTGGTGTTGTAGTTTTGATAATGAAAATGGAGCTTCAACTCTGGATGGGGCTGCAAGCGGAGGAGGTTGTACCTCACCTAGTACTGGTCTTGTACTTCAAGCGATGCCCCAGAGACGAGAGAGCTTTCTGTACCGTAGTGACAGTGACTTTGAGATGTCGCCAAAATCTATGTCTCGCAATAGCTCTATCGCTAGCGAAAGGTAAGCCTATTTTTTGTAATTTCTCTTAAAAATTTTTTTCAACTCTCTGTGTAAAGGCGTAGGTTTGTGTCTTAACATAGTACATATATATGATAGTAAAAACTGTATTTTATTGGTTGCCTTATAAATACTAAGAAAATCTTACAAAGCATAGTACAGTTTAGTCAAAGATATCATCATAAAAAAAGTAGGACAACTTTAGTATGGCTAGTTTTAACATTTTTTTTGGTATACTTTGCTTCATATGACCACAAAACTACAGTCTTGCAATCGACCTAAGTGGCAATACCAGAAAAAACGAAAAAAAAAAATCTTATCTGAGTTTGTCACTGCTGAAACTTAGTTGAATGATAAATTATATAATAAATTATCAAAATGTATCAGTCTTGCTACCCACTGATGAAACGACGTTAGTCTTATACATAAAACGCAGGGTTATAAACAAATTACAAGCGTGTGTACAGATGACACAAAAAAATACCCATGAAACTTTCTTCTAGTAGTGTCTATTATATAACACGTTTAAGCGCGAACTTAAAAGCTCTTGCCTCGTCAATATTGCTATTATCCATAGTTCACATAGCTCGCCACTACCTTAAGCTTACTTATAATTGCCTAGTTGTGGATACAGTATAACAAAAATCTTTTAGTTATCCTAGACATTGTATAGTTTTCGATATTTTTTGTTAAAGCTCGAGAAGTGCCTTCTTTATTTCAGGAAAGTTACAACCTACAAATATATAAATTTGGGCATCATTGCTTTAATTAACAAAAATCTGTTATAATTTTATCCGTACATTAAATTCTCATGCCTTGGTGCTGTTTCATTGCCACTGAAAGATATTTGAACGTTGTTTTAAATAATTCAAAAGACATTTTGCTTTACTACCATGTAGAACTTTAATATAATTTATTTACATTACTACTTCGAACTTTTAAAATTTTGTTGTCTTGTGGAAGGCCTAATACTTAAATTTGTTTCCAAATAAATAAGCTATTGTTTGGTTCTTTTATTTTTTAAGATCTCGTTAACTATATTGCAGGTATCTAAGAAATAAAATGCCTTAATTTACTGAATGCAGTAAAATACATCCCCATAAAAAAACTAACTTTTGTATAAAGGAAAAGGTTAGGCGAGTTTGATGTGTTTCAAATACATCCAAAATAATCATGTTTACAAAACTAATAACGTTATACAGTGAAACAAAAGTTATTTTCATAGCAAAGACTANATCCCCATAAAAAAAAATACTTTTGTATAAAGGAAAAGGTTAGGCGAGTTTGATGTGTTTCAATTACATCCAAAATAATCATGTTTACAAAACTAATAACGTAATACAGTGAAACAAAAGTTATTTTCATAGCAAAGACTACAAATATTTCCAAGTGTTTCAGTTAAAATGTTTCTAATGCTACTTATTTGAAAATATTTGGCGAAACAAAATATTTAAAAAGTAATAAGATCAACAAAGATAGTTAATTTTGTTGCCACGTCAAAGAGTTATCATAAAGATGAAATTATTCATCACTAGTATGAATATCATAATTAAAATATGTAATTAAATAAAAAATTTTTCACAAAATAATTGAACGTTTGAAAAGTAATGAGATCAGTTAAAATTAGTCAAGTTTACTGATACATCAAAGAGTTGTAATTTACTAAAAATTATTCAGTATTAAAATGAATATCTTTATAAAAATATCTGAGTGCAGTAAAAATTTTACAAAACGAAATGGAAGATTTAGAAAGTAATGAGATATAAAAGAAATAGTCAAGTTTTTGACATTACACATATTGTAATACTTAAGTAAGGTATGTATTAATTTTCATAATACTTTTAAGGTACTGAATAACAAATAGTCAAGCCTAATGTTTTATTTTCATTATAAAAGCAAAAAATGTCAA